>JARFIW010001251.1:0-600000 GCA_036346225.1 Platerodrilus igneus
TCAAAATCATATACTTTTACTCAAACCCAAAGTCACCAAAAACCTATTATTTTTATAAAAAGAAGTGTGGAACGTTCAAAACCTCTTATCATATTACGCACTTTATACGTATGCAAGTCCTCTGTTTTGTTGACTTTTCACATTCATTTATATTAAGCAAATTCAATATTCAAATAAAAAAAATAGAAAAATAATGTATTATAACTAAAAATCTAACCTAGTCTATTTTCTTCGCATTGACGCGTCCATAATTAGCTAATATTTCCCATGCATTAAGCCTTCCATTTGAATAAAAATTATCTTCCCCCAATTCAGGATTATTACATGCCCATTCGAAATATTGTCTATTCACACGCTTGAACCATTGCATTTAAATTATTGCCATCACCCTCTGGACTACCACTATTAACTTATACTTATGCACCCCAATTTATTGTCATCTCATTCAGACTTATTACTTCTTATCAATTTCCCCAAACTTAGAATTGGATTATCATCCTCCGGACTCGGAAATCATAGTTTATTTTCCCCGGACTTAGAAGCCTTTTAATCGGCAATCGTAATTTTCATTTTAGCACTTATACAATTTTTCACTTTAAATTATTACGTATCTCACTTTGTCTCAGAGTGGCGCACTTCGGCCTTTGTTGAGTTGAAAACTGACTTCGTTATCACTGTGCCTGTTAATATATCATTGACCTCCCACTCTGTCAGTGGGTATGGTCTACAAACTCGTCGCTCATTTTAACGAATCAAATCTTTGCATTTAAAGTAGTTTCTGATGTAATTTTCTATGCTTTCAAATAATTGTGACCTGCTCGCAGCTGTCTTCGTTATCAAACATGCGGTGTTTTGATGAATCTAATTGCTTTTCCATAAACAACTGATGCAATTCGACTTTTAATCTTCATATCTGCCTGTTATTTACGCAATTTTTAATCACCTCTCTTTATCACAGTTATTAACTACTTGTACGCATTCACATTATGCTTCTCGAAGCTCTATTTCTATCCCCGTATTAACCTAATTGTTTGGAACTCTTTTGAATGCGTGTCTAATTACACTTTATTATGTTTACTTATAAATACGCGTGCTTCCACTGGAAAATATCATTATTTGCATTGCCTAAATTAACTAAAACTCTATCTATATTGTATTAAATATTTACTATTTACCTAATGCATGTGTTCCTGGTTTCTACGCTAACTATGCGTCTTCCTGTGTGTATTTGCGTCGCTTAAAACTACTTACAGGATGTTGACTGCTTACTATTTACAAACTATCTCCATTTCTCGATTCTTTACTAAATAAATGCAGTTTTCTGCTGCCTATGGTAATTTCTCATTTCTAAACGACCTTTACTATAAAGTACACCCTTAAACAACCCCTTATCACAGCATAATATATATATATATATATATATTACTCATATTTAGACCAGGGTAGAAAATTAATTAATTACATCAAATAATTTTAATCACCGTGTATAAGGAATTTTATTAGATAATACGCTTTATTAAAAAACCGTGGAGAATAAAAATTCATTCGTTTCATTAAAAATAAGAGATTTAAATTATTTACAAGACGCTTTCTATAAAAAAGAAGCAGTATTAAAATGCTCAACGTGTGGAAATTACGTGCAAAATTGATATTAATTGATTCAAGTTTGGGTAACGAGTATTAAACAAAATGTACAGATAATAATTGAATATTTAATTAGGATTCACTAAAAATTAAAGGGTATTATTTTTAATTGGAGTTAATTGAACCATTAGTAACATATAATATGTATAAAAGCTTGTAAAAACCCAATAATATTCAAATCGTAGAAGTGTTATTTAGAAGTATTATGTTTAAACACCTGCGTATTTTTAAAAGACACGTTCTGCGTAAATTTGGCAGATAACAAATGGTTACAGAGAATGTTGGAGAAACCGTCGCTTAATATTTACGGGAAATGCTAATAAGGTGGGTTATTTCACAGTCCACATGGATTGAAAATAACCGATACTAAAGAATATCGATTAGTACCACTCAGAACAGGGTAGATAGAGACGGATAATATGCGCAAGACAGAGACACATATAGTAAAAGGCGTGATGTGAGCAACGTCACTGGGTTGCGATTGGTTGAAAATAAGAGGCAAACATGAGAGGTAAAAATAACATTTCTGTATAAAAATTAATTAGTTATTCCCAGACGTTGCGAGCCGTGTCGAAATTTCTGAGATTTAACTGGTGCGAGTGCAAATTTAATAAGAACCGACGCACGGGCGGTCGAGATGGGAACATAGAATGACGAAATTCTGGAAATTGTCCGTTTGCGGGACAATACCGACGCACGGGCGGGCTATTATATATACCCGTGTTAATATGAGTTGCGCTCTCTTAGATTTTTGATGATTCGGTGCTTTAAAAAGTGCTCTTAGTTTTTAGATTTTGATTGAATAATTTAAACAGTTTGCTCGTGTATTTTGGTGATTGTTTAATGCTTTAAAACAGTTTGTTCTTTACGTGCTACAATGAAAGTAATTTAGTGCACTTAGAAAAGAAGATGCAAGGTAATAAAGTCTAGTATCACTGTACCAATTATTCAAATTTGCAACGACAAATGAATACACAAAAGTAGGCAGTTTTGGCGTATAGCGTGAAAGCAGTATGAATTTCTTTGCTATTTTTCGGGGGTGTTAATAATTAAATGATTCGTAAACGTGACTAGATCCACAAAACAAGATACAGATATACACAGATGAGTTCCGGAAAAGCACTGAAACAACTTTAGATGAATGGTGGTGTAGAAAATTTTAAAGACGACCAGTAATCCGAGGACCTAAACATAACCCAGTTGGATTGGTGTGATTAACAGAGGACGATGTACATTGGAGCCACAAGTGCATTAAACTTCAGGTAACTTATGTTTTGTTGTTCGATTTTTGATGTTTTGGTGTGTGTTGAATAACTTTATAATTTATTTACTTAAAATGGACAGTAGTGAAATTGTACTAACAACAAATTTTTAATTTTAAGGTGAAATTTTCTTGTTTAAGTAGAAAGGGGTATTTAGTATTGATGTTCTTGATTATGATAAAAATTTGGGTATGTCTTTGAGCTCAATTAGACGAACCTGGTTAATTAACGTAAAGGGGTGGGAGATGCTCCCTTTGTACTCAGACTCAGGTCTGCATATATTGTTATATTAATTAGTAGGCATCCTACAAGGACTTTAATTCTGGATGCACATTAAAATGATAATAAATTTAATCTTGAAGTTTTCTGATACTGAAATTTATGCTGAAATTTAATTTTGAAATTTTAATGTATTATGAATATTGATGTAAATAGAGTTAACGTTGATGTTTGTGGTAGGAATGTATTTGTTTTTTTATGAATGAGGATGAAAGTTTAACTAGGTGAGCAGCCGAGGCGGAGGAGAGTAAAGAGGCGATTAACAGAAGAAAGTCAACGGACCAGTTAAGTTAATAGCTTTTTGTACATTTCACAGCATTCTTGACGCCCAATCTGTAGGGCTCGAATGTTTTTTTTTTGAAAGGGCCAGTTCCTGCAGATATGAGAGGATTCACAGCATTCTTGGCGCCCAATCTGTGGGGCTCGATTTGAAAACCTTAGTTTAAGATTAATGGAGAGGCTTTTTGTAGGTTTCACAGCAATATATATATATATATATATATATATATATATATATTGCCGTGGAATCGAGATTAAGCTTTAAACATCGAGCCTTCTTCATTCGTGGGTCAACATAGGAGTTTTAAAAATGAAAAAATTTCAAACAAAAAAAATCCTTACCCTTTTATTTCTGCTTCAAAAACCTTCTGCAGCTTCCCGGCTAGCTCAGCTGTGCCTCTTCTCGGATATCTAAATTTACAACCATTCCTCCTTCACACTCGCACACCATTCAATAAAAGCGTCAAATAATACAACAATCATACAATCTTTTATTTACAGCTATTAACAGATAAATTATTCACATGTATAAAAAACAGTTTGATACACTAATTACAAAACTCAAACTATGGTATGTTTTTAAAGTCCTTGATTTTTCTAATTATTTTCAAACAAATTCAATAAGATATGAGTAGATGGGCCCCACGTATTATCCTAAATTGACTGCATACTGGAGTATGGTGAGCTCATAATAACCCAGTTTAGTTTGTATATGCTTTTTACACCTTGCATAAATTAAAACAAAATTTATAGACCCGTTTACCCTTTACAATCCAATTTATATCCAGAATAAAATTTTGTAAGTTTTAAATACACCCTTTTTCAATATTTAACCTTAATAAATTGTCCAGTACATGTATCTTTTCCAATTAGTTTCTACAACCATAAATAAGCCCCAACAAGTCAAGCACACAGCACAAAATTTCACAAATGTTTATCAAACATAAATTTCAAATAAATTACCTGGAGAATTCTTCAGGCTTCCATTCCGTCGAAGATGATCGCTAGAACACCTCGGCTTCGTTACAATTCGCTGTGCTACTCAGCGGATCCACAGACGATGACACCATTTGCGAGCGAAGCTCCTCGTCTCACAGTACCATTCCATATATCAGCATACAATCCTGGTTATTTGTGATGCTTACCCCACATATATCATGCTTCCATTTATTGATTTTCGTGCTTTGTATTGTAGTAGCCGGACCTCTATTAATTTAATCTACACTACATGTACTTCGCGTTAATAAATAGATGCCCGCTACTACTGAGTTACACTTGCAAGCACTATATTTACTGATTTATCAACACATACAATACTCACAAAAAAACTCTACTGTTATGGTGGTCAGCATTCAGTACTTTATCGTAGTAAAGTAATATAGAAACGAAGAGAAGACAAGAGAACGTTAATAATTTAGATTGAGTATTTACATCGTTTCAAAACCCCACCCGTGGACGCACTTCAAGTGAAAAGTTTATTTTCAAATCTAAATTCTAAAAATTGTTAATACAACTGTCATGAAATTCCTGAAATTTGCTCCAGTCTACGTGCCGTATATATCCGAAAGCGCTCTCAGCCTTCGCGTGTGTCTACGTTTGGAAAACTGTCTGTTTTTAACCAATGATAAAATTCTCTGTCATCACAAACCCCGCCTGAACTATATTCATCTCCGTCTTATGCATGTCTGCTGTCGCGTTCAAAACTCCACTTGAGTTACAGAAAATCGATATTGATGACAGCTTATCTCCACTCCACGTGTATATGGTACGCGCATTTTCAATCTCAACGCTTCTCTACCTGTCTCTATCTGTTGTAAATAACCGATCGTGCATTTCCCTCGCTCTTTAAGAAGTTTGTTAGCCTTGCTGTTTATACCAACTGATGGTTGAAAATATTTCTATGAAATCCTTTCTTAACACATGCGCGACTTCTTTGAACGTAACCTTTTAAAACCCAGGTGTTTGTTAATTATCAAACATTTAGCACAACAATTCCTAGACTTTATATTTCGTTCTTTTCTATATACAGGGTGGTTGAAATTTTATTGTTTACCACGAATTTAACCCTTTGAATTCACAACAATATATATATATATATATATATATATATGTATATATATATATATATATATGTATATATATATATATATATATATATATATATTGTGATGTATTGTGACAATTGAAGCTTACGTAAAGCCTGAGACAAGTTATAAATTTCACACAGGGCTAGGTTTCTTAGCTACAAGTATTTATTAGTCTTACGAGACACTTTTAGAATCCAAATTTAATCTTAAGCATCATTATTGCTGTAGTGTAAACAAAAGACTTTTTTCTGGTGGTTGGAGAATCTTGAATGGGTTGTAGGAATGTAAACCTAAATTTGTGTAGTGTAAAAAAATTGCTTTTATATAACGAATAAGAAAACAAACATGATTAATATTGGTATTTTGAATTTATTAAAATATGTGACAGGTATTTGATAAAATAATCATGTAGACAGTGGTTCTTGCATAACAGTTGTATTATTTTATAAAGTATAACCAAAGCTTGAATTAAGTGGAGTTTAAAAAACATTTTAAAGACAGGCATTGTGCATCCAATGAAATCATTTCTATTAGTAGTGTAAAAAATAGGGTAAAAATCTAGTATTAAGAAATCTAGTATAAAAGAAATGTCTGTGTTTTTGGAAATTTCAAAGTTTTTGTTCAAAATGTTAAAGAGTAGGCTAAGGGTGAAAAATCTTGATGGTATCCAGGATACGAAAACAATGGAGGATTTTTTTTGTTGAAAATGAATTATTTAATTTTGAGAGAGAATAAAAAATTAAAGACCTTTTTGTTGAGCTGGTTTTTATATTACAAAGTTTAAATATTTTAAAGAGTTGAAAAACAAGAATAAAATTGTTCATTGAGTACCTATACTCTAATAGATAAAGTGGTGTATATACCAGAGAAAAAAGAAGAGTATATAATATAAAATAGTATTCGAGCATTTAGTGAACCTTCCAAAGAAGCTCCATTGCAGTTTCAACACGAGCAGCAATACGTTTCGGAATAATTCCCATCCACATTGAGACAGCAGGATAGCAAGCAGTTTGGTCATACAAGATCAGAACACTGGTCACTGGATTGCTACCAAATACAAGTATTAGTGTATCAACACCCATTTCTTTTTTTTTATATATCGTAACTTGTGTAGCCTGAAAAGAAAGTTTTGTACAAAGTTTAGAATTAATTTTCGTATCTTTAGATTTACCTGAGGCATTTCAACAACCACTATCCGTGCACCCATTAAGGAGGAACACAATGAACCGGAACAGTGAAGGTATTATATTCATAATACAGTAAGGTTAAGAAGATTCAGTTTGGATTTTAAAAGTGGTTTTATTATTATTTGATTAAGTATAGTTAACGCAAAGTTTGACGTTGTATAGAATTTATATAAAGTAATATTTTACCTTTTATAAAGGGGTTGTGTTTTAAGGGTTTGTCCCGTTATTACATAAGGAGGGGTGGTAGTGGGTAGTATAAGTGGCAATCCCAACGTGAGGCTCGATAAGTAGTGTCGCAAGCGTGGTGCTCTAGAGAGAGAGAGAACTAGCTTATTTGCAGGTTTTGAACATTTGTATTTTGGTGGGGCAAGTAAGAGTTATTTTTGAAAAAGCAATATTTTTAGAACATGTCAGATGAGGACAGGATTACCAGGTCAGGCAGAAGGTACGGAGTAGAATCTGGAATAAGTGGACAACCATCGGTAGAGGTGAGCGATGTAAGGGATGCTAGTGAAGAAGTTAGGGTACATGTTGAACCGGAAATGAGCGTTATAGGGAGGATAGATAACAGTGCAGAAACAGAACGGCTTGAAAAGGGCAACAAGAATCTTGAAGTACATGACATTATGAATTTTGCTGTTGGGATTCCAGGATGAGGTTCGGAAGTCCCAGGTAGAGGTGAAAGCAGAAGCAAAAGCATCCCAGGCAGAGGTTAGAGGAAGATTGGAGCAAATGGAGCTGAAAATTGAAGGGATCAAGGTGACGACGCAGGAGAGTTGTAGCTCGTTTAAGGATAAAATCAGGAGGGAAGTAGAGGATCGTGTCCAGGTAGTTGAAGGAAGTTTAGCAACAGGGGTGTCCGAATTAAGGGGTGAGTTGATAGAGGTAGACCAAAGACAAATAGTTAATCTTCAAAATTCAAAAAAGGAAGTTATGGAAATTATTCAGGCTGAAATTAAAGATTCAAGGGAATTAAGGGCTGATGTAATAGGATTTAAGGACAGGGTTGATGAAAAATTAGGTGTACTTGAAGGTAGTGTTAAGGTGATTACGGAACAAGTGACAGGGTTAGAAGGGGGACGTTTTGTGACAATTGACCAGGGGTACTTTAAAAACAAACGAGAGATTTTATCAAAATTTGAGGGAAGACGTTTTGAACAGCCAATGCTATACCTAGATAAGTTGGACGAGATAATGAAAGGTGAGCCAGAGAGGGTGCGGATGCAAATGATAGGAGCTAGTTTAAAGGGTAACGCCGAAAAATGGCACAGTATAATTAGAAAAAATTACAACACGTACAAACAATTTAAGATTCTTTTTAAGGAACAATATTGGAGTAATGCAAAACAGACTGAAATTGGAACTAAATTAATAACAGGACAATATTTAACTAGCATGGGGTCGAGAGAGGAATATATTATCAATAATTATAATCAGGTGCAACATTTGACTCCTAAATTTAGGGAAGAAGAGCTTATACAGTTTTTGTCAAGGCACATGGAAGCTGAAGTGGATAGGGCCGTGGCCACACAAAATATAAAAACATTAAAAGAGTTCCTAGAAATAATGCAAAACTATGATATGGCAAGCGAATTCGAAACTAATAATAATAAATGTTGGGAAGGAAGGAATACAGGGAGAAACCGGAATCAGCATGAAAATTTCAAAATATGGAGTAGGTATGACAATCAGGAACATGAACAAACACACAGAGATAGACAAACGACACATCAATACAATGGGAACAGAAACCAGGATCAAGGGGACAATTACCGATTTTACAACTGGAACAGAAACCAATATCAGGGAGACAACTTTCCACAAAAAACTGGAATAGAAATGACTGGGGAGATGGGAGACAGTTCAACAGGAGAAATGATTTCAAGCATGGACATCAGGGCTACGGTAGTAGACACAGGGAGAATGAATGACTGAATTATAATAGGGAGCGAGATAAAAGTCCAGGGGATAATCGTAAGGTAGGGATGAGACATTTGACGACAACAGGCAGAAACAGTGAATCAGAGAATTTAATTGAGGTAGCACAGGTACACGAGGAGCCATCAGGTTTAAAAAAAAAACGCCGATTTTGTAAATAAGTTGATCAATTTAGAATTAGATATAGACTTAAGTTTAGTGGATTTGGGTACGACCAGTAGTTTAAGTTTTGTGCATTCATTGTTAGAAGACAGGGGTGAAAAAAGGAGTATACCTTTTGTTAATTTGAAGTTAAATAATTGTTTATATGTAGCATTAATCGATAGTGGGTCTGAGCTGTCACTAGTAAAAAAAGAGATAGTAGTTAAGCATGCTGAGTTATTAAAAAGGAGGATCTGCAAGATAAAAAGGATAAGTTTGTGGTATGCGATGAAAAAGAAGATATCGGTAATAGATGAAATGATTTGTGTGCCAATTTCAATAGGGGGAGTAAGACTAGGGGAGGCCGAGTTTTTAGTGGCAACTGGATTATATTTAGACTTTATCATAGGGATAGATGCTATAGAAAGATATGGGATGAAAATAGATGGCAAGGATAGAAGCGTACAGATTTTAAATATTAAAAAGGATTGGGTGGTACCAAATATGAGTTCGAATAAAGGGATGAATATTAATAGTGTTTATGGCACAGGGATGAATAGGCAAAGTATTTTAGATGGACAGGATGAGATAATGTTAGGTAATTTGTTTGAGAAAGTATTTGACGACGGACAGATTGGGATTATAGACGAGGGAATAAAGGGTAGATTATATGAGATATTTAATGAGCATGTGGGTTTATTTAATGGGGAACCAAGAGTTGTAACTAAATATGTACACAAGTTAGGAATAACAGAAGAAAATGGGTTTTACACGAAGGTATATCCAATTCCGTATAGTATGAGAAAAAGAGTTAAGGCAAAAATCAAAGATATGTTGAAAAATGGAATAATAGAGCCAGCAAGCACCTCTTTTATTAATCCTATCATTGTTGTACCCAAACCTAGTGATAAGTTAGATATAAGAATTTATTTAGATGCCAAAAAATTAAATTTAATCACCAAAGCACAATATGAACAGTCACAATCGATGGATAATTTATTATATAAAATTAGTGGGAGAAAGGTTTTCAGCAAATTAGATTTGAAAAACTCATTTTGGTTGATTCCTTTGCATGCAGATAGCCGGAAATATACTAGTTTTAGAATCGAAGGCAAAATTTTTCAATATAAGGTTGTTCCATTTGGTCTTGCTTCAAGTTTAGTTGCATTGGTCAGGGTCATGCAAAAGCTTTTAAATGAGTTCGAGGAATTTTGCACACACTATCTCGATGATATCCTGATTTTCTCCAGGGGTAAAGAGAAACATCTGAAACATGTAACAAAAATCATACATAGAATAGATGAAGGAGGTTTACAGTTGAATGTAGAGAAATGTGAATTTTTTAAAATGAAGTTGGTTATTTAGGATTTGTAATTTGTGACAAGGGCATTAAGATTTGTAAAAAAAGGTTGGACAAACTTAAAAATTTAGAACAGCCAAAAAATTTCAAGGGCTTGCGAGGGTTTTTAGGAGTTCTCAACTACTATAAACGTTTCATACCACACTATTCAGAATTGCGTGTACCGTTGGTGGAATTACTTCGAAAGAATGTGAAATGGAAGTGGACGGAGCAACGAGAGAAAGCTTTTCAGGATTTAAAAAAAGCATTTTACCAGGAATTGTCGTTAAAATATCCAAATTTTGTAAATAGTTTCACTTTAAGAACAGATGCATCCAATCGTGCAATAGGTGCGGAACTAGTCCAAATACAAGAAGGTATAGAAGTGCCGATATGCTTCATTTCCAGGGTACTTAAGGAATGTGAGACAAGGTATTCCACTACCAAGAAGGAGATGACAGCTATTGTGTACGCGGTAAAAAAATTAAGGTTTTACCTGTTAGGGAATCAGTTTTTAATAGAGTCAGACAACTTCGCTGTAACATTTTTGAAGAAAAAAGAATTTCAAAATAGCCGTTTGTATAGGTGGGCATTGGTCCTACAGGAATATAATTTTGAAATCAAACATAAACCAGGAAAACAGAACATCACTGCGGACTTTTTGAGTAGGAAAGATGAAGGTCTTTCAATAGAAAAGAGCAGTAAATTTTTAGTAGCTTTGCAAAGTTTTGAAGAAGAAGGAAGGTGGTCGAATGAAAGATTCACAAGGATGCAGGGACAGAAAGAAATCAGTGTTATTAGGGAAAAATTGATAAGGGAAAATTTAGAGATATGTAAGGGGTATTATTTAATAGAAGGTTATCTTGCAAAAAGAATCGAGGACGATGAGGTTTTAGTTCTTACCAAAGAGTTGGCGACAGAATTAATCAGGGTAATACATACTACGTATGGACACATAAGGATCCGGAAGGTCTTTTTGATTTTCAGGGAAGCATTTTTCGCTAGGAATGATATTTCCATTACAAAAGAGGTTATAAATTATGTTTGTTGGGGAAAGAGAAAAATATCGTTTTGCAGAACATACCGTTAAATGTAGTGGCAGATGAACCACTGGATTTGGTAGCTATCGACTATTTATCTAATTTAATACCAGGGCAGTACGGGTATAAACATATTTTAGTTATGGTAGAGGTGTTTTCTAAATTTATAAAACTATATCCTACAAGAAGGTGTAATACTGATCATGCATTAAAAGGGATAAAAAAATTTGTTGAACAAATAGGAAAAATGAGAAAAGTACTTGTAGACAATGCAACATATTTTCACTACAAAAGGGTTTTTAATAGCTTGCGCAAGGAAGGTATCAGTATTACGTATTGTAGTATTCGACATCCACAAAGAAACCCGTGTGAACGCTTCATAAAAGAAGTTATTAAGTTTTTATGATTAGCTGTACAGGAACATGTGGGATGGGTTAAGTATTTACCACAAGCCGAAATTTTTGTAAATAACGTACCAAGTTCGGTTACTGGAGTGAGTCCCATTACGTTAATGAAGGGAATAATACCAGCGAGACTGTGGAGAAGGGAACAAGAGGTCGAGGACATAACGGAAGTATTGAAGAAAGCAAAATTACGAACTGAAAAGTTGCAGAGACGTTCAATTGAAAAACATCGAAAGAAAATTAGGAAAAGTGTAAGTTTCTCAGTATTCGATTTAGTAATCGTAAAGAAGTTGCGTAATCAAATTGGGAAACTGGGATTTGTGGCAAGTTCTTATTTCCGTTTGACGGACCTTAATTTTTATTGCAATTAAAGTTTTAAATGTGGATTTTTATCAAAACTAAAAGACGGTGTGGATTTAAATCATGTAGGTGATTTTAATAAAAAAAAAAAGTAAAATTGCCAAAAGTTGAAACAGTTACTCTGTCAGGTGAAAAAAATTTTATTTTATTATCAAAATCAGGTGGGGCTTTATGTGATGTATTGTGACAATTGAAGCTCACGTAATTTTACGTAATTTCACACAGAGCTAGGTTTCTTAGCTACAAGTATTTATTAGTCTTACGAGACACTTAGAATCCAAATTTAATCTTAAGCATCATTATTGCTGTAGTGTAAACAAAAGACTTTTTTCTGGTGGTTGGAGAATCTTGAATGGGTTGTAGGAATGTAAACCTAAATTTGTGTAGCGTAAAAAAATTGCTTTTATATAACGAATAAGAAAACAAACATGATTAATATTGGTATTTTGAATTTATTAAAATATGTGACAGGTATTTGATAAAATAATCATGTAGACAGTGGTTCTTGTATAACAGTTGTATTATTTTATAAAGTATAACCAAAGCTTGAATTAAGTGGAGTTTAAAAAACATTTTAAAGACAGGTATTGTGCATCCAATGAAATCATTTCTATTAGTAGTGTAAAAAATAGGGTAAAAATCTAGTATTAAGAAATCTAGTATAAAAGAAATGTCTGCGTTTTTGGAAATTTCAAAGTTTTTTGTTCAAAATGTAAAAGAGTAGGCTAAGGGTGAAAAATCTTGATGGTATCCAGGAAACACAAACAATGAAGGATTTTTTTTGGTTGAAAATAAATTAATTAATTTTGAGAGAGAATAAAAAATTAAAGACCTTTTCGTTGAGCTCGTTTTTTTATTACAAAGTTTAAATATTTTAAAGGGTTGAGAAACAAGAATAAAATTGTTCATTGAGTACCTATACTCTAATAGATAAAGTGGTGTATATACCAGAGAAAAAAGAAGAGTATATAATATAAAATAGTATTCGAGCATTTAGTGAACCTTCCAAAGAAGCTCCATTGCAGTTTCAACACGAGCAGCAATACGTTTCGGAATAATTCCCATCCACATTGAGACAGCAGGATAGCAAGCAGTTTGGTCATACAAGATCAGGACACTGGTCACTGGATTGCTACCAAATACAAGTATTAGTGTATCAACACCCATTTCTTTTTTTTTATATATCGTAACTTGTGTAGCCTGAAAAGAAAGTTTTGTACAAAGTTTAGAATTAATTTTCGTATCTTTAGATTTACCTGAGGCATTTCAACAACCACTATCCATGCACCCATTAAGGAGGAACACAACGAACCGGAACAGTGAAGGTATTATATTCATAATACAGTAAGGTTAAGGAGATTCAGTTTGGATTTTGAAAGTGGTTTTATTATTATTTGATTAAGTATGGTTAACGCAAAGTTTGACGTTGTATAGAATTTAGATAAAGCAATATTTTACCTTTTATAAAAAGGTCGTGTTTTAAGGGTTTGTCCCGTTATTACATAAGGAGGGGTGGTAGTGAATAGTATAATATATATATATATATATATATATATATATATATATGTTGTTATGGATTCAAAGGGTTAAATTTGGGGTAAGCAATGCAATTTCAAACACCCTATATAGAGAAACAAACAATTTATTTACGCGTAAAAGTTATTTCATTTATTTAATTTAAAAGAACAAGTATTGATGTATTTTTATAATTAAGTATTGAAAAGTAATAGGTTCATAAAGAAAACCAGTTTTAAAAACAAATAGAAACGCCTAATTAATTTAATTAATTTTAATTCAACGTATAATAGCATTGGAAAACGCACCAAGGTAAAGAAATCGATAATCCCAAGACAATAAGTCGTTGTAACAAGCGAGGACATCAGTTATATCGAATACCGTGAAAAGAAGCTCCGAGAATTGTTATTTTAAACGGTCGATAGTTATGAACACCTGCATGTATTGAAAGGTTACCTTCGTCGAATTTATATGCATAACAACGCGGGTTTCACAGAATATATCTCCAACAGTCAGTGGCTTCAAATAAAAAAGCTAACAAAGTTTCTTAAAGAGCGGAAGGGATGCACAATCAATAATATGCTACAGACAAAAAAGGGTATAAGCGCATTCGTTTTCATAAAGCACGTACTCAGTCCACGTGGAGTCATGCGACGCGGTCAGCAATATCGATTTTCTATAACTCAAGTGAAGTTGGAACGCGTCATAAAATATGCATAAGACAGGGATAACAATATTACGGGCGGAGTTTTGTGACGACGCAGGACTGTATCATTGGTAGAAACAGATAGTTTTACAACAGACGAACACGCGACAGGTGGAAGTGATTTTTCGGATTAAATTGTGTGTCTGAGGTAAATTTCTGGGAGCTTTAAGTCAGTTAAATTAAAATTTGCGGAATTATTATTTTAGAAATAAGTAGTTCGCGTGAAGTGTGGCCAGTGGTGGCATTTTAACAGTATAAATACTCGGAGAAAATGGGGCTCTCTCTCTTTTATTCCTTTTGTATTTTCATCGCTTTAGACTACGTATAATAATCAACCAACGTTATGGTAGTCTTGTGAGTATTGAAAAAAATTTTATAATTCAGTAAAAATAATATTAGCATTTACGACTTGGTAAGTTGAGACCTTGTAGTTATTAATGTGGGTAGTGTCGAGTGAATTAAATTAACCGAGGTCCTAGTTCATAACAAGCTAATAAAGCAATAAACAAAAGTATAATATACGTAAATTTAGAGGCTGGGATGAAATGGTAATTGGTAGCACGGAGCTCGGCGTATGCTGAGGTTATCATCTATCTGGTGGATCAGAACGCATAGTCACGAAGTAAAGGGGTTCTGGAGGATCAGAACGCATAATCACGAAGCCAAAGGAGTTCTGGACTTGCATCATCCAAGAAGATGGAAACTTGAGGCATTTTTCCAGGTAACTCATTTGATGAATTTGCTGTTATTTGATAAACTGTTGGAATTTTTTTGTGATGTGTGAGTGAACTTTGGGGGTTATTTATGGTTAATATAAGGTATCGAAAAAGATACGTGTACTTGACAATTATTTGGGTTATTTTAAATATTGAACAGGGTGTATGCAAAACTTATAAAATTTCATTATGAATTTAAATTAGATTGTTAAAGGTACATGGGTATATTAATTTTGTGGTAATTTTATATGCAAGGTAAAAGGTATACATTAATGAACTGGGTTATTATGAGCTCACCATACTCCAGTGTGCAATAAATATAGGGTATTATTTGGGGTCCATCTACTCAATTGTATTAAATGTGTTTACTAATAAAATTTTAAAACAAGGACTTTACAAAAATATCAATTATTGAATTATAACCAAACTGTATATAGCTGTGAATAATTGTTTGTAAATAGCGGTAAATAAAGATTGTATGATTGTTGTATTATTTGATGATTTTATTGAATGGTGTGTGAGTGGGAAGGAAGAATGATTGTAAATTTAGGTATCCGAACGAAGAGGCACAGCTGAGCTAGCCAGAGAAGCCGCTGAATATTTTTTGAAGCAAAAATCTGGGTAAAAATATTTTTATAAATTTTTTTTATTTTTTTTTGGAAATCAGTATTGACATGGGCGATGTCAAACCCATAAGTCCGAGCACAGCAATCTTATGACAGCCGAACGTTAGAATTCAAATAGGTTTTAGGGAGATCCAGAGACTGACCCCATGATCCACAGCAATATATATATATATATATATAAAAAGTAAGATGTATGTGTAAACAAACTCTTATGAAAATAATAAGAGCCATTGACAAATACAAATCGGGTTGGTAGTTATATAGCCATTAACAAAACAAGCTTTATTACTTCATAGGGGAGGAAACATCCACTGACCAATGGTTTCGGCTAGTTAGCCTCATCAGAGTGGAATAGTTCCCAAGAAGCAAGTATATATATATATATATATATATATATATATATATATATATTACTACGATCTTCTTAATTTGTTAATATCGTAAATGTGAAGCCAATCAGACCTGAATGGAATAAAACAGTTTTGAAAAATTAGATTTCATTAATACTGTCTAACCATTAAGTCAGCTTGATAAATTATAAACAAGATATTTGTAAAGAACTGGAGCTTTATATTTATACAATTTTAATTCTCAGATAGCTTTATAGGAAATATTTGCCCAAACTTTGTGTTGCAAAACTGATTATGATCCTCTTTATTACAAATTTATCGCTTTTTGTAAATACGATAACTATTTAAATTTACCAATAGAGTTAAATATTTATTTAAAAAGAGTTGCTAATTACAGAGTGGTCTATAAATCTAAAGTTAATACTTCAAAATTAGAATATTGGTGGATCACATACACTCCAGTAAAGTTTTATTTTGT
Organism: Platerodrilus igneus; assembly: GCA_036346225.1. Classification (NCBI taxonomy): domain Eukaryota; kingdom Metazoa; phylum Arthropoda; class Insecta; order Coleoptera; family Lycidae; genus Platerodrilus; species Platerodrilus igneus. The sequence goes on from JARFIW010001251.1 coordinate 16,352, forward strand.
ATTTATTTGTGTCTAGGTGGAGAACCACAAAGGGCGTTCTTGGTTTAATTAATTATATATTTTCTTTTCAGGGATAGAGTATAAGAGGCTGGTAGAAAAGTCTTTTTTTATTATTGAAATCCATTTAAGATTCGAGGGATTTCTGCATTTTTCCCGGGACTTTTGCTTTCATATTGTTAGAATAAACACAGAAAAAATTTCGTCACAACCTAAAAATGGAGGATTGTATGCAAAACTTTTAAAACAAATACATATCTAAGCAAAGTAGGGATCTTTAAAGAAGAAAGATAACATTTGCAGCAACCGAATGTCGCAAACTACAGGCTCACAAAGCAAACCCATGATTTTGAACTTCCCAGATTGCTGATAAATGTAATCATATCTCAGAGACTAATAATATGAAGACTGTCGATCAAGTATTGTTTTGAAGAGGAGTGTATGTGTTGAAACTTATTCGCAGCTCCAAGTCTGTATCTAAGAAGAAAATACAACGTTGTAAATTTAAAGTTTGAAAATTTACAGATTTTGTTAAAACGTCATGATACATAACTACAAAGTATAACCAAACTACAAAAATCGGGCAAAAACATTGTGTATCTAAAAATTCCCTGTATTCCATAAATATAAGTTGCAAATAAATTAACTGATTAAAAAATTTTTGTTTTTTTATCCACGACTGACATTATCACAAAATCAATTGTGGCAGTGTCCGATACCCCCTAATTTTCTTTTCCCATAAGTATGTACTAATTTACAATACATAATTTAATGTTAATAATGAAAATTCCAAGAATATTCACAATATTCTCTGACTTACTAGTGTATTTTCGGTATTATACAAGAATTCCTGTTATAAAATTATATTCCCTACTTTTACAGGTTTTTCAAGATCACTCTGAGCTCTGTTATAGTGTTACGTAAAATTATTTTAAGATGTATTATTAAAATCTATACTACTCGCGAAACAAAAAGGTTTTTAACAAATCTGTCCATTTACATCATTTTAAAAAGGACCTAATTTCATCAACTCTGAACACATAGGTAGTGATTGTAACCATTTTTTTTAATTGGTCACCTTATTTTGCTTTGAATTCACAATGGTCAAACATATCAACAATTTATGGGGAACGAATTGTCGGGGTCATTAGAATAAGTATCATTAAGATACAAGAAAATGTTTATAGTACATCAAATATTATTATAATTGATTCCCTTAAAATTAAGAATATTGTTACAATTTCATTTCTGATTTGGAGTTACACTTAAAATATATGCCATTTATTTTAGTATATGTATTCGTATGCGCTCTTTCGAAATCAAGTACATATCTAAAAAATGCAATTTTTTATTTAACCCCAATATGCTGCAATGTTACTACTTACTGCAAATAAAATTGTTTTGCATTTTATCTTTTGAAACATTGAGCATTATTTAATTACACGTTTCATTTATTTGTTAAAACAGTAGATTCTTATCCTTTTATTCACAATTATGTGATATGTGAAATCATAGATATATTCAAGTATCAGATATAATGGATAGCACTTGTAATCAAAAAACAAAAGAACATAGTGGTTTATATGAACTTAATGCACAACTGAGTCAAATAAAGTCACCTTGATCTATAATATTGAAGCTGTTAATAAAATTATCATACTTTCGCGTTTTGGAGTAGTTCACAATCTATTTTTCAGAGCCATTCTCAATAACAACTGTTAAATTTAGGAATATCATTTCAAGATAATTGGGTTGTTTTTTTAGCACTAAATATAACAGTACATGTTTTAGTTTAATTGTACAGATAGTTAAATAAAGCTTAACATAAATGATGTTCAAATCTGTTTTTCCTTTCAAAAAATCTCATATAGGTAGCACATATAATAAGTATGCCATAAATAACTGAGAACTTACAACTATTGTGATAAATGATGATGTAAGTCTTTAGTGTGATTTTATTGATATTCGAAATAATAAATCAAAATGGACACTTTAATATACAGTTCATTAATTAGCAATAGCTATTTATTTATTTATTTATTATGAATTTAGTATTTTTCAATGCATTAAACCCAAGCTAGTACAGTGCAAACTTGAACTAATAATCCGATTTTTAAATTTTATATTAATCAAAAGAACGTTACAGGCAGTCCTTGTATCTAGATCATTTTGCCCATACTTAATTTCCACAGTTATTTTGCATGCTTAAGTAGCGTGTTTGTCTCGCTTTTAATTTTAAACGATTATTTGTCTAACATCCTGTAGGTAAATATTGTTGTTTTATGTAATTAAATTTCATATTCCCTACTGTACCCACAGTCATGTGTGAAGTTATTAAGCGTTTCTGACCTGTCTCTAAATTGAAATAATTGCTTATTCAACACCCTATAGGTTTTATTAGTACATGCAATTATAACTTAGATATAGCAAATTTACTCTTTCAATATAGTATTAAATCTGGTATTTTTCCTTAAAGATTAAAATAATTTTAAAATGTTGTTTCAATTGTTAAAGCATTTGTTTCGAAAATATTACATTCATTTCTCTAGCGACATATTTTATCAAATAGGTTTTCCATTATCAGTTGTTGGCTATGAGTTTCTAATGTGGATATTCAATTGATTCATTGTCAAACTTTTATTTTAAATCCATCTAATGGCTTATAACGGTTTGAATTAAAAGATATTCCTATAGAAATTCACTGATAGATTTATAACATGGGATTCTGAAATTAGTTTGTACAAAGCTGTTACTTTAAGGAATGGAGTTTTTTCTAATAACAAAATTATGTACTGCAATTGATGCTAAATTACTTTCAAACTAATTCAACCAATCACGTTGTAATATGTATAGACATATATCCTAGGTCAGATTGTAATTTGGTTAGGTATAGGGCAGGAGTATGCGACAGGTATAATTTATAGCATAAAACTATTTCCAATACAATGTTACGCATTCTTTATAATAAATATAAAAAATAGGCCACTTACATGTATTCATTTTTCTCTTTGGGCTCCTTTGCTGTCATTACGATCTGTAATGTATAATTTTGTTTAGAAAGAAAAAACACATCGCATTTACCTCACAACTATCCATGTTTATATTTGGCACGTTTACCGTTTCAGGTGTAGTTTCAGTTTCTATCTTCTTTATGGTAGTAGCCTTTGGCCCATATTTGATTCCAGCATATCTAATAATTTCCTTTTCAAGATCGTCTAAACCTAAAGGTTGTTTTATAAAGGTAAAATTTTCCAGTGTCAAATCGTTGTTTTCCAGTGTCAGATCGTTGTTTTTCAAATGTTTGATTACTTCCCGCATAGAACGTAATTTTCGGCCGCTAGGTGTATGGTAATATATGTCACTATTTCTTTTTCCAAGATCAGAAGCAAGTGTTACACGAAACACTTGTTCACGTTTCCATCCATACAGGAATGGTTTAAGATAATTGGGATTCCCGGTAATAGATTCTGAATTTTCTGTAGTATCAGTGTTGGAACCATTATCTTGAATTAATCCGTCAGGTAAATCTAAAAAAAAAGTCAATGAATTTTAACATATGATGTTTACTTTGATGTGACATTCAGTTGAAATGTTGAATCTCTGTAATCACATATTTTCTAAGGTTGTATTCCTAAAGAAACAAAATGTTTGTAACGTAATTTTGTGCAAAATAGAAAGAAACAAAAGATAATTGGTTGTTTTCTTAGATTGAGAAATAAGTTAGTACCGATTTCAGATAAAAAAGTATATTTTTTAAATGTTAATTCATTATTGATGGAGTAAAATTACCACTACACTAGTTAAGACCAACTGAAATTGAGAGCTATTTAATTATGTTTTGGTTTGGTTATGTTGCAAGTTATTGTGTTTTCATTTTGTCTTATGCATGCTTCTTTTGTAGACTATAAAGCAAAATCGTACCTTTAAGAACAAAAATTCTTCGCACACAACCATTTCAAAGTATTAGGCTAACCTAAAAAGCCACAAAAGCAATGACACGAAAACACCTAAACTCACATGCACAAGAGTTTTTTAAAGCTGTTTTTGAGTTATTTTGAAAAAGAGAAAGGAAATGGAGAATCCATCTATCACCCAATGCTGTTTGTTCACATGATAATAATTTAACATTACCTTGATTGCTTTATAACTAATACTGCAAGTATTTTTTTGAGAGAGTGGTTTGCATTTTCAGACTACAACTGTATTTATCATTAAATGATGAAATACACAAAAATCCAGCATTATGCTTCTCTGGAAATGAGGTTACATAGGAAATTAATGACATCATTTGATAAATACCACAAATATGGAAGTTAAAACATACTCTACAGCATGCAAAGATAAGATAGAAGCAATATATTTTGTTATAATTCAATTAGAAGAATATTATTGCAGGGCAACATATTACACTGAAATCCTGACACAAAAGTTGGAAGGCAACGATGTTTTAAAAATAGATATAGCATTTTTAACAATGTTAATGTTATTAAAGTATGTAGATTTTAGATTTACAAAAGATGAAAACAGACATGAATTTCCTGTACAAGGACAGTGCTATAATAAAAATTCAGAAAAATCATCAATTCATCCATTCCACAGCAAGTTATATTTTTAGATAGGTCATGGATTTTTTGTAAAAGGTATACACATAAATTTTGGAAAATCCTTAAAGTAAATAAATTATCTATATCTTTATCATTGTGAAATGTCTTTATGAAACTATTTTGTCTACTTGTTGTTTCAAACCTTTGGTATTTCTGACAAAAGCAAAATTTATTACTAAAAAAATGAAAAACTAAAATGTTTTTTAATATTATATTTGATAGGATAAGATTAAGAGAATTGGGTATTGCTGATGCAGTAGCACTGGCTAATTCGTTAACTTAACGTTTTTGGATACTGTATCAAATTTTGATTTATCCTGCTAGAAGCTAGCAAGAAATTTGTTTAGCTTAAGAAATATCTTCAAAGATATTAATGAAAATTTAAATCCCTTCATATGCCAAAGTGATAATACATTTTGTATTTAGATTTATAGTGCGAGTCTCATGCTTCCGACTAAATTTAAACGGTTGATGCAGCGGCAAACAAGACCTTTGCACGCTTAGTTGAGCTAGCCTTCAAATCAGGTGGATACTCATGTCCGTTTCCTGGCATCGTAAATACTGCTACGGTTAAAAACCAGGTGGTGCCTATAAACAAATTTAATTTAAGTTTTCCGAGCATGTGAGCTCTCGTACGATGAGACTTTTTTCTATTTATTTGTTTTAAAGCTATAAGCAAATTGTCGTTCCTCTTTTCAATAAGTCTTCATCTTTCATTTTACTAATTAAGTTTAGGGATTTCTTAAACATGTAAATTTCGGACATTAAACTATGATTTGTGGTGTAAAAACCACAAACATTGCATTCTCAGGTCTTGAAAATGCAGCTGAATTGTGGTTTTAACGTGTAAACATGAGAAATAATGAGGTGGAAATAGTTCATGAGAACAAAACATCGAAAAGAAAGGGGACTTGTCTACCGACCAACGTCGCAGACAGACGTAGAGGTATGAAAAGTTTGAGTCGGCAAAGAAATCCTCTCCCTGTTATCTCTCTCTTATAGCTACAATATCTTGATTTTGTCGGCCAGTGTGAAGTTAGCAACACTCAAATCCAGCCACATATTTAAAACCAGTAGCACACAAAATGTGGCTATTATGCATCGTTAATGTGTGGATGAAACGTCATCCACACTTTTAAAAACATGTAAAAACGAATCTTTAAAAACTATTGCCTTTACGAAACAATGTCTGTTAAATTTGTTTGCGCAAATATTTATCTACATAAAGGAGCTTCAATTCAGCACCCTTTAATTCAATGTAACTACCGTCGTTAAAGTAATGGTAGGGGTGAAGCAATAAATCTTAAAAAATCGTATCTTCTTTACAAAATGATGTCTGTTAAATGTGTTCACGCAAATAATCATCTACTCAAAGTTGCTTCGATTAAGCACCCTTCAATTCAATGTAATCACCGTTGCTGAAGTAAGGGTAGGGGTTAAAGTAATAAATCTTAAAAAATCGTATCTCCTTTACGAGACCATATCTACTAAATTTGTTTGCGCGAATAATCGTCTACCTAAAGGAGCTTAAATATAGCACTCTTCAATTCAATGTAACAACCGTCATTAAAGTAAGGGTAGGGGTGAAGTAAGTAATGTTAAAACTTGTATCTCCTTTACGAAACGATATCTGCTAAATTTGTTTTCGCAAATAACCATCTACCCAAAGAATGTTTCAATTCAGCACCCTTTAATTCAATGTAACTACCATCATTAAAGTAATGGTACGGGTAAAGCAATAAATCTTAAAAAATCATATCTCCTTTACAAAATGATGTTTGCTAAATATGTTCATGCAAATAATCATCTACTCAAAGTTGCTTCAATTCAGCACTCTTCAATTCAATGTAATCACTGTTACTGAATTAAGGGTAGGGGTTGAAGTAATAAATCTTAAAAAATTGTATCTCCTTTACGAAATGTCTGCTAATTTGTTTGTGCAAATAATCATCTACACAGTTTATCTTTCCTATATCATTGTAATCAAGGTTTAGATCTTCATTTAAAACAAGCTATTCGTTTGAAAAATTATTAATTTCAATGTGAATTTTACATTTTTGAAAATATGTGAAATGGGCAATTAGATAAAACAAAACAATAATTTATGAAAGATTTATATAAACTTTTAACAGTAATAACATTTGCGCTAATAATAAAATATAAAATATTGAAAAGTATCCCTTAGGTACTTAATTCTACGAAAAAGTTAACATTATCAAGGTTGTACGACTTATTCCTGGATCTTCAGAATCGAAATTCAATACAAACCAATTTCTGTTGGTAGGCATAACATTTCGAAGTTGAAGAATTGTTATTCATAGCGGCTTACACTTTTGACCTTCATATCTTAAAGAGATATCAGATTTCGGGTTGATGACATAAAAAAATATGCATAAGCATTACATCTTTAAATACACATTGCATAATCACTTCTTTAGTGAAGTACAAGTACTATGCAATTTCCTTTTGCAGCTTGCACATTGAGAGTCTGAGAATTTTGTGTTTCCCCACATTTTAAACAATTAAGGATCACATTTTTAGACCATTTCAAAATAACGTGTTTGATCTGATAGTTACTTATTGCATTCTTTTATTATTCAAACGATATTGCATGCCCACTGTGGTGATTGATTTGTCATATGTTATGAACTGTGACCGCTTGGACAACTGCTACAGATTTTTGCTTTTAGATTCTTTACCAAATTCGAACAGAAAAGCCGAACTTTTCTTTAGTTTAACCACAGCTTGCTCATCCATTGTTCTTTTGTGTTTTCTGCCAGATTTAGTCTTTCTTTATAGGGAAGAAACAGCTTTTTCAAAAAATGGTAACGTTTTTCTTCTAAATCCGGTGTTATTTTTTTGTTATGTTTTTTAAATTGATTTTTAGGTGGTCTTTGGAATAACAGTTTTGTTTATTAGGCAGCTTTTTGTTACAACTTTCTTCGATAAAAACGTTCACGTGATAATTCGCCGTTGGAACCAATATTTTCATATCGGATTTTTGTTAAACCGTCTTAAGAAATATTAAAAATGCTTTCGTTGTTTATACCTAGAATTCTTTGTCGTATTTGTCACACAACCCTACTACATTTTTGGTTTGGTTTGCCGCCGAACATATGGTTCTTAATTACTGAATTTCAATTTTCTACGTTAGCATTACTAATTCGCAAAACATTCTCAGGTAACAATAAACTGGTACACAGAGATAGAAATGGCATATATTTGAAAACAATTGTATCAAGTATATTTTCAATGTAATAGCAATTTTATATATAATTGTTATTGATATTATTAGTTTGAGTCTCTCTTATACGATCACACTTATTTTTATACTTTTTATAAAAAGGACTGTCAGAATATATAAAATTTTCGGTGAGATCCGTATGTGCGTCTATTGGTATACCTTCATTTTCAATTTTACAATCTTCCGCCTCAAAACATACTTTTAGTAAAGTGTCTAATGCTATTTGACAATGAATTAAAGGATACTGAATTGAATCTCCTTTAGGTAGCTGAATAATCGCGCAAACAAATTTAACAGACATTGTTTCTTAAAGGAGATCCAATTTTTTAAGCTTTATTATTTCACACCCTACCCTTACTTTAACGACAGTGGTTACATTGAATTGAAAAGTACTGAATTAAACCGCCTTTAGATAAATGATTATTGGCACAAACAAATTTAGCAGACATCGTTTCGTAAATGAGATACGCTTATTTAAGATTTATTAACCCCCCCCCCCCCCCCCGCAAGCTTAACAATGACAATAACATCGAGTTGAAAGAGTGCTGAATGGTAGCTCCTTTAGGTTGATGATTATTTACGCAAACAAGTTTAGCAGACATCGTATCATAAAGGAGATACGATTTTTGTAAGATTTATCACTTAACCCTCCACCCTCTCCTTATTATAGCAACGACGGTAACATTTAACTAAAAGGGGCTGAATTGAATATCCTTTAGATAGATCATTATTTGCACAAACAATAAGGGAAATACGATTTTTTAAAATTTATCGCTCCCCCCCCCTCTAACTTTGGTTACATTGAATTGAAAAATGATGAATTGAAGCTCCTTTAGGTAGATGATTATTTGCACAAACAAATTTAGCAGACATCGTTTTGTAAGGAGATACAATTTTTTAAGGTTGTTACGTTCATTTTCGTCATTTCATTGGTTATTTCATTTCAATCAATTCCGTTCCACTTATAAATCCTTCAACCTGTGAATAACAATACGTTGTTTAATAATTTTCACGTAAAAACCCCTTTTTCTGTTAAAAACGAAAATTCAATAGTTTATGTCCTGTAAAATTTCCCTTGCTAATCATAAGTCCGCTTACGATAAATTTTGATACATAAACTACGTTGCTATTCTTCAAATCCATTTGCTTTAGAACGAAAGTTATGCAATAATTAAATAATTCGTATCATGTCATTAAGTAACCTTCAATTTGTTAGATATTACGACCACATATAGCGGGTTTTCTCTATTGTCCCAAAGTAACTTGTTGGAAATAGAGTCGCGCGCTATCCGATAAACCGTGCTCTATTAAAAGGTCAAATTAAAGCTGCCTCCTACTTCAATAACTCGGGTTTTCCAGAGTATTCGTTAGTTAACAACGAAAATAATATTCATTTTGACTCTTGACTCTGAATACGAAAACAGTTAATAGATTGTTGGTTGTTCCTGTTTCGTTTTGCGTTGTAGAAATTTCGATCACACATTGTGAGGTAAGTTTGGAAGGTTTTTATAAAAACATATTTTTCGACGACATTAAATTAATTGCTCTTTATTAATTATTGTAGCTCTCGTCCGGGGCCTTGAAGTCCCGGGAAATGATCGTCCCCCGGTTGTGATGGGAGGCCAAATTGGTTTTTTGTTTGGGTGTAGGCCCACCTGTTCGTTGCTTGCCATGGACCATTGGAGTTACTCTTTTTACAAGTCGAACATTTTTATTTCACAGCTGACTACGCTAGTGCTGCTGTGTATATTTCTTTAATGCTTAATACAACGTAGTCTACCTATATTTAATACTTAAAGTTTTAACATCTGTACTATCTGGACAACCTAAAATTTTAAGATCTACTATTTCACACACATCCCTTCCCCTACTCTCACTTTATCGACAACGGCTACAATGAGTTAAAAGGTGCTGAACTGAAGCTTCCTTAGATAGATGATTATCCGCACAAACAAATTTGGCAGACATCGTTTCGTAAAGGAGATACAATTTTTAAGATTTACTACTTCACACATACCCCTCCCGGTTCCCTCACTTTATCGACGACTGTTATATTGAGTTGAAGGGTGAGTTACATATCCCCCATATTAAAAAGTATATAAAATAAATGTAATTATTATGTCTTAGTAATAACATGTTACATTGTATTAAATGACGGTTATAAATTAAGTGTTATCAGAGTTCATATCAGAAATAAGAAAGGAAACGACTGCTTGTATTCCAGATGCAACCTAATACCACAGGTGCAGAAACAATAAACTGCAACCAAGCAGACTCATTTATAATTATTTAGAATAAGACAATGTATCAAGAAATAATGGACAGCAAGATCTTCACTTTCCCACAAGATGATGTTAAACCAGAGGCTTCATATAAACTGTGAGAAGCCCCTGATCGCCAATCAGTCTTCGAACTTCATAACTTTAACATTGTTGGTTGTTCAAGCTACTCATTCGTAATTACTGATTATTGATTTTTTAAACATTAACTTTAAGTATTTTTTCAATCACTGTACGTTTAATGAACATACGCATTCAAGTTGTTGTCAAAGAAATAAAACAATTTTTGTAATTATAGAATTAAATTAAATTTGATCGAAGTGTTTTTGGAAATAAGCTTTTTAAAAAGAAGCTCCCAACGACTCAAAATCTATCTGGCGCAGTCGGAACGGATTCCAGAAAGGCACTAGCAATTCCAAAATCGAAGAACTAGTAACCTTGAATTTCAATTCTTCACTGGAACAGAACACAAAGATTAGGCAAAGTACAGAATCGACCGAATCCAATACAGAAGGAAGGCTGTGGAACAAACAATCAAATTATTGTACCTATAGTTCATTTTCTTTACCATTTTTTTCAATTGCATATTGTTATTAGCAAGTTAAGATTTGAAAAAGAAAAGATTTTTTTTATACACATCTTACTTAAATTAATGATTGAAACAATTATTCAGCAAAGTCTAAGCTTGATGAGATTATAACAGAGATTTATAATTACACACAATCCAAGTAGCAGTAAGTGATTCTTTAAATAACTTTAGTGTAAACTTGACTAAAGTAACAGAGAATAAATAATTTATACAAGATGAACTCGGAAAACTTAAGATTATATTTAGATTCGATCCAATGTATTATGGAAATCAAGCATTGTTAGCTTATTCATTACCGTGCGCGAAACATTTCTAAAGAGCTTTTACAAACAAGGAGACCTTGAGAAAAATATGTGGTTATTACAATTAATTTTAAGTGAATTAACGGGCAGAGCTTTAACTTTGATAGCGAGTAGGGACGATCTAAATAATTAAAAAGATTATAAAAAAATATTGATTGCGTATTTTGGCGACCTAGCGCAATATTAAATGTTGAATTAGATATTTATTGAATATAAGAATGGAGAATAATCAATCACCGTATCAATTTGGTATGCGATGTCAGGATGTGAGAAGTTTAATTCTAACCAAGCTTAAATTAGAAGAACCGGATCCTAACGTACGTTTAATTAAAACTGAAATGTACGACAAAATGTCTTAAGATACGTATATAAACGCGTTACCCGAGCGATTAGAGGAGGCAATAAATTTATTAATAGAAGATGAGAATGTAATGTATTATAGGAATAGAATTTCCAATCCAAATATAAACAAAAATTAGCAACCAATTAAGACCATACAAGCAGCGGGACCAATACCGTCACAACCCAAGTTTGAATCATTTAACGTGCCGACAAATCATTTGAGAATTAGTAACCCAAACTTTAATAATCCAAATTTCAATAATTAATTTCAACAATTTCCCAAACAAATATTAAATTCGAATTTTTCAAAACCTTGGACAAACAACACACCCAAGTTCAATCAGAACACAAATCGAACATGGCAAACATTCGGCGTAAATCCTAGCGGAAACGCACCCATGACGAATAATAGTAACAACCCCAATAATTATATCAAACCAGCCCCTATGGACACATCATCTGGTAACACCAGACAACAGTAAAATATCTCAAATTAAACCCGACTATACACATAAACAAAACTTTACTTCCGAAGAACATTTCACCAAGAAGTAGAAGATTTCAATAATCAAGATATACCCGAAGACAGGTAATTATGTAAATCCAAGTAGAGACGATGAGACAAATTACTCAGAAAACTACGAACGTGACAACTCTTACAAAAATTACGAAAAGGACGATGAAGAAAACGCGTACTCAAATTTTCGATTGGACAGAACCTTATACGATCAAACGTACTAAATTTAAACAATATTTATCAACACATTTTACCACATATATAAATACCATATGCTGAAATTAAATTATTAATTGATACAGGATCTTCAAAAACTTTAATTAGCCCCAAAACCATGCAGAAACATTATTTAAATTTTGTAGAAAGAGAACCTTTAAAAATCAGAAAACAGCACACAAAACGACACTACACCAGTTTTTTTGCGAATATACCTATACTAAAAACTTTCAATAAAAAAATGAAACACAAATTTTGTATTTTCGGATTTAACAACAAATACAACAGATTGATAGGCATGGATCTTTTAAGAAGATTAGGAGCGGATACTGATATTAAAAATAGATTATTAAGAACAAAACATGGACAAATACCAATTAAATTTCAAAACAGTAACATTCAAACCGATCAAAAATACACAATCGAACTTGGGACAGAAAAATAAGTAAATGTCTTAGTAAATTCGAAAAGCGATATAGGAATCATAAATCACATGTCATTTCAACAAGGAGTAGAAACACCCACCGCATTAGTACATATAAAAAACAACTATGCCACTACAACGACTACCCCATACAAATATTTTAGATCATATTTTTATGGAAGGAAATTTTATATATACACAGATCATAGACCATTAGTATGGTTATGTAAATTAAAAGAACCCAGCTCAAAATTACAGAGATGACGGATTAGATTAGAGGAGTATGACTACGATATCATATATAAGAAGGGAATGTATAACAATAATGCGGACGCATTAGTTGAATACAACTCAACGTCATAGAGACAGAGTTAGTTGCAGGTAATGTAGACGAAACCGAGATGAGAAAAGACCCAGAAGAAATAGAAAGTATACATTCACCTCAAAACGACGAACCAAAAACCGCAATTAAAATTCTAAATGAAGCAATACATACAAAACCAAATCAATTTATAATTACCAAAGTCTTAACCAACCCTGACACGGTAAAATATACAAAAACAGACAATAGGAGAATATAGCACATTCAAATAATGAAAAATGACAACGAGGATCAAATAATTAAATTTTAAAAGAATATACCCCGGAGAAAAAACGCTTTTACTTTTATTTCACAACAGAACATTTGTACAAAAGATTTTGAGAATTATATATTCGATTATTTAATAACTCAAGACCCGAGTTTATTAGATGCTCAAGAAAATTAATAACTTTAGATGACCCAGATGAAATAAACGACTTAATGCGCAATCAACACGAAGGTAAAACAAATCATCGTGGAATAAACAAAACCCTAAAACAACTCATAAGGAGATACTTTTTTAAAGATATGAAAGAATTAACTACAGATTTTATTAATCAATGTTAACTATGTAACAAAGCAAAATGCGACAAATCACAACCAAAGGTACCCTTAATGTTAACTAAAACACCCGACAAACCTTTTCAAGAATTACATGCCGACACTTTGGTAGTAGAAGCTCAAAACTTTTTATCAATTGTAGACGCATTCACAAAAGGATAAGCAATACCCATTACTTCAAAAAATAGTATTGATGTAACTCAAGGATTTTTACAGTACTTTACATTTTACGGTACACGCGAATCAATAACTTTAAATAACAGAAGTGAATTCAGATATGAGACTATACAAAATACCCTGGAACTTCATAAAATAAATATCCATTTTATTACAGGAAATCATCCGGAATCAAACACATTAATTGAACAATTACATTTAACACTATTAGAACAGATCAGACTTTTTCGATTAACGTACAAGAAGGAACCCACCACCAATTTAATGTCATATGCCCTAATTGCTTATAACAATACAATTCATTCTTCAACCAACTTTACACCCATCGAATTAATATTAGGACATTCAGACTCTCAAAACAAAAAAAAATTAGACAGTGATAGAACTTATTACAAAAACCCGCATTGAAAAACCAATATAAACAAATTCGCAGTAGGACAGACTGTTTTATGAAAGAAACTTTAAAGGTAAATGACACAAAATAGCCTCCAGGAATTTAGGTTCATTTAAAATCAAAAAGATTTCAGACAAAAATGTAGCAGTAGTAGACAACGGAAAAATCATAAGGTACATCCATTTAAAGAATTTAAAACACCCTGTAATTTCAGATGGACAGCCATCACCCTTGCCGTCAACCTCAACCCAGATATAACGGACGACAACGAAATAGTAGTAGAAGATATAAAAACAAGCAGGTATACTACTAGTAAAATTCGGAAGTATACAAAACACAGTAGACTATTAGACTTTTACGCAGAAATTTGATTTAACTGAACTAAAACGAGCATTTTGTATTATTGACAATTATGACAGACTGAAAAATCAATTAACACAGACAGATTTGGAAACGATTATTCAATAGAGTAGGTATGGGGTAACGACCCTGGGAAAAGTTTAAAGACCGTGGGAAAATTCCTTTGAAGGGCGTGGCCCTTTGATGTTTGCCGACTTATGACGTCACAAGATGTCCGCTGTACCCAGCGTTGACGTCACAGCCATAACCTCCCCCTACCACCAACGTCACAGTTACAGAGCCGATCGATGTAACTTACATTCACTCTCTTAGTAATGTAGTCCGAGCACATAAACAATTTAATTTATTTTTGAACATTAGCTTAAAAGTGCGACTACTTCTAATTTAAATATGAAAACCTTTCTGAAGTTTGGGTAAAATTCGCATGATTAACAATGCGATTGCACTTATTCTGGGGTACAGCCATTCTAATTACATCCGTATAATGCCGTATTTAACGACAATTGAAAAAGCTATTAGAATATACGTGTTTCGTAAGATTTGCATTCCATTTTTAAACTTTCAGTATAATTAAATAAATATCCGCAGTGATATAAGCTGTAACATTTGCCCTTGTAATTATTTAATACTTTTTCTACATTAGGTTAAATTTTTTGTTATTGCAATAAATAAAAATTATACTACTACAGTAGTGGAGTAAGGCCGGTCCTAATTCAAAACGTGTTCACACGTATTTTCCATATGTAAAATACACGTGCACCATTTTGAATTAGGATCGGCCTTATATACTTTCAATGTAAAATAGTTGTGAAAACATTTCAATATAAAATAGTTGTGAAAACATGAATTCTTATATACTTTCAAATGTAAAATACTTGTGGGCACGTTTTGAATTAGGATCGTCTTTATATTACTTTCAATGAAACATACTTCAAAACACACGTATGTTGAAAAATGTAAGTGCAGAGAAAATGTGTGTAGCTGTTTTGAATTCGGTTTTCTAGCGAGAAGTTACACGTGCACCGTTTTGAATTAGGATCGGCCTTATATACTTTTAATGTAAAATACTTGTGAGCATGTTTTGAAGTCAGACCGGCTTTATATTACTTTCAATGGAACATACATACTTCAAAACACACGTATGTTGAAAAATGTAAGTGCAGAGAAAATGTGTGTAGATGTTTTGAATTTGGTTTTCTAGCGAGAAGTTATAAAGTATGCCAGATGCAAAATATCGCATTCAAGTCAATTGTGTTTAATTAAAGTGGATTCTGATTTATGTTCAGAGGCTGCAAATACACATGGGCCGGTTTCAATTCAAAATTTGTTCACTCTTGTGATAGGTTGAAAAGTGGGTTGGCAAAGTACGCAGATGGTGGTAATCTGCTATATAAGGAGATTGCTCCTAATATTAATTTAATTAGTCAAAGTTTACTGCATATATTTACATACAAACATGTATATAATTGATATTCAGGGATTTAAATACAAGAAAAACGAGTTTGTGTGCAAAGAAATTGCGGTTTTGGACTTGTTGTTAGGTGATGTTTGGTATCAAATTTTAAACTGCCAATGCAGTCTAGTTGTTTGAGCCAAGATCATATAAAACATAACGACTGGGTGACAAGGAATATTCATGGTCTTTCTTGGGATGAATCTTCAACGGCTGGAATGGTGTCATCATATATAGCGCTTTATTTGAAGCAAATTATCCGACCCGGTGAAGAAGTATTTGTGAAGGGTCTAGAAAAGAAGAAATTGATTGAAACATATATAATGCAAAACTTTGTAACTGATATGCTTGCACTAGGTTGTCCTAAGCTATCGGAGTTAAAAATCAACAATCGTTTAAAATATAACATCCATTGTTGTAGACACAGCAATAATAATCTGCAATGCGCAAAACAAAAGACCTTTTTATTAAAAGAATGGCTTGATAATAATAAAAAACAATAGAAAGATTTTGTCTGTATTATTTATTTTAATATAATTTTACAATGTTAGCCTTACAAAATTCCTTTTTATTAAAAGAATGGCTTTATAATAATAAAATACAATAGAAACATTTTGTCTGTATTATTTATTTTAATATAATTTTACAATGTTAGCCTTATTAACTATTATTATATCAACTTCTAGCAAACATTATTTTTATCGATCCAGCTATTGTGTATGTTAGAGAAGCCTAACCATTTTACAAAGACTTTATTTCCACTCTTTCTTAGGACTTTTTCTACCAGGTAAAAATTCCTGGATGTTTAACCTTTTGCAACTCCGTTTCATAAAATGCACCTTTGATTTCTTTCTCGTCTTGATCTTCTAATATATATGTTGTCGGATTGGTTACGTTTACCTTTTTAATCTTAAAAATTTCATTTGACCAGTTTGGCGTGTAACCTTTCGTAAATGCTTCCCTGTGTTTACTAATCCTCACACTGTCTTTAATTAAATATTTTGGTATTTTGGTTGCAAGTTTGATGTGGGTAAATGATGATTTAAGAATAGTTTTTTCATTTGATTTATCAACTTTTACAGGTTTGACTCCGATAGTATTGTGAACTGTATTGTTGTATTGTTTCACAATATCGCTTAAATTTTTTATCCAATTGCAAGAACCATTCAGGTTAAACAAGCGCCACATTTTTCCCTTTAAAGTTCTAATTACATGTTCCACAATGCATGCTTTCTTTGTAGAAAAAACACTATAATGGTTTATGCCATATGTCTGCATTAAGGATTGAAAGTGTTTGTTATAATATTCTTTACCAAAATCAGACTGCAAATTTCTTGGTGGATTTTTAAATTTATTTAAAATTGTTTTCATTGCAGCAGTAACATCAATACCAGTCTTACTTTTAAGTGGTACGGCCCATACGTATTTGGAGAAACAATCAATAACTACTAAAATGTATTTAAATCCTTTGTTTGTTTGCGAATATGGTAGCATTTCATACAAGTCGGTCTGAAGAAGGTCATTTAAACCTTTTACTATCACTTTGCGTCTCTTGAAATTTATTCTTGCCGGTTTATGAAGTGCATTTACTATATCCTCTTTCACTTTTGATTGAGCAACTATCATAATACTGTTTTCTAATCAGGATTTATTAAATACAATTAATAAATACTTCTATGTTTGAATGTCGTGGGCTCCACTTGCTTTGAAAGGAACTTTTAATACAAAATCAAGAAACATTGTGGTATTGTTTATGATACCATCGCTGTCACGAAAGCTGATTACATCCATACGTTTAAGCAAAAATCCTTGTAACTGTGCAATTACATAACTTTTTTCGTTTATAAGAATTTCAATGTTTTGCGGGTATCCTTTAATATTCTCAATGACTGCTTTCTCATAAGGAAATTCATAATTATGTTTAATGTTGAAAATAAGGAATGTCTTGCAACTGTCGAGGAATGTACTAGAGTAAAACGTTGCTACTACCGTGTAATGTAGCATATGTAACTTGTACTCAATCAAGGTTTCAAAACCTTCATTTTTGTTTTCATATTCCTGTTCACTTATATCTATTTTACGGTTATTTAAGTGCCTTCCAAATTTGTCAATTGTCATATCATCTAATCACTTTCGCCTCACGCAATTCTTCAATGATCGAATTTATTTCGTTGTCGTGACCTGTGTGTCCAGCAATCTGAGATGAAACTAAAAGCCGTAATCTATCAACAAGTTCATTGGGATCATTCCAATATAAATAATCTATAGCGTTATTTAATACTTCCATTGTCATACCGTCTCCAAGACGCTTTCTATAAGGTAATGTTCTAGGTCTACGGGGTGTTTGGGGAAGTATGTTTAATGTAGATATTATATTTTTGTATTTATATGAATTATTACCCTGAATTTGTTCTGTTTCAGAATAATATCTTCTATTAGCATTGGTTCTTTTCACAATATCAAGGTACAACTTTAGATCTTGCGATCTGTACCTGACAGGATATTTTTTAAACAGTAGTTCGTATAATCCAGGAGTACCTTTATATTTCAAATCATTTATTAGAACATTTTCATCATCCAACGCGAAATTCGAATTGCCTGTCATAAGACCATTTGAATCAGGGTTAAACCTAATACCATATTTATGATCAAATTCGTTCTTAACATCTTTAAACATATTGTAAATATATTCTCAAGGTAGCGGATGTAGCTGTTCGAGATAATGTGTCACACCAGGTAAATCGGCAAAGCTTTGTATACATTCCTGGGCTTCTTGTGCATTTCGATTAACTTCTGCTTCGTATTCATTCTCAACATCATCATCTTCCTCTATGGCATCATTTTTATATTCGGTATATGCTGAGCAATAACCGGCGAATCAATATAGTCAACGTTCCTTTCTAGCAATTTAGGTTTAATTTTTTTTACACTGCTATGAGGCAGTTCTTCTTCTTTTTCTTTAAATTTTTCTTTCTTTACCACACTTTCCCCATCCAGTTTATTAGCAATAGTTTCTAATCGCGATGTTATGGGTAAGATTGATTCCACTATCTTTGTCTACAACTAAGAAACCGTATTTGTCTTGCCAACAAGCAGCACATATTTCACGGAATTTATCATACTTCATGTCAGTATTGACGTGATCGTCATATATGTGTTTTAAGTTTAAATCATCTCGTTTAAATAAAACTAAAAGATTAGCATTATCACGTAGTAAGTGCTTAGGTATACGAGTATAACTTTAACAAAGGTAAAAACTGTCTACTTGTTTATGACGCCCCATACTAAAGTATTCCCCAATGATACCTTGTTTATCGCAAGCTACATCATCAAAAACAAATATAGAATTATTTCGAGGATCAGATGGTGATATATTATCAGAACTGGAAAATGTATAATATTTGATTCCTTTTATTGGTCGCAGGAGACTTTCAAGGTATTGATACTTTGGTTGATAAAGTGATTTAGAATAAACATATACGTTTTCAAACTTTAAACCATTATTATGTTCTATCAACCCAATCATAACGTTGGTTTTACCGCGATTTCATGGACCAACAACTAGACATCGAATAGATGAAGGCAGAAGAACGCTATGTTTTTTCTTTTTAGCTAAAGATTGCACGCCAATGTCATTATTGTTTATGGTTAAAGGTGTTGATTGTTTTACAACACGCATGTTTGCAAGTACTAAATTCGATTGTAAAAAAAGTGGAATTATATATAAGAAACGGCGAGTATATAAAGAATCATTAATTCACAATATTTTATTTATTTACTGCACAGCTTGAGAGGACAGTTGTCCGCTAATGATTACCTATACCTATTACCTATAATAATTCTAAAACTACTGGGAACGGACTGTTAAATACTGTAATTAACAATTTACCATTTGAAGCGCATATTCCGAGTTACAAATTTTGCGGTCCGGGTACAAAACTAATCAAACGGTTAGCTCGGGGAGACAAGGGAATAAACAAGTTAGACGAGGCTTCTAAGAAGCACGATATTGCATACTCCAAAAAAAAAGGATCTATCTAAACGCCATCAAGCAGATTCGAAGTTAGCTCAGTTAGCTACAGAAAGACTAAATTCTGGTGACTCGTCTTTAGGTGAAAAAGTAGCAGCATTTGGAGTAGCTACCGCAATGAAAGCTAAAGTAAAACTTGGTATGGGTGCGAGTGCATCACTGAGAACAAAAAATATCAATAAAATAAGAAAACTGATAAAGAAACGTAAAATAAGAAGTACACTAGGTATTAAAAGTATTATCAAACAAGCACGTACAGCTTTAAAAAAGGCTAAAGGATCTAATATTATGGATGTAATCAACATAGCAATTAAGGCTGCCAATACAGCAAAACAAAAGAAGCATATTAAATCAGCTCGTATTATATAAATTCCTAAAACAGGAGGTTTTCTACCGCTAATACCAATTTTTGCAGGCCTAAGCGCCCTTGGTACTCTTACTGGAGGTGCAGCTGCTATTGCAAAAGCAGTTTCAAATACTAAAATAGCTAAGGAACAACTAGCGGAAAAACAACGTCATAACAAGGCAATGGAGGACATTGCAGTCGGAAACGGCATGTACATCAAACCTTATAAAAAAGGTTTTGGTCTTTTTTTAGCCCCTGCAAAACCTCAAAGGAACGCAACTTGATTTTACCTAATCGAGCACTAAGCAATGTAGAATTAATAGAGTTTGTTAAGCAATTAGAAGTACCATAATTCCGTGGAGTGTTCATGAGAAACAATCTTCCCAAGAAAGTTAATTTAAAAGAATGTGGTATAATTAATTTAGATGGAATAGAAGATATAGGCACGCATTGGACCTCTTATAAAAAGTACGGTAGTAGCGCTATTTACTATGACAGCTACGGAAACCTGCAACCGCCAACAGAGTTGATAAGTTATTTGAATAGCGTGGGTAAATGTAAAATTCTTTATAACATTAACCAAGAACAATCGTACGGTACTGTGTTTTGCGGTCATTTACGCTTACAATTTCTAAGTAGTACATAGAACTACGTATGAAGTTGTCATGTCGTACACTTTTACTCTAACGGGAAACACTTCAGTTTTAACAAGCAACTTTAATCCGCCTATAAACTTGGATAATGATTCGGAGTACGTATTAGGATTAACAAATTTTGAGTCTTATAACACAATTCCAAACATAGAAAAAGGAATAAATAATAAATTTTATTATGGATCTAATGGAGAATTCATAGAAATACCTGAAGGTGCTTATGAGATTAGAGAAATTAATAAATATCTTCAAAAAGCTTTAGGAGATGAAAGATGGCGTGGTTGTATGGAACAATCACAAAGCGCTAGAAAGACACCAGTGTATATAGAAATTACAGCTGACAATAATACACTTAAATGTAGTCTAGATGTGGATTTTACCAAAAAGGATTCAATTGGTTCTCTACTTGGTTTCAATCTGCGAAAATTGCTAGCATATGTCACGCATCAAGCAGACTACGCGATCAACATTTGTAAAGTGAATGCAGTTTTAATCGATTGTAATATTGCAAGTGGATCCTATTTAAATAGTAAACCAGCCCATGTAATACACGAATTTTTTCCTCAAGTACCTGCAGGTTTTAAAATTGTCGAGTGCCCACCTACGATTATATATCTACCAATCAGGTCACGTATAATAAATGAAATAATAGTTAAAGTGTTAGATCAAGATGGAAATTTAGTTAATTTCAGAGGATAACTGCTAACTGTAAGGTTGCATTAAAAAAAAATCTACAATAGCCATGGGTATTAAGTATAATGCACGCAACATGTCAAGAATTGCTATAAATGCTGGAAATTTCAAAGCAATCGACACTCGATTGATTGTTTCAAGACCGCTAACAACACAAAACTGGCAGTTTCTACAATCGTTAGGACTGCATTTATTTAATTAAAAAGTAGAATGAATAGTGAAATACTGAACGTGCGTGAAAAAGTTTACTTTGACAATGCAATTGTTAATATTGAAAAACATACTCATCAACCTTATGCTAACACATCTTTAAACAATAATGATGAAATTCGAATCCCTATACAACAACAAAATGTATACACCTTACCATCGAAGAGCATGCTGTACATAGAAGGCAAATTAATTAGAACAGATGGAACGCCGTCTCAGACAGCAAAGTTTGTAAATGATGGGATTTTGCTGCTTTTTGATGAAATTAGATATGAGATTGGTGGTGTCATTGTAGATCGTGTTCGGAATCCTGGATTAACGTCTATAATGAAGGGATATGTTTCATATAATAGCAATCAAAGTAAACATTTACAAAACGCTGGGTGGTTTCCTATGGATGATTCGCAAATAGTTGATGCCAATGGGAATTTTAATGTTGCAATAAACCTTTCAATGGTTCTCGGATTATGCGAAGATTTAAAAAAAATTATTTTAAACCTCCGTCATGAGTTAGTTTTACTAAGTTCTAGTTTTGATACTAATGCTATAATTAATCCTACACCCGATGAAGAAATAAAAGTTGTTTTAAACAAAGTTTTATGGAAAATGCCGCATGTAGCCGTTGATGATACTCAACGAATTAATTTAATAGAATGCGTTGCACAAAATCAGGATTTGCATATTCCGTTTAGAGGATGGGAGTTGCATGAATATCACCTTCTACAAGAAACGCGACGTCATACATGGAATATTAAAACAACAACACAATTAGAAAAACCAAGATTTGTGATTGTTGGTTTCCAAACCAACCGAAAAAATAGATACATGAGCAACTACAGTCGTTTTGATCATTGCTATTTAACCAACATGAAACTCTATTTAAATTCAGAAATTTTCCCGTACGATAACTTAAATTTGAAGTTTGAGAATAAACAGATTGCGTTGTTATATGAGATGTATGCTCAGTTTCAGCAATCATACTACGAAAAAGGAAAATGAACCACTTTTTAATCCTGAAGATTTACGAAGTATTGCACCATTAGTAGTCATAGATTGTGCTAGACAAAACGAAGCATTAAAATCTGGTACTGTAGATAAGATTAGAATTTGAAACTAGCAGAAACGTTTTGCCAAATACATCTTGTCATTGCCTTATACTTCATGATAAGATAGTCAAATACAATCCACTCTCAAACAGCATAAGAATATTATAATTACTTTATTAATATTTTACATGTTTTTACAATATCTTTTACATGTTTGAATTATTAAGTGATTTAGTAAACAGCCATAAACATTGACAATTTTAAATAAAAGCTTTGTTATACATTTCTCAAATAAACTAACTGGTATGTTATTAACAAACTGGATTTTTTTTTTAAACAGAATGGTTACTACTACTATTTTTTCTCTACAATACATTTATGCTAATATAGTTCAACTCGGGTAGATTGAAAGGTATCCTATTTTTAGATAAATCCAAAACGAAAAACTGCGTACTTGTGCAGGTATAAACATAACACTGAAGTTTTTATAACTAAAAAATATTATATGTTAATCGAGATAAAATAAATTGCATTCTTTATTTGAGCCAGTGGTTGAAGCTTTACAAGTAATTTCTGAGTGTATAGCTATACCCCAAGGTTTTAGTATCAATGGTTGAGGTACTAAAATTCTTTTATCATCACTTTGATTAAGAACAATTTTGTTTTGTTTAATAGTAAAGACATCATGTTTGACTGATCTAATTAAACATTGCTGTTTCTGTACAGTCTGTTTATAAAACAAAGCATTCTTATAATCATCAAAAGAAATTTGCTTAATACTTGCTAAGGAAGATCCCTTTGACTTTTTTTATTATCCTATCCTGAACTCTGTAAGTGTACATTTTAGATCTAAGCCCTACAAACTCTAGCATGGTGTCATCTAAAAAATTCTAATTCTCCATATGGAAGATATTCAGACATTGCAGCCCCATATAAATTATTAACATCAAAATACATTAAATATTTAGAATTAATATTCTGTCTTTTAATGCAATTGGAATTGTATCGTAATACTGAATCAAAATGTGAATAGCTATAAAGTCCGAAACGGGAACAAACGCTGAACACACCCTTTAAGCAGATCATGATTGTTTATATTTACCTTCGAGTGTAACACTTCACTGTTAAATTTAAAATATCACTACTAACTTCAGTCACTAGCTAAATTACTTTATACATAAATATGTTCTGATGTAAGCAAAATAGCTATAAAATTAGACATTTGCAATTTTTCAGAAAAATAAAGCAAATTCGAAATCTTGCCTAAACAAAGCACGTTCATCAGCAGAAAAATTAATACTGAATTTTAATTTCCAATAACAACAACTCACATCATTTTTCATTCAGCTGCGTTAACGAAAAAATTTGCTTGCTCGCGCCAAAGCATTTCCATATTTACATACTGAAGGCAACTCTGAAAACATTCTGCAGTTTTATCATAATATAATTACGTCGTGCAATTTTTAATTTATTGGAAGAGATGGATTTAATCTCAGTAAATTTTAATAATGATACAATTTTCCCAAAATGTTGCTTCAATTAAAAAATTCCTAAAGATTTGAGTATCCCAGAAAAAATCTGCATCAAACTCATGCGTTTTTTTGTTTAACTAAAAATTTAGGGAAAAAATAACTTTAATTTATACAAAAATATCAATGTGAAATATTTACTTTTCAGTAAAACTGAATGTGATTTTGTATTAAGGTTTATTTTATTATAAAAAATGTTGCCAAGCGTTTTCTTGTGTCATGTCGTCCTGTAAATAGAATATGCAATGTGCAACGCATGACATTTTCCATAAAACTTTGTTAAAGCAATTCATTTCTTCATCAGTTAAAGGATTAATTATAGCACGTAGTAAAACTAACTCATGATGGAGGTATAAAATAATTTTTTAAAATTCAACAAATGCTACGTAATGAAATTTAAATTACACAACGTTATTTATATGATAAAACTTTTGGTCTTTTATATGACCTTAATAAATACTTGTTTGAAATGAATGTCAATCGCTTTAAGTGAAAAAATCAGTTAGACAAACCGCTCATTTGGCGCTTTGTGAGTTTATTCACACAGATATAGAAAAATATTATAACACCGTATAGTTAGCAATCTCCTCCGATTTACTTTTCAGTAAAACTGAATGTGATTTTGTATCAAGGTTTATTTTATTATAAAAAAATGTTGCCAATTCAAACTTTTTCTCTGCATTGCCCTAAGCGAATAAAAAGAAACGTAGTAAAAAATTAACTCATGCCTTAATCGACTAATACAGTAATATTGACGGGTATTGATGATACTTTCTGCAACAAAAACAATTTTTAACACAGTACTCGCTGTCGTATGTAATTTTTGTAATCAATACTACAAAAATAAGCAATAGTTAGTATCAGTGGTTGAGGTACTAAGAATTCTTTTATCATCACTTGGATTAAGAACAATTTTGTTTTGTTTAATAGTAAACATTTCATGTTTGACTGATCTAATTAAACATTGCTGTTTCTGTACAGTCTGATATCGATTAAAAAAATGTATAAAAGTCAAGTTCTTTCAGTTGTACTGAAAAAAGTATGCAATTTTTTTTCAGAAAACGATGCAAATTTTTAATTTTTTCTAACAGGTCAGTTTATTATTTAATATAAATACTTCACGTATATTTTACCAACAGTATAGAAAAAAGTCTATGATATCGATTAAAAAATGTATAAAAGTCAAGTTCTTTCAGTTGTACTGAAAAAAAGTAAATATTTCAAATGATTTCTAGGTAAAATTTAATTTTTTTTGTTTTGCAATTGACAACTTTAATTTTAAAATATGGTATATGCGCGTGCACCGTTTCAAAGCCAGACCGGTCTTCCATTAATGCTGACTAAGTGGATTTATTTATTATTCTGTTGATGTTAGCATTAAATTTCTCGCTTTTTATTTTTCCTGTGGATGTCAGCATTAAAAAAATTTATACATGACTGGCTTTATTAAATTTTCTATAGATTTCATATTTCTACAATTGCTATCTAGACAATACCTTAGCATTAAATTCTTGCTTACATGGGTTGAATTTTCTGCTGTTCTTGTTGTTTAATATCCTTATATACTCAAGATATGTGTGTGTGATAATCGTTCAATCTTTATTGTCAAGTTGTAGTTGTGTGTTCTATAGAACAAATCAAAAATGAAAACCTTTTTTTTTAAATTGTCCTAGTCAGGAAAGAATAATGATAGTGATTGGGTTAAAATTATTGAGTAGTTTATAGTCAATTCAAATTAAGTGCTGGAGAAAAAAATCGTTGATGCCGTGAGCAGATCCACCAATTGCAACGTACGACCTGATGACACCAATACAGAGTATGTATTCGTTAGCTTAATATATAGATTTAATTTTCTTAATGCATTTACTTGATATAATATTCATTTGGATCTTTTTTTAGTGAACATGAAGAAGAAGAACAACCAGAAACGACCACGCGTCAAAGATGAAGAAGACAGCCCTCATAGAACTGATAATGCAATATTTTTTACCGTTCAGAGTTGGAGTGAGTTAGAACTGTTCTTTATATTTGGGAACTTAAGTGAATTATAGTATGTTTATTCTAGAGTACATAACTTATATATATATATATATATATATATATATATATATATGTATTTTATAAATTACAATAAAGAAAAAAACATTGTGTGTTTTATTTCACATTACTCCCGATTTAATAACTACGTAATCTCAGTTTACAGAACGATGTAAAACAATTTTTGACTTTTAATCTGAGTGCATATTACGAATAGATGCTCTCATTTTTGCGATTAAAGTTAGAAATGCATTTCAAATAGATGCTTTCATATTTTTGCAATTGAAATTAGAAATGCATGTGATCTAAAATTGCAGAGTTGCCTTCAGTACGTAACTATTTAAATGCAAATGCTGAAGAAGCATTAGACTAGACTATCATTGACAAGAAAAAAAGCTGTCTGACATGGGTTGAATTTTCTGCTGTTCTTGTTGTTTAATATCTTTATATATACTCAAGATGTGTGTGATAATCGCTCAATCTTTATTGTCAAGTTGTAGTTGCGTTCTATAGAACAAATCAAAAATGAAAACTTTTTTTTAAAATTGCCCTTGTCAAGAAAGAATAATGATAGTGGTTAGGTTAAAATTATTGAGTAGTTTATAGTCAATCCAAATGAAGTGCTGGAAAAAAATTGTTTACTCCGTGAGCAGATCCACCAATTGCAACGTTAGCATATATTTCAATAGATTTATTTCTAGTTTTTTTTGAAGTTGGAGCATTTCATAAATTTCCTCGTTTATATATTTCTTGCAGATAAACTGAGTTCGCGATTTAATAACTACGACTTGTTATTCTTCAAAAGCGAGAATGAGAAAATTGGTGCAGTCAGTCTTGCTATCTGTCTATCTATCTGTCTGTGGCAAATTTTTCGAGATATCTGTACAATTTGTAAAATGTTGTAAAACCAGTAAAGAGCTATTGCGTTGATCAATTATAATTGCTTTCAGGGTTGAGAGTCCCATTCGTGCTGTCTGAGTTTAATTGTTTTTTTCTGCAGACATCAGCATTAAAGATTTCTTACTGACTACAATAATAAATACAGACACAATCATTTCTGTTGTTTTTTATTATTATCAAACCATTCTTTTAATAACAAAGTATTTTGTTTTGCACATTGCAGACTATTATTACCGTGCCTATAACATTTTGCAATAGATAGGTTTCCATCCATTTCTTCTTTTCTAGACCCTTCACACATACTTCTTCACCGGGTCGGATAATTTGCTTCGGCTAACATTGTAAAATTATATTAAAATAAATAATACAGACACAATCTTTCTATTGTTTTTTATTATTATCAAGCCATTCTTTTAATAACAAGGTATTTTGTTTTGCACATTGCAGATTATTATTGCTGTGTCTACAACAATGGATGTTATATTTTAAACGGTTGTTGATTTTTAACTCCGATAGCTTAGTACAACCTAGTGCAAGCATATCAGAACAACGTTTTGCATTAGATAGGTTTCAATCAATTTCTTCTTTTCTAGACCCTTCACAAATACTTCTTCACCGGGTCGGATAATTTGCTTCAAATAAAGCGCTATATATGATAACACCATTCCAGCCGTTGAAGATTCATCCCAAGAAAGACCATGAATATTCCTTGTCACCCAGTCGTTATGTTTTATAAGATCTTGGCTCAAACAACTAGACTGCATTGGCAGTTTAAAAATTTGATGCCAAACAACACCTTCCAACAAGTCCAAAACCGCAATTTCTTTGCACACAAACTCGTTTTTCTTGTATTTAAATCCCTGAATATCAATTATATACATGTTTGTATGTGCAGTAAACTTCGACTAATTAAATTAATATTAGGAGCAATCTCCTTATATAACACATTACCACCATCTGCGTACTTTGCCAACCCACTTTTCAACCTATCACAAGAGTGAACACATTTTGAATTGAAACCGGCCCATGTGTATTTGCAGCCTCTAAACATAAATAAAAAACATAAATCAAAATCCACTTTAATTAAACACAATTGACTTGAATGCGATATTTTGCATCTGGCATACTTTATAACTTCTCGCTAAAAAACCAAATTCAAAACATCTACACACATTTTCTCTGCACTTACATTTTTCAACATACGTGTGTTTTGAAGTATGTTTCATTGAAAGTAATATAAAGCCGATCCTAATTCAAAACGTGCCCACAAGTATTTTACATTGAAAGTATATAAGAATTCATGTTTTCACAACTATTTTACATGGAAATGTTTTCACAACTATTTTACATTGAATATATAGGTGATCCTAATTCAAAACGGTGCACGTGTATTTTACATATGGAAAATACGTCTGAACATGTTTTGAATTAGGACCGGCCTTACCCCTCTACTCGCAACCTATGTCTTTGTAAGAAACAGTCCATATTCGCAGTTGCAAAACTAGGAGTTTTTATTCCATGCGTTTTTCTTCTGAATTATTGCAGTCGCTCACTTTATCCTTTATCATTAATTGTTTCTTCTGTTAAGTTATCAGAACATTTAAACATTTTTTTGGTTTTTTATTTAACTTCGGGGTGAGGTGCTATCGCTTTTTATCGATATCTTATCGAATTCTTGGTTGTTTTTAGCATATTGGAACAGTATGTTTGTATCTTCATTTAACTGCTTATAGTTAGGAGTTCCTGTGTGTTTATGGCGTTACCGTTTCTAAAAATTACCTTGAAACACTTGGTTTTTTGTGTGAAGGTATCTGCAGTGAAACTTTTAAGTTGGTTGTTTCAACCTTTTGTCTGATCTTCTTATCGCAGTGGATGCGGTCATTAGGAAGATGATCGTACTAGTTCTCATCGGGAGTCTAGTAATTTTTTTAACTTATTATATATCTAAATTTGTCTGATTAACACAGCAGGTGGTCGTTCAGGTCGATCTGCGCTTAACAGAGACAACTCTACGTTCTCTCGGACGCTTGTCAAAAACTTTACTTTTTTCTTATCCCCCTGTCTCCGTTTCCGCGTTATTCTTCCTTCGATACACCTGTTCTTATCCCGGAACACCCGTCTACCACATAAGAGTGATTGCTTCCTCACTCCAGACTACTGATCACATTGGCTGGTTGAGTAGTGCTTTTCTGTCCACCTTTTTCTATCGCTATTGCTCAATGCAAGCCCTTCTTCCATTCTCTTCTACCTGGAAATGTCACTAGTACATTCCAAAAATGCCTACCTCCCTCTTTTTACCTTTCCTACATTTCTATTGCCTTTTCATTTCCGTTAGTCACCATGTGGTCGTGCGGGGGGTTTTCATAGACACCTGGACCACGTCTCTGGGAATCTTTCGTGAGGTCATGCGGTGCCACTGTCATCCGCACGTGGCCGCTGACAGTGCAAGTATGTATGAGTATATGTATGTGTGAGTGTATGTATGTATGACTATACCTTACCGAATATAATCGATGCCGGGTGCAGGGATGCACCCACATGCCTTTTCCGGTCCCTCGTACCGTTTGTCTAACAGGTCTGCTTCACAGGTCGCTCTCTTCTAGGGGGTACGAATATTTTCCTGATTAACGGCTTTAAGGAGCCACTCTCTTTTGTATCTTTACAATGGATGACAAAACGGCTTGGTGAGCTGGAGAATTCTACGCTATATTTTTAAAGTGTATAGTTGTAGCATGCCTTGGCTTACTGCGACGTTTTGGATCCATCTATTGTTATCTAGTTTTATCATAATATGTCTATCTTACCTATTATCTTTGGTAATAACTTGAGACTTTGTCTTACTTTCTTTTGTTGTCCTAACGTTTGGTATTTATGATCAGACATAGGAAATTTGAGTACTGAGTGAAGAAGCTAACCTGATGATAGCAATGTAATTTGTTAGGTTAGAAATGTAAGAAATTAGTAAGATGGTACTGTTGGTAAATTTGTTAATTCACAACCATGTCATTCAAAAGTTGTGATGTGTACTGTTTATTAAGCCAGAGTACCAACACAAAAAAATTTGTAAAATGTATAGTAACTTGCTCTCTCGGTATTTTGAAATTTGGCCATTTTTGCCAAATCAGAAACAGCTAAAATGCAAGGCTTATGTGCGTGTGCACCAAAAAAATTGTAAAGTTAGCTTTAGGTTATTGTAGAAATGTTAGGCGACTTGTCGCAATTGTATTTAGTTGTAGTAGTGTTTTGTGCTCTTCGACAAATTTGTGCTGTCGATTATAACTGCGCCACACCTAAGACTCGTGTGTGCATTTACAGATGTAGTTCGAAAATCTTGAGGCTACACATTCCGTTTCCTGCTTACTCGCAAAACGCGTTATCGGTTGAAAAAACCAGGTGGCGCCTAAAATAAACATTTAGTAAAATGTAAGTTAGTTCATATGTAAGTAAGGCTTTAGAATTGAAGATCCTACCGCGCTAAAAGTCTTTTTCTTTTTTTAAAATATTTTTCTTTAATGGCTTTGTTGCGATTGTTACATGCCAACTGGCATGTATCACGTTAGATTTAATTTGTAAATAAATTGCCGCGTATTTTTAAATGAATACGCCAACTTCCGTCGTCCCTGACAGTCGCGTCTGCGCAAAAGTGATGCGGAGTGCGCGCGTGGTGTAGAAAGACGCCATTAAGTTACGAGCCCTCGACAAAGCAACATCTATCCATGTGGTGTGCCTTTTCTTTTTAGGCATGTAGGTTCCTTGTACCTTTATCTTCTATTGTACCTGGTACCTTAATTCCTGTCATTCCCCTACGAGTGCAGAAGTTACAGGAAGGAAGGATGGTAATTTGATTCAACATGGGTAACTGAACCCAACCTGCAAATCATCGTGGGACCCTGAGATGAATTTCCGAGATGCCACCACGTAAGTAATTTGATTTTATTTAAATTGTGCTTGCAAATTGACTTAAAAACGGTTGCATCACTTTTAAAGCGTGGTCGGCATTAGTTACAATATGGCGGGTAAATTTGCTACGTAATTATGCGTTAAATTATGACAATGACGTGTAGTTATTCAGGAGTATAACAATTGCGCAATAGTATAACAAATGCCCAAAAGTATAACAGCCCGCCCATCCGGCCGCTCGCCCACCAACGCGCCCGCTCGCTCGACAGCGCGCCCGCCCGCCCACCGCCCCGCCCGCTTGCAAATCCGTCAAACTATGTAGTTAGAACATCAAAACTTATGGTATAATTAAAACAACATAGATTGTAAACTTTTGACCATTTATGTTATCTCAAATATTTATATACTCGTCGAAATTCTTCCTATACCGTCCTTTATCAATATCAAAATCTTCGACAATAGGTATAAAATTATGTTCCGAGCCACCACCATTCCAAACCACTTTAGCCTACCATTTAATTAAAAGAATCAGATCAATATAAAAATTTATTTAAAAAATTATAAAATCATTTTAATTAAAGAATCAACTTAATATAAAATTAAAAAAATAGTATTCTTTAAAATACAAACGTTCTGCTTGGCGCAGTTCAGAAAATTTTTCAAATGCAATAAACAATAGTTAGATTGACTATCTTTTCGTAACTGCTTCAAATTTGCATTACCAAACTGTTCAAGATTCACAACTTCGTTAGCTGGAAGGTAGCGGGTGATGATGTTTTTCTTTAACAACCCTTTTACATAAACGGTTCCATGTACAGGTACTATTTCTTGCAAAAATAAACTTAAACGTTCAGCTGATAATTCATTGGTCGCAGGGATTTCCCAGTCTAACTCATGTAGGTGATTTTTACAAAAATTGGTATGTCTTCGGAAATCCTCACCCAAGTTTTCATTTCTTAACGGCATATTCAGAATTTCGTGCCATAACTTGTTTGTTCCAACATTCAGTACAGCTATTTCTATCACAGAAAATTCGCTCGACGTGTACTAGAAGCCCTGAATATCAAAAACATACATGTTTCCTCTTCGAGAGCTGATTTATAAATGACTAAACTTTCAGATTGGATTGGGTTAGGTTAGCTTAAAGTCTACCGCTTAGGTTAGGTTAGATAGCATAAAAAATTGATAGGTTATGTTAGTTGGACTTCTCAGGAGTTAGGTTAGCTAGTGTTGTCTGGAGTTAGGTTAGGTTAGTTGAACTTGTGCGGACTTAGGTTAGATAGCAGGAAAAATTGATAGGCTAGGTCAGCGACGCGCTGACCTAACCTATCAATTTTTCCTGCTATCTAACCTAACCTAAGCGGTAGACTTTAACCTAACCTAACCCAACCCAATCTCAAAGTTCAGTCATTTATAAATCAGCTCTCGAAGAGGAAACATGTATGTTTAAGATATCCAAGGCTTCCAGTACAAGTCAAGCGAATTTTCTGTGAAAGAAATAGCTGTACTAAATGTTGGAACAAACGAGTTATGGCACGAAATTCTGAATATACCATTAAGAAGTGGAAATGAACTGACCCATCTTAAAACTAGTCTTATAAAAATGGCTATCGTAACTCAGATATCAGCAGAGTAATAAACCGGCATCTGCATTCTACACGAACCCCCAAACTACGCTGCAATCCCGATGCACGATCTTTAGCAATCCTTCCATATATACACAGAGTAACAGACCGAATTGGCAAAATCCTACGTAAACACAACATCAAAACAATCTATAAATCCACCAATAAAATTTCACAAATATTACCAACCCCTAAAGATTCCGAAAATAGTCTTAAAGCCCCAGGCGTATATAGTATACCTTGCAGTTGTGGTTTAGTATACATAGGAGAAACAGGACGGTCAGTACAGACTAGACTAAACGAGCATAAGCGATGCTTAAGAACAAGCCAGTACAATCGCTCAGCGGTGGCCGAACACCAACACCCTTAACTTTGACAAGACGAAACTAATTGCCAGAATTCCATTTTTCTACAATAAAAAAATTAGAAAATCCATAGAAATCAATAAAAATTCTAATAATCTAAACAAAGACGGTGGCTACTACCTTTCCCCCATTTGGAAAACAAGCCTATGTTCACAACAGCGGAACCGTGAAGTTTACTGATCCGCTACGACACTCCTCTCTATTCATGATCGCTCATGCATCAAGTTCCCGCCCAATATAAACTACCACTTTCGCTACTTTCACCAGTTACTTCGCCACAAGACATCTTTTGGCTTTGAATGGGCTAGTGAGTCTGCTAATTCAGGAGTAACTCTTCTCTTTACACTTTATTATAACCCCGCCGGTGAGGTACGCGAGCCACTAGTCAGTTGGTAGCAATGATAAATAATTGCACAAATGATGCGCAAATAAGATATTACGTCACTTAAAGGTATAAAATTACTACATCACATAAAAACAAGAAAAGTACTTACATAACTATAGGGCTCCTTACAGCATTACGCCATTATGACAGCAGCTGCGCTTCATTGATCTTTTAGGGCGTGAGTGAATCGTCTGGCCCGGTTGAATCCAAATTTGATTATTAATCAGAATCGTGTTATTTAAAACTATAACATAATTTTATTTACAGGATTATAGTGACAGAAATTTCTCTAAAATCTATAGTTTAAAATTTAAACATTGCTCGTAAATGCGTGGAATGGAAACCTGTTGTACTCTTCCATATACTCAACTTGTCTACAAATACTGTTTTCAAACAATCTTGGATGGGTTCTTATAAATTCGTATACCACGACCCCAATATCGCTATTACTGTATTTGCTTTTAATTACATCATGTGTGAGATTATGTAAAACATCATTTCTATTATACCTTTCCATTGCTACATCTAACAGAAACAGATCTATATTAGGATTACCGTTTTCCATTAGTTCTCTTAAAGTATTAGCGTAGTTGAGAACGATCTAAGATATCCCTAAAAAGTGTTCTAAAGTTCCTTTGGTAAATAACATATAATTCTCATCAAGTGTCACCATCTTCACTAAACATTTCTTATTTAAATAAAAACGCAAGTTGTCAATTTTGCATATCTGATTTCGCACGCCAACTTCCATAGTGCGTATAATATATGGAAACTTCCTAAATACGTTGAGGGATACATCAAGTACGGTCTGCGAAATGATATCAACAAATCTGAAAGTTATTTTATAATCGTCGAACGGGTTCAGGCCTGCAATTATGATTTTGGAAAGATTTTGTTATGGAGTATGACAGCTGTAACGTCAGTGTTAAGGGAAGGAGTGACTGTGACGTTAGTGGTAGGGGAGGTTATCGCTGTGACCTCAACGCTGGATACAGTGGACATCTTGTGACGTCATATGTCGGTAAACATCAAAGGGCCACGCCCTTCAAAGGAATTTTCTCACGGTCTTCAAAATTTTCCCAGACTCAAGTGATCCCATACCCACTCAATAGAAATGTTTAATTACAAAAGTATAATGGAAAATATCCTAAGGAACGGGGATGACAAATTCAATCAACTAATATCAACAAATCAAACCACACGACAGAAAAGAAGACTTAATGGATTAGGTAATATTATAAATGCTATCACAGGTAATTTAGACAACCAAGATGCTGAACGATACGACAATGCAATACAAGAATTGATTGACAACCAGAATGACATAAAATTGTTAGAAATCAAATTTCCTTAACTCAATCAACTATAGTAAAATTCAACGATACCACTTTGAAAATTAGTAAAGAAAGTAAAGAAAATATTAACTCTTGAAAGTAGCATGCAAACCACAATATTAAGAATGAGAAACTTAATAAGTTTTAACATGATATGCAATCAAATGATGGCAACCTTCATTGTACTTCAACAAATTTTAGCTACAATAGAAAATGCTGTAACATTTGCTAAATTAAATACTTTACATGCTAGTATTATCGAACCGCTTGATTTATTGAACCAATTATTAGGAATCACATCATTTATAACTCGTAGTAAGCTACGTTTTGAAGTAACGGAATCTAACATACTTGTATTTGAAAAAATAGGCACAGTAAAAGGTTATGTAAAGAATCATGAAATTACATTTTTAACAGAAATTTACCCTTACAATTATTATCATTTATTTGTTTTCCTACGAAAGTTAATAGTCAATATCAAGTTATTATCCCTAAGACCAAGTTCCTTTCCCTAAATGAACTTAGGTATAGATTCACAAATGAGAAATGCAATGAAGTGGCACCCGGCCAATACTTATGTCAATCATTAACGACAACAGCTATTAAAACAGATAGCTCTAGCAAAGTGCAATTATTACAATTCTCTAATCATTAGAATTGTGTGCCAAAACCAGTACAAATTACAGATATAAAAATTCAAAAAGTAACAGACAACAAGTGGATTACTGTGTTTCCCCGAGAAGTAATAGCAGCCGCCAATTGCAGCAAAGACAAAAATAGTTTAGCCCTAATTGGAAGCAAAGTGATCACCATCAAGGAAGATTGTATTTAAAATTAGGAAGTGAAATTATTCGAGTATATCAAAACCCAGCAGTAACGAAGAAATTTGCAAACCTACCCAAACTACAATTCAAAATCCAAAACGAAGATAGCGGAATTATCCAGAAGCCTATGCAACTAGAACATCTAGATCTGGACGATCTCAACCATGCAGTAAAGTTAATAATTACAAAGAACATTTGAACGAATTAAAAGTGCCAAAGTTACACTATGACAACATTAGCACTTTTACAATTTTTTGATTATTTTATTATTATTAGCTGTCTGTTCTGAATGTACCTGCCCCTTGCCGAAGGTGGTGTAGCTTGCGTGTTCTAATGAGCTAAAGAGACAAACTACAGGTTCAACCAAAGTAGTAGGATCGTTAGTGAGTAACCAGACTAAGACAGGTCCCCAAAATAGGGCAGCTGCTCTTTCGGTACTTAGATTGGCAGATACCATAGGGTGTCGATATGGTAGTCTAAGACATACTACCGCGATGTGTAAAGCAACGGGAAACCACCACATTATCTCCCAAGTACACAGAGTACTTATATTGTAATAAACATGATGGCATTCTCTGGGATAAAAGATTTCGAAGTTAAAACGGTCCCCCAATCGAATCTCCGGAAGAGGACTACTTCGGAGGTGCAACCGGAAAGTTCAGAATAAGAGTCGGGAACATTTTGCGAGTCGGAGCACGGAATGTTAGAAGTATGAAGCAAGTAAGTAAGCTAGTGAACCAGAAATAAGAATGAATAGGTTAGCACTAGACATAGTAGAGATCAGAGAAGCTCGGTGGCCAGATGCGGGGAATTTTTGGAATGGAGACTTCAGGGGTAATTAATACAGGAGCAGAAGAAGGAAATTCGGGCGTGGGGATAGATATGCAAAGAAAGATAGGACACTGTGAAGAAAATTACTTACAAAAGAACGAAAAAGTACTCATGGTTAGATTAGACTCTAAATCGGTAAACACAGTAATAATACAAATATGCATGCCCCCCTCTAGCTACAGTAACGAAGACGTAGAAGCTATCTACAAAGATATCAGAAACATATTAAGATACGTAAAAGGACATGAAAATTTAATAATTACGGAGGATTTTAATGCAATGGTAGGCGAGAGTAGGAAAGGAGCGGTAGTAAGTTTATTTGGTTATGGCACGAAAAACGACAGGGGAATTAGGCTAGTAAAATTTTGTGACAAGAACAATCTAATCATGACAAACACATTATTTCAACATCATGCTAAAAGACAATACACGTGGAAGATGCC
Organism: Platerodrilus igneus; assembly: GCA_036346225.1. Taxonomy (NCBI): domain Eukaryota; kingdom Metazoa; phylum Arthropoda; class Insecta; order Coleoptera; family Lycidae; genus Platerodrilus; species Platerodrilus igneus. Next base: position 53,323 of record JARFIW010001251.1, read on the forward strand.
AGGGGATATAGAAAGATATCAAATAGATTACATTCTTGTTAGACGACGGCTTAGGAATCAAGTAAAAAACTGTAGAAGCTACCCAGAAGCAGATATAGACACTGACCACAACATCGTAATTATGAAGGCTGCACTTAAATTTAAAAATTTAAAAAAAAGAAATGGAAAAAGTCACTTTGACTTTGAGAAACTGAAAGATAAAATATTCAAGAAAAATTCGAAAAAATGTCAAATAAATTGCTGAAAGATGCCGGTAAAATATCTGATACTAAGGAAGTAGAAACAGAATGGAATAACATTAAATTCAGCTTAGACATGGCGGCCAGAGATATTCTGGGGTATACACAAAAAGAAAATAAGAAACCATGGATAACAAAGGATACCCTGAATTTAATAGAAGAAACACGAAAATACAAAAATAAATCAGACGAAACAGGAAAACAGAGATACAAAGCCATAAAATGGGAAATTATTTGCAAATACAAGAAAGCTAAAGAACAATGAATTGATGAAAAGTGCAAAGAGATACAAACTAGGATGGAAGGAGGAAAGACAAATGAAGCATACAAACTAATCAGAATCAATTATAGGGATATAAAACCGTATAGCAAAAATATAAAGGATGCGGGAGGAAATGTCATTATAGAAAATGTGCAAAAAGTGGGTAGATGGCAAGCATATATAGGGAATTTATATGTAGGAGAGTTACTAATAGCATTAGAACAGGAATCAGACATTGAAAATGATGACTTGGGATATCCTATACTTAAAGATGAGTTTGAATTAGCATTAAAGGGTTCAGATAAGGTGCAAGCAGAAACTCTAAAAGTCGCTGGACAAGCAGTAACAGAACGTCTTTTCCAACTTGTAAGCTATATGTATGAGACGGGCGAAATACCCAAAGATTTCAAATGTAACATCATAATAACTATACCAAAAAAGAAAAGTGTGGATAGATGTGAAAATTTTTGAACAATAAGTTTGGCAGCACATGTGTCAAAAATATTAACCAGAATTGTACAAAAACGAATGGAAAAACGAGCTGAAAAATACTAGGAGAAGATCAATTTGGGTTTAGGCAAAACAGGGGAACACGGGAGGCCATTTTAGCTCTGCAGGTAATAATGGAGAAAACAATAGTAAAAGAGGAAAGCTTGTATAGGGTATGTAGATCTGGAAAAAGCATATGACAATGTAAAATGGAACAAAATGTTCGAAATACTCAAAAAGATTGGAATGATTTTTAGCGATAGTTGAATAGTACATAACCTATGCAAAGAGCAAACAGCGGTAATAGAATTAAAGCAGAAACGCAGAGAAGTAAATATTAGGAAAGGGGCGAGACAAGGTTATGCTCCATCACCATCACTTTTTAACTTGTACATTGAAGAGGCAATGAGTACTGTCAAATGCAGGAAGACATTTGGAATTACCATGCAGGGACAAAAGATTGATTTGCATTGATTTGAAGATGATATATCGGTATTAGCATCTAGCAAGGAAGAGTTAGAAGCTGCTCTTAATGAAATGAAAACTGTTCAAACAGAGAGATACGGTATGAAAGTTAACAAAAATAAAACTAAGGTACTAGTATGCAAAGGAAGGGAAAATAAATCAGAAACAAGAATACAAATAGGTAAAGAGAACTTACAAGAGGTTAAGGATTTCTGCTATTTAGAAAGCCAAATAACGCAAGATGGAAAAAACGCAAAAGATATCAAACAAAAGATTAGCACAAGGTCGTGCTACATTAAACAAGAAAAAGCAACTACTGTGTTCAAAGACAATAAACATAGAAACCAGGAAAAGATTGCTTAAAACATATGTGTGGAGCACGGCACTGTACGGCTATGAAGCCTAGACAGTAGGAGAAGAGGACAAGAAAAAGGTAGAAGCCTTTGAAATGTGACGTATAATGAAGATATCATGAACAGAAAAAGTTAAGAATGAAGAGGTACTAGAAATGGTAAGGGAAGAAGGAAATATGTGGAAAACGTTAAAAAATAGGATAGATAGGATAATAGGCCACATACTATGGCATGAGGGAATAGTGCGGAATATATTAGAAGCAGAGATAAGAAAAAAGAGAAGTAGAGGTAGACCTAGGTTAGCCTATTGCACACAGATAGTGACAGATGTAGGCTGTAGGAATTTCAGGGAAATATGTAGGCTAGCACAGAATATAAATCAATGGAGGTATGCATCCAACCAGCCCCAAGATGGAAAAACCAATGACAAAAAAATTACTGTACTTAAACATGATGATTATTATAAGCAACTACAGGTATTGGTAGTGCTATCAATATTCTCGAATAATGTTAATTGTGTGGAAGGATTTATTGGAAAACTATTAATTCGGCAAATGTCTAAGTGTTCGGGATCTCGGCAGCCACAGGCTGCTTAATCCCCTTCACATACCCTACATTTGATTTTCCAAAGCTCCATCCGGAGGTACTACATTGGCCAGGAAGCTAGTTTTTTTTTACCAGGAAATTTTGAATTTTGCTGAAACCTTGCTGTTGCAAGCAAGGTAGGAATCTTAAACATACGTGACAACACTCACACACGAGACCTCCATTTTACCTCTCATCCAAACGAAGGCGTATTTTTGTGGAAAATGCTCGTCTAACATTTTTCAAGCGGACCGTGTCGGGATTTGAACCCGGGACCTTGGGCATAGTAGTCACACGCATACTAACTACACCACGGAGCCGCCTCCTTCACATACCTTACATTTGATTTTCCAATGCTCCACCCGAAGGAACTACATTGGCCAGGAAGCGAGTTTTTTTTACCTGGAAAATTTGGAATTTTGCCGAACCTTTGCTGCTCCAAGCAAGGTAGGGATCTTTAACGTGCGTGACAACACTCACACACGAGACCTCCATATTGTGAAAAATTCTTGCTTAACATTTTCCAAGCGGACCGTGTCAGGATTCGAACCCGGGACCTTGGGCGTAGTAGTTACATATAATTAGAAATATATAATTTGAAAACAATTGAAGGGGAACCGAGCTGTATATAGACTGTGTGGGAATTTCAGAGAACTGTGTAGGCTAGCTCAGAATATAAATAAGTGGAGATACGCGTCCAATCAGTTTCAAGACAAAAACCTAATGACGAAAAAATAAGCACGAATAAATCTGATGATTATTATAAACAACTACAGGAGTTGGATGTGAAATATCTGCAATTAATGTCGATTGTGCGAAAGAATATATTAGAAAAAATATTAAATTGGCAAATGTTCAACTGCTGGGGGAACTTGGCAGCCACAGGCTGCTTACTTCCCTTCACAACCACTGATTGTCGAAGAAATAGAGTATATAACAATAGAAGGGGACCGAACTGCATCTAACAAGAAAGAACAGAGCCTATAATCAAGGACAACAAACATTGAAACAAGAAGAAAATTGTTAAAAGCATATGTGTGGAGCACGCACAGTATATATAAAATACGGGCTGTAGGAAAACTAGACAGAAAAACGGTAGGGCCTATTGGAATGTCATGCTTTAGATGTATAAGGATGATAGCATGGGCAGACAAATTTAATAACAAATAGGTTATAGAAATAGTAGGTGAATAAAGATATCTGTGGAAAAAAAATAGGAGAAATAGAAGAGCAGAATAGTATGTGATATATTACAAGCAGAGATAGGAAAAAAGAGGTAGATGTAGACCTAGATCAGACAGTTATAGATGCAAACTGTGCATATTTCAGGGAAATCTGTAGGTTAGTTCAGAATAGGGAACAATGTTGGTACGCGTCTAACCAGTTCTAGGACTGAAGACCTAATGATGATGAGTGTAATTTTGTTGGCAGTTTGGATAATTGATTAATTTAAAAGGTCCAAGTACAGAGCCTTATTTAGTGAACTAGTATTTATTCATAATTGGAATGTATTAAGTATATTTTAATAGATATATCATGAAAATTGATTCTAAGTCTTGTTCAGTAAATTGGTAACATGTAACAAGAATTGTCTTATGCTTAATAAAAAGGAAGTAATCAATGTTATTAATTTTCAGTATGTGAAATATTGCACTGTCTATTTTCTTATATATGTTTGGAATTTAATTTTCTTTATGTTGTATTTCTGATTTTGGTTTAATTATAATCTGGGAAAAATAAGTTTTCTCTGCCCTTGTGTTTGATCAGCTTTGAGAGAGCATAGTTGATATGCAAGTGCGAATTTTCTGACTTTATCCAAGTGGAGGAAGGTCAATCTATAGTATGGGATTTATCACCTTGTAGTAGTTGGAAGAATATCTTGCTATACTAGAAGACTTTTCAAAACAGTTGAGCTGGATGTTATATATAACCTTATCTCTTTAGTAGCATATTGTTGTTGGCATTCTCTGCCTATTACTAAATATGTGTTTCATCTTGGTTTCCAGGGAAAGTTTATAGTAAAGTAAATTACAAAAATGAAACCGATTAATATTTTAGATTTTTGTTCTACCCCTCACATATGTGGCTGAAGTTACATTCAGATTCATATTCACATTTATTTTTAATCCCGCCCAGTTCCAGCGGACCAAATCAATACCTATATGGAAAAAACTTAAAATTAAAATCAAGTTCTTCTACCATCGATACAATGTTAAAAAACACCAAAACTACTACAAAGCTGCCGCATTAAATCAATCCACACAAAAACAAAATCGCAGGGTACATTAATCTCCAAATATAGCAAAAAAAATCAAATTCCAAACCAGGGGTTGCATCAAGATGGGAACAGGAAAATCATTCTTCAGCCAAACGGTGCGTGGTATCAACTAGCCATAAATTGTAAAATAATCCTTGAACAAATAGGAACTTTACATAAAAATATTAGACGATTTGAAAGGGGTCGAAGGGTGGTAGTGAAATACCCCATCATAATAAAAAATAAATTTCTCCTAAACGGTGCGTTGTATCAACTAGCGGTAAATTGCAGAATAATCCTTAGGCCCATAGGTACCTTCCACAAAAATATCAGGCGATTTGAAAGGGGAAGAGGGGGGATAGTTAAATACCCCGTCATAATAAAAAATGAATATCTCCTAAACGGTACGTTGTATCAACTAGCGGTAAATTGTAAAATAATCCTTAGGCCCATAGGTACCCTCCACAAAAATATCAGGCGATTTGAAAGGGGATGAAGGGGGTAGTTAAATACCCCATTATAATAAAAAATGAATATCTCCTAAACAGTGCGTTGTATCAACTAGCGGTAAATTGCAGAATAATCCTTAGGCCCATAGGTACCTTCCACAAAAATTACAGGCGATTTGAAAGGGAAGAGGGAGTAGTTGAATACCCCGTCATAATAAAAAATGAATATCTCCTAAACGGTGCGTTGTATCAACTAGCGGTAAATTGCAGAATAATCCTTAGGCCCATAAGTACCTTCCTCAAAAATTACAGGCGATTTGAAAAGGGAAGAGGGGAAGTAGTTAAATACCCCATTATAATAAAAAATGAATATCTCCTAAACGGTGCGTTGTATCAACTAGCGGTAAATTGCAGAATAATCCTTAGGCCCATAGGTACCTTCCACAAAAATTACAGGCGATTTGAAAGGGGTAGAGGGGAAGTAGTTGAATACCCCATTATAATAAAAAATGAATATCTCCTAAACGGTGCGTTGTATCAACTAGCGGTAAATTGCAGAATAATCCTTAGGCCCATAGGTACCTTCCACAAAAATTACAGGCAATTTGAAAGGGGAAGAGGGGGGGGGGGGTAGTTGAAAACCCCGTCATAATAAAAAATGAATATCTCCTAAACGGTACCTTGTATCAACTAGCGGTAAATTGCAGAATAATCCTTAGGCCCATATGTACCTTCCACAAAAATTACAGGCGATTTGAAAGGGGAAGAGGGGGGGTAGTTGAATACCCCGTCATAATAAAAAATGAATATCTCCTAAACGGTACGTTGTATCAACTAGCGGTAAATTGCAGAATAATCCTTAGGCCCATATGTACCTTCCACAAAAATATCAGGCAATTTGAAAGGGGATGAGGGGGGTAGTTAAATACCCCATTATAATAAAAAATGAATATCTCCTAAACGGTGCGTTGTATCAACTAGCGGTAAATTGCAGAATAATCCTTAGGCCCATAGGTACCTTCCACAAAAATTACAACCGATTTGAAAGGGGAAGAGGGGGAGTAGTTGAATACCCCGTCATAATAAAAAATGAATATCTCCTAAACGGTGCGTTGTATCAACTAGCGGTAAATTGCAGAATAATCCTTAGGCCCATAGGTACCTTCCACAAAAATTACAGGCGATTTGAAAGGGGATGAGGAGGGTAGTTAAATACCCCATTATAATAAAAAATGAATATCTCCTAAACGGTGCGTTGTATCAACTAGCGGTAAATTGCAGAATAATCCTTAGGCCCATAGGTACCTTCCACAAAAATTACAGCCGATTTGAAAGGGAAAGAGGGGAAGTAGTTGAATACCCCGTCATAATAAAAAATGAATATCTCCTAAACGGTACGTTGTATCAACTAGCGGTAAATTGCAGAATAATCCTTAGGCCCATATGCACCTTCCACAAAAATTACAGGCGATTTGAAAGGGGAAGAGGGGGGTAGTTGAATACGCCGTCATAATAAAAAATGAATATCTCCTAAACGGTACGTTGTTTCAACTAGCGGTAAATTGCAGAATAATCCTTAGGCCCATATGTACCTTCCACAAAAATATCAGGCAATTTGAAAGGGGATGAGGGGGGTAGTTAAATACCCCATTATAATAAGAAATGAATATCTCCTAAACGGTGCGTTGTATCAACTAGCGGTAAATTGCAGAATAATCCTTAGGCCCATAGGTACCTTCCACAAAAATTACAGCCGATTTGAAAGGGAAGAGGGAGGTAGTTGAATACCTCGTCATAATAAAAATGAATATCGTCTAAACTTGGTAGTTGATATCAACTAGCGTTGTAAATTGCAGAATAATCCTTAGGCCCATAGGTACCTTCCACAAAAATTCTTTAGGCTAATTTGAAAGGCGGAAAGAGGGAGGTAGTTGAAATACCCTCGTCATAATATATAAATGAATATCTCCTAAACGGTCGTTGTATCAACTAGCGGTAAATTGCAGAATAATCCTTAGGCCCATAGTACCTTCCACAAAAATTACAGGCGATTTGAAAGGGAAGAGGGGAGTAGTTGAATACCCGTCATAATAAAAATGAATATCTCCTAAACGGTACGTTGTATCAACTAGCGGTAAATTGCAGAATAATCCTTAGGCCCATATGTACCTTCCACAAAAATATCAGGCAATTTGAAAGGGGATGAGGGGGTAGTTAAATACCCCATTATAATAAGAAATGAATATCTCCTAAACGGTGCGTTGTATCAACTAGCGGTAAATTGCAGAATAATCCTTAGGCCCATAGGTACCTTCCACAAAAATTACAGCCGATTTGAAAGGGGAAGAGGGGGAGTAGTTGAATACACCGTCATAATAAAAAATGAATATCTCCTAAACGGTGCGTTGTATCAACTAGTGGTAAATTGCAGAATAATCCTTAGGCCCATAGGTACCTTCCACAAAAATTACAGGCGATTTGAAAGGGGAAGGGAAGTAGTTGAATACCACCGTCATAATAAAAATGAATATTCCTAAACGGTACGTTGTATCAACTAGCGGTAAATTGCAGAATAATCCTTAGGCCAATAGGTACCTTCCACAAAAATTACAGGCGATTTGAAAGGGGAAGAGGGGGGGAGGTAGTTGAATACCTCGTCATAATGAAAAATGAATATCTCCTAAACGGTACGTTGTATCAACTAGCGGTAAATTGCAGAATAATCCTTAGGCCCATAGGTACCTTCCACAAAAATTACAGGCGATTTGAAAGGGGAAGAGGGGGTAGTTGAATACCCGTCATAATGAAAAATGAATATCTCCTAAACGGTGCGTTGTATCAACTAGCGGTAAATTGCAGAATAATCCTTAGGCCCATAGGTACCTTCCACAAAAATTACAGGCGATTTGAAAGGGGTAGAGGGGAAGTAGTTGAATACCCCGTCATAATAAAAAATGAATATCTTCTAAACGGTACGTTGTATCAACTAGCGGTAAATCGCAGAATAATCCTTAGGCCCATAGGTACCTTCCACAAAATATACAGGCGATTTGAAAGGGGATGAGGAAGGTAGTTGAATACCCCAACATAATAAAAATGAATATCTTCTAAACGGTACGTTGTATCAACTAGCGGTAAATCGCAGAATAATCCTTAGGCCCATAGGTACCTTCCACGAAAATATCAGGCAATTTGAAAGGGGAAAAGGGGGGTAGTTAAATACCCCGTCATAATAACAAATGAATATCTCCTAAACGGTGCGTTGTATCAACTAGCGGTAATTTACAACTACCCGTTTATAGAACGATACTTTCATCGACTTTCTGAAAAGATTAATAGAACTGATATGCGGCTGAATTGCCAACTCCAAGATATGTTTTAGTTGGTCAAACTTTTGTATTTTGCTCAACTATCATACTTAACTGTTTATAAATTTAGTTAGAATCGCTTAACCATAATTAGAAAAATCACCAAAAGTGCTGCTTTTAAGTTCTTATATTTAAAGTCGCACCGCTAGAAAACAATTGTGGTAGTATAAATACTGTTTGTTATATAATTATCAGTTATTAGAGATAAGAGAAATGCCTTGCAGGCGTTAGTTAGAATTGAAACTTGCGGTTTTAAAGTTTTCGTATCCAGTAAACAATACTGAATACATCTGGTTCATTCCTTTTCAAGAAGTTGTAACTGAATTCTTTTATTAGAAGTTTACATAATACATATTATCATTAATGTCGGTTATTTTTTAAACCCCTGCTGTATCTGTAGGAATCAACTTACCTGCTCAACTGATCTCTAATTCGTTGTTGCTTCTTCAGTTATACAAAAACTTCTAAAGCAGGTTGACCTGAGTTCTACATGTTTTCTAATTTACTGTTCTTTTCTAAATTATAAAATTAAATGCTTTCAAAGATAAGGAAATTATTAGTAGTCCATACTTTTTGTCATTGTACACATATTTTATTTAATTGTAGAAATCTATTAAATGTAGAGCACTCTCCGCACTTATTCTAATAATACAACATTAAATTAGTTGATGACTTCAATAGGTGTAATTATATTATAATATAGGTTTTTACTGAACTTATTATTCACAAGTGTGAACGTATATACAATATTATTATTTTTTAATCCTTATAATTATAAGTCGATAGAACATTCAAATATCCTAGCGATATAACAACAGATTCATTTATATACTGCAGAATAATTCATATTAGTGTCAGTGTATACATATGCCACGCTCAATAATAATCATTTATTTCTTTCAAAATGATTTACAAATCCATGATGGATCCCCTATTGGAAGTTGATCTTTATTTTTTTTTATAAAGTCAACGTCCCCATAACAATATTTAATCAGTGTTTTACTGAAGTTTACACACATGGCTATAAAACAGTGTTCTCTATATTTTACTTCCAAAGAATCAAATTCATTCATCAGTTCACTAGTAATTAGTCTACATATGTCTTCTTGCAGAAATTTTAATATATTTTTTGAATCTTCATCATATATTGCAGATAGAGTGGATTCAATTGATTTATTATAGGTTTTCTGTAAGTCTTTTCTATGCAATATTAAAAGTTTGCGTATTTCTAAATTTGTTAGTGTCAGATGAGGTAGAATAGTTAGCGGAAAATTTTCTGATATACGCGCCATGTTTTTTATTTGCCGAAAATCAGATAGTTTAAATCTAGGGGACAGGTTTTCCGGAGGCGAACATAATACAAAGTTGTTAGCAATGCACCCAGGGCATTCATAAATGAATTCATCTTTACTTGCTTCTTCAAAAGTAACAGCTTTAGCAATTAATGGTCTAGCACAGTTTTCGAAATGAACCCACCTTCGGCAAATTTGGCATTGAATATAATTTTCATGTGACTGAATACCACATATAAAACATTTGTAAAACATGTCTTCTGAATAAAGTATGAAGCAACGTTGAACGAACATTCTATATTTTTCTGGATCAAACGATAAGTGGCGTGGTAAATTTTCAAACCTCTTAAGATTGTTAAGTGAGGCAATCACTTCAATGTAATATATTATGTATATACCACAGTTTAAGGAATCCGTTTGTTTAGCATATTTTTTTAATTGTACTGGTGACCACTCTCTGAAATTAAGAAATTCTTGGGTATTTTGTGTGTGATATCTATTGCGTGCGTCATAAACTTTTTAATCAATTTTGCAGTTTCACTCGGATCAATTTCATTCGCTGAAGATGGATCTAAACAATAATATTCTTTTGCGTACAGATCTAATACAATCAACGCCCAATGGCATTGATTGATATTAATAGGAAGCAAAAGTATGTTTATCCCCATAAACAAAGCGGTATAGGCTGGTATGCTGCTGACAAATCGTTTCTCTTGAGAGTGGAACGCAATATGTGACGATATGCAATCGATATAGTAAATAGAATCGTTAGTCCTAAGTAATGCAATCGCCGCTGCATCAATGCAGTAATCGGTCAACCATCGAGATGTATCTGAAGCTTCGAAGTTGTAATCATGATTATATCTAGATACAAGTGTTATATAATCTGTACTTGATACTAAAAATGTATATCTCTCCTTATTTACCATTTCGCATACAATAAAATTGACATTTTTTATTGCGGCGTTTATATAATAATTAGTGTTTAAAAATAAAGAATTCGTTAGCGCCATATCATGGGGAATATCATGAACCGGTAGTTATGAGGTTTTCATGAGATCCAGACACACTACACGCTAATTCTGATTTTTTCGAAATATTCGATTCTAATATTAGTGGACTCTTCTTTTTGGAGTTGTTAGTATTTGGATTCATACTACATGCTTTTTTATCTATAGCTACTAATGATGGAAAAACAAAGTGGTTTTGCGATTTAGTTTTTGGTCGCCAAACTTCTTCGGCAAAAGGCTTACCAATATCGTCATCTTTACAGTCGTTTTGGGGGGTTTTCCTTTTTTTTGGCGTTGGTTTGATATTCATTTCAACAGACTTTAATTGAACATCCAAATAGTCTTTCAATTTATCTATAAAGCGACCAACTTTTAAATTACTTTGACTTTCCACAATTTCCTTTTTAACGATTTTGAACCAACACTCAACGTTGGCATTACTGTAGCGGGTTTCCAAAGGAAATGGTGATAAAATTCCTGACCACATTGGAACGAAGGCAGTGTAGTATAAAAAATAATCCGCAAATGCCTCACACCTCAGAGAATTCTTTACTTGTGATTTACAATTGGCATCAAGTTTTATCTCCTCTTCTATTTCACTATATAATTTTTGAAAATGTTTATAAAACGGTGAAGTTGTATACCTACCCCGGACATATTCACTATCATCAGATTCACATTCAGAAATTGACACGTGATCAACTTGCACGTTTAAGTTTAATAAATCCTTGGATGATAATAGTTTTACTTTTTGGAGCAGCAAAAGTTTATAAGATTTTGAAAATGAATCAGTCTCAAAAGGAGAGATTAAAATTTTTATAAATGCTTTGAAACACCGAGCTAACTCTTCAAACTCGTTGCATTGCATTAAAATGGCCACACAATCTGTAATTATATTTTTTTCTTGCTTACCTATTTTAATTTTGGACAGTTTATCTTTGATCATTTTCACAAAATGGGCACAACAAGATCTTATCGGTATTATTTGTAGTAAATCCTTTCGATCTAAAGAATTAGTAACAAATTTGTGCGTAATATTTAAATATGAATATAGAGTCATTTCGTTGAAACCAAGACAAATAGAATTTATCAATGCAAAGCTAAAATCAACAACAACAACATTAAAGAGAGGCCATGTTCTATTACACGTTACTGTTACGAAATGCTTAAAGTTAATGAAAAACGCTGATATAGTTGCAGAGTCATGTTTCGATGAAATTAATTCTGCTACGGGAACAATTTTTCCATCTATGTTCACTACAGCAGCGAAACTAATTCTGGAGATCGTACAACAGAACCCGTGGCATCGAAATAAATATCAATTTTCTTCCCTCTGGGAATTAGGCAATCAATTTGCTGGCGCGAATATAAATAAACAACTAAGTTACCGTCTGGTTGTTGAATATACTTATTTGTTTCTTGATGTGCTTTTAGAATGACGTCTAAATAAGTACTCTGGTTTAAATCCCAGTTTAGCCTAGCTTCAGATTTTACTTTCTGATAAACTGATAAGGATCTAAGTTGTTGCCAATTTCCTTCTAAGAAAGTTTCGCGCTTAAGCATTTTAATGGCATCTTTGCGTACTTTGTTAGGCATATTCTGCAAAAGCGCTTCCTTCATTTCGTTGCGTTCAGCACCCCTAACTTGATAAGAATACTCTTCACCTGTATGATTGTCCTGCAATTTGTCAAATTGAACTAAAATCCGCCATTGAGTGTCAGTCCCATAAATGCTGATTTTGAATTTACGGCAATTGGAATGTTTACACTTACAATATAAAGTGTGAATGGGTCCAGTTCTTTTAAGTAGCTGATGCCCACCTTGAAAGGTTATCACACAGTGTATTCCTACCAACGGTAAATATTTCTTGAGGTGCGTTTTTAACTCCTGCAAAGATATTATTATATCCCGTGCAATACTAACCTCGATTTGGTTCGGGTATGTAGAGCTCAATTTTTTCTCCGCTGTTGGCACTTGATTAAAATGTTTATTAACCGCTAACATGAAAGCACCTGACTTTGACGCTGATGCGTTTTCATGATGTTGGTTGTCACAGATGGCACTATTGGAAAATGTCTGTGACTCGGTATAAAGATCTACAAGACCATTGCCAGATACTAAGGCAGTTGTTCGCTTTGGTGCACTCACTATTTGTATACGACTACTAGAAAATCTTGGTCTGTTATCATTGTCGTTGGCATCGTTTGAGCGGGTAGATTTCGCTGGCAACTGAACTGCTTGAATTAATTCCGTTAATAAATTAAATTGTCTTTTGATAATTACATAAATTTGCATGCGGTTTTTTATATTATCCTTTATTTTCAAGGCACCACATAGAGCAGGGTAAACCACACCAGAATTTCTGTATCTTGAAATTTCCTTATCACTTATAGAAGTATTAGTAGATACAAGTGAAGCTACCAAGGCATGCAGACTTAGTTTCTTACCTTTATTTACTCGTGGCATTCTTGATATTCTAGCGGAAGTCCAACACTAACAAACCATCACACGCACACCTGCTGTTTGTTTAAAAAGTTTAAAAATTGCAAATCTAACGGTAATTCAACTTAGAAATATAAAGTAAATACGAAACTATCACTAAAAAGTTTTTAGAATGTCGCCACTTGGATCAAAAGTCACTATAAGGTGTTGGTTTAAATAGATCTCTTTGAGGTTTAGTCACATCACATACTCAATAATACAATGGTATATTGCGCAAACTATACGAGAGCTTTTACGAATACAATCAGGCAATTTAAAAAACTATTTTCGACTTCAAATTTAAAATAATTTATACGATACAGATAAACTACAGCAAAGAGCAAGTTAACTGAGAAGACTGAAACATTTATTTTTAAGACATTTGGGAACATGAGACAAAACCCATAATATGAATCACTGACCTTCCAACAGGTAAATTTTAATTAGAGTTGCAGGTAAGTACTTGTTAACCCAACCCTCTATACAAATAGGTACTCTGTTCATTGATAGTAAAATAATTTAGGGTTTCAACAAACAATAAGTTTACAGTTTAGGTCTAATTTGGTAGTATTTGTAAGAAAACGACCAAAGACTTTTTCTTAAACGCTTCAAAACTTTAAGTAGGTAGCTATTGTACTTTGCTGGTTTTCACAAATGTTAACAGAAATTACGAGACGCCCCGAGCAAAATACAATCAAAACAACCCATATTCCCACAGAGCACAATAATACTTTTAGATTATGTATCGAAAATTTAAAGCCAGTATTAAAATATTCCATGCATAAGCAATATACAGGGTGTCCCAACGATAAAGTAGGTTTTTGTCTAACTAATATTAATTGTGTAAACACTGTATCGCTCATAGGCTAGAGGTAAGAAACGTCCATATTTTAAAAATATTGGAAGTTATACAAGATGTATCAAAAAGATGATAGTGTTTAAGATATTCGCATTTAAAGAATATAATTGGTATTTTCATGGAATTGGTAAATGAGCAGCTTTTTTCTCGAAATTTTGTAATTTAGGCCTTTGATGTTTTGATACTTGTTAGAAGGAAGAACTGCTATTATATTTATGTCTAGCACAAGAAATATTCATCATTTTTTCAACAGTTTATTATAACCGCCTAAATTAGAAAACCTTCAAATTAAGTTTTTTATTTTTTTTTTAATAGCACACTCTGCATATTTATCTTTTGCTTTATTTAGGATTAAAAAACTTCTCATTTTTGTCATATCCTATTCCTGCCTCTAATCGTTTTAAAAAATTTCGATACTTCCCCCTAGATACGTTATTTTCGTTACCAGAACATTGTATGGATCGCGGTATCTATGTAAACATAATATATACGACTCCGTGAATTATAGTTGGTTCGCGAATGACTACTAATCCCAAGATACCTACACGGACCGTTTGAAAAATGTTAAGCGAGCACTTCACAAAAATACGTCCTCTCTCGGATGAGAGGTAAATTGTAGGTCAGATGTGTGTTGTCACTCACGTTAAAGATCCCTACCTTGCTTAGAACAGCAAGGGTTCGGCAAAATTCAAAATCCCAGGGAAATAGAACTCACATCCTGACGAATGTGGTACCTTTGGGTACAGCATTGGAGAAATCAAATATACGGTATCTATGTAAACCAAATGCGAAGATAAAAGTCATGTGTCAAAATTAAGCTTGCATTTTTCCTGTTCATTTCGTTATTTTTTGTTTGTTTATGGATTATTCTTTAAATAAGTTAATTGATGTATACGTGTTAGGCAAAACTGAAAGAAAACTTCTGTTAGCACATAGAGTCTACAGAATTGTGCATTCTGAAAATCACACCTATATCCACTGGCATCGGCTTCCAAAACGGTATGGAGAGGTTAGATTTTACCGGCAGCGTAAATTACACCAAACATGTTAATCAAAGATTTGTGCAAGTTTTCACCTTGAATGAATGAATCTTTAATTGTTATTCATGATATCAAATCGCCTGATATTTATGTGGAAGGTACCTATGGGCCTAAGGATTATTCTGCAATTTACCGCTAGTTGATACAACGCACAGTTTAGGAGATATTCATTTTTTATTATGACGGGGTATTTAACTACCCCCTCTTCCCCTTTCAAATCGCCTGATATTTTTGTGGAACGCACCTATGGGCGTAAGGATTATTCTGCAATTTACCGCTAGTTGATACAATGTACCATTTAGGGGATATTCATTTTTTATTATGATGGGGTATTTAACTACCCCCCCTTCCCCTTTCAAATCGCCTGATATTTTTGTGGAAGGTACCTATGGGCCTAAGGATTATTCTGCAATTTACCGCTAGTTGATACAACGCACCGTTTAGGAGATATTCATTTTTTATTATGACGGGGTATTTAACTACCCCCCCCTCTTCCACTTTCAAATCGCCTGATATTTTTGTGGAAGGTACCTATGGGCCTAAGGATTATTCTGCAATTTACCGCTAGTTGATACAACGTACCGTTTAGGAGATATTCATTTTTTATTATGACGGGGTATTTAACTACCCCCCCTCTTGCCCTTTCAAATCGCCTGATATTTTTGTGGAAGGTACCTATGGGCCTAAGGATTATTCTGCAATTTACCGCTAGTTGATACAACGCACAGTTTAGGAGATATTCATTTTTTATTATGACGGGGTATTTAACTACCCCCCTCTTCCCCTTTCAAATCGCCTGATATTTTTGTGGAAGGTACCTATGGGCTTAAGGATTATTCTGCAATTTACCGCTAGTTGATACAATGTACCGTTTAGGGGATATTCATTTTTTATTATGATGGGGTATTTAACTACCCCCCCCCCTTTCAAATCGCCTGTAATTTTTGTGGAAGGTACCTACGGGCCTAAGGATTATTCTGCAATTTACCGCTAGTTGATACAACGCACCGTTTAGGAGATATTCATTTTTTATTATAATGGGGTATTTAACTACTCCCCTCATCCCCTTTCAAATTGCCTGATATTTTTGTGGAAGGTACATATGGGCCTAAGGATTATTCTGCAATTTACCGCTAGTTGATACAACGTACCGTTTAGGAGATATTCATTTTTATTATGACGGGGTATTCAACTACCCCCCTCTTCCCCTTTCAAATCGCCTGTAATTTTTGTGGAAGGTACATATGGGCCTAAGAATTATTCTGCAATTTATCGCTAGTTGATACAAGGTACCGTTTAGGAGATATTCATTTTTTATTATGACGGGGTATTCAACTACCCCCTTCCCCTTTCAAATCGCCTGTAATTTTTGTGGAAGGTACATATGGGCCTAAGGATTATTCTGCAATTTACCGCTAGTTGATACAACGTACCGTTTAGGAGATATTCATTTTTATTATGACGGGGTATTCAACTACCCCCCCTCTTCCCCTTTCAAATCGCCTGTAATTTTTGTGGAAGGTACATATGGGCCTAAGGATTATTCTGCAATTTATCGCTAGTTGATACAAGGTACCGTTTAGGAGATATTCATTTTTTATTATGACGGGGTATTCAACTACCCCCCTTCCCCTTTCAATTCGCCTGTAATTTTTGTGGAAGGTACCTATGGGCCTAAGGATTATTCTGCAATTTACCGCTAGTTGATACAACGCACCGTTTAGGAGATATTCATTTTTTATTATGACGGGGTATTCAACTACTCCCCCTCTTCCCCTTTCAAATCGCCAGTAATTTTTGTGGAAGGTACCTATGGACCTAAGGATTATTCTGCAATTTACCGCTAGTTGATACAACGCACCGTTTAGGAGATATTCATTTTTTATTATAATGGGGTATTTAACTACCCCCCTCTTCCCCTTTCAAATCGCCTGATATTTTTGTGGAAGGTACCTATGGGCCTAAGGATTATTCTGCAATTTACCGCTAGTTGATACAACGCACCGTTTAGGAGAAATTCATTTTTTATTATGATGGGGTATTTCACTACCACCCTTCGACCCCTTTCAAATCGTCTAATATTTTTATGTAAAGTTCCTATTTGTTCAAGGATTATTTTGCAATTTATGGCTAGTTGATACCACGCACCGTTTGGCTGAAGAATGATTTTCCTGTTCCCATCTTGATGCAACCCCTGGTTTGGAATTTGATTTTCTTTGCTATATTTGGAGATTAATGTACCCTGCGATTTTGTTTTTGTGTGGATTGATTTAATGCGGCAGCTTTGTAGTAGTTTTGGTGTTTTTTAACATTGTATCGATGGTAGAAGAACTTGATTTTAATTTTAAGTTTTTTCCATATAGGTATTGATTTGGTCCGCTGGAACTGGGCGGGATTAAAAATAAATGTGAATATGAATCTGAATGTAACTTCAGCCACATCCCTCACATTACAACGCTTTGTAATTTGAACATAAGAGTTCGTGTGTTTGTATGTGTACTTTGTTTTGTCTTGTTTATTGGGTTCAAGACGAAAGTATTTTTCAATATAGTTTCAAAGATTTAAACTCTGGTTGCAGAGATGTCATAAGGCTGACTTAGACGTTCATTCAGAAGTTTCAATCGACAAGTATAATATTTAGATAAGTATGATTAGAATTAATTTTCTAATTTGGGGATCACTAATCTGTAAATTATATTTCATGTGTTTAAAGTAAAATTAGAGTCAGGGGAATACTAACTAATTATATTTATATCCACGTGGGTATCATTATTAATTTTTTATTAAAGAGAATGAATTGATTTATAACTGAGCTATTATGAGAAATCTGTAAGCTTCGAGCAATTGTTTAAAGTGGAACAAAGGGGGTTTTATTTTAAATTTGTTATTACGAGTTGATAAATCATATTAATAATTCGTGCTATTACCCGATTAGCTGTATACACATTACATGGAAATATATTATAATAGAGATCATTATGTATAATTAGTTTGTTCGTGGAAGGTTATTTTACCTAAAGTCTTGGATTGTAGTTATGCCATTATATTCAATTGTTGAGAATATCATGTTTAAACTACTAAACATTATTTGATCATAAAACGTTTTCCTGCAACGGATAAGTTTGCTGGATTCATTCCTTGGTGGCAGGGTAAGTCTAATTCCACATATACTTGGTAAGAACAGTAAAATAACGCTACCGAGTCTCATGCTTCTATCCATAAATATTTTAGCGTAAATAAATAGCATTACAACTAGTGTTCCAAGAAGAACAGTTTTACAATACTATGAACTCATGTAATAAAAACTAAAAGTAGTAATACAAACAGAGAAAGAGGCAAATATAGGTAGATGCCTTGCAAGCGATTTTAAAATCCAAATGTAGAATACAGATCACAAAAACAATACATATACATAACCTTAGAGTCCCATAGAATATAATTGATTAGAATAGATTTTGATAAGGCTTTAAAATCATTGAAAGTGATGATTTTTATTCCCTATGCGTTTCATAGCTTTATTCTCGTGGAACAAAGTATAGAAAAATTTATAGAATCTGTGTATTTTTAATCTTAATAGAATGAATTCCGTCACTGACAAAAGTATACAAGGGCACGGTGCACTTGGCACACTGAAGCTAAAAAATTTTTTTATTTTATAAATATAGCTTATGACAATACTTTTAATTCCCACTTACAAAAAATGTGAGTTACTGCTGATTTTAACCGTATTTAAAAAATCCAAAAATGGCAATGGAAAGTGCAAATTGATATGAATAAAATATACATATTACTTCACGTAGAATATTTTAAAAGTGAACGTAAATAGGGTTAATGTTGATCACTTTGTAATTTTCAGATTGTTAGTAAATTTTGATTGTTTCAAAATTGATATCAATAGATAATGATTTTTTACAAGTTGAAATGATGTAATGAAAAACGTTAAAATGACGTTTATATGTTAACCTTGAGATTGATTGCCCAACAGCCACAAGATGTATGAAGTACACATAGAAAACTAAATACACCTAATCTTTGACATTAACCATTTGTCTGTTTTTTTATTGTTGCTAAAATTATTACAGACTGCTCTGATATGCATGCTAAGTGATTTGTGTTTTTTAATAATATGTTTCTAACAGTAACCTAAACTTAAATGTCCATCGTTTAAAGTTTGTTTACGAGGTAACTACAATTAGAATTGATAACACGGTTCCATGTACGTTATTTGTTATACATTGTTCTGATATTACGATTATAACATATTTTGATAAGCTTCCAAACTTATGACAGATTAAGTCGTTTCCTGCTACTGTTCATGTGTGCCATCATAAATAAAAATTATTAGAGGGTTTTGCAGAGTGTGTTATGGTAAATATTACAGCCCATCTAACATATGTGGTATGATATATATTTTACTGTACAGAAAATATGTAAATATCAACATGGTTTCTTGAGTATACAATGTACTTATATTTATTTATAATTAGGATCAAATATTTCTTGGAGCAATGACATTGACTTTTTAATTTTTCTATGGTTTGAAGTTAGATTAGTTATATATTAAAACAGTAATTATTCGAAAAATAGTGTGACCCGCATTTATTTGTTAATAATTATTTTTTAGACATTTCAGCACAGTTTAAAACATCTTGCGATGGTTTTCTAGCAGCGAATAACAAGTGCACCGTACCCATATAAAGAATAAAACTCGTAAATCATACTACAATACAATTAATATTGTTACATACCTGTTGATGTTCCAGCATTAGAATCTGCATCATCTTTAATAGGCGTTTTAACAATGTCAGGAGTTAAAACCGCTATTGCACTATCCGATTTACCTAAATCATCTTCAGATCCTGGTTCAACTTTCACTGGAAGTTCTTCTGATATGCTGCCACTTAATTCCAATTCACTGCCTTTTCTTTTACGTCCGTTTGTAGGTATTTCGTCTTTGATTATGAGAGTGTTTTCTTTGGTCTTATCAACATCCATAGCTTCTAAGTTTGTCTACAGACTGTCACCTCGCCGGCCGATCAGGGTAGAATTATTAGTAATTTTAGGAAGTGCTATTATTGCTTCGCATAGATCTCGACGACGATCTTATTATTCTTCGCGTTGCTGGTATACTAATTGTGAATTTAAACGCAAATCCTAGGTACTACGAACATATTTAATAAGTTCATAATAATCAAACAAATCAATAGTGGTTTCGACACCGCCCAAATGACGCGAACTAAATGTTAACAACTGAATAGCTACACTGCACAACCTCACATTGCTTAATATATGATAACGTCTCGATATTAGAGTTATCCTCACTTCTATGAACTAGAAAATAAGTAATTAGTAGATTAAATAAGCTACCCGGCTGATTTTCTACGAGCGTCTCGCGGTAGAAATAACGCGGCTGTAATGACAATTGTAAACAGATTGAGGTTACGTAATTTTTTTGTTTACATATAGTGAATGAGATCTATGGAAATTACCTATTAATTTTGTTTATCCTGTTATTTGTAAACGAGGAGTAAAAATAAATACTTGCGAAGATTGTGGTTTTGAGTTTACACAAAAGAAGAATTTGTATGCCCATTTAAGAAAGATTCATAATTTTGAATATAGGAAACCAGTTACTTTAACTAGTAAATTTTTGTGTGATACATGTGGCAAATCCTTGACCAGTAAAGCAACTTTACGTCGTCATTGCAGAACTGTTCATAAAAGTATTCTAATAATTCTCAACTCGTCAAGAATCAAGTGCTTTTATGAAAATTGTACAACACATCTAAAGGGATTTAAAAAACTTCGACAACATTTGGCAAATGAACATCAAATTGAAACTAAACTTGATCAACTACATTTTAGTTCACAATTAGGTTTGAAGATTATTATGCAAAGTGTTAATTATATACTAATTTTATTCTGTTCAACAGAGTTAAAAACTGAAAAACCAAGAACAGGAACAATCTTTGGCAATGTATATACTTCACACTTCAGCTAAATTATTGTCTGATGGCACCAAAAAGAAGTACTATAATTGCCATCGATCGTACAACTACATTCCAAAAGGCAAGGGTTTTAAAAGCTTAAAAAGCACAGGCACTAATAAAATTGGAAGTGTTTGTCCCTCAAGAATGGAAGCGACGATAAAGAACAATGGGTCTGTTGCAGTAGACTTCTGGACAACTCATGTTGGACATACCAACGATATTGGTCGAGTTTTTTTAAGTAAAGAGAGTAAAGCAGAAATTGCAGGTATTTTCAAACATAAAGTTCTAGTTTGAAATTTTAAAATTGACGTGTTTCAGGAAAATTAAAGAAAGGTATTACATTTCAACATATATTGGATGATGTTCGTAATTCTGCTTTAAAACAAGAAAATTCACAGAGAATTTTGTTGTTAGAAACAAAAGATATGCACAATATTGTTAGGGACTTCAATATTGAATATGGTGCGAAACGTCACCTAAATGATGCAATTAGCGTACGACTCTGGGTAGAGGAGATGATGAACTTAGGAAGCGACTGCCCAGTGTTATATTATAAAAGCCAAGGTGTAGAAGGAAACCCAAATGACTCAAAAATAATTTTAGATGTTCAAGATTTTGCATTAGTCATAATCACTTGTTTTCAACGTGAACAGTTGCTTAAATTTGGGAACAACAAGGTGTGCGTTGATGGTACACATGGTACAAATAGTTACGATTTTCAGCTCTACACACTAATGACAGTGGATGAATTTGGTTCAGGGTGCCCAGTGGCATTTTGTTTTTCAAATCGTGCTGACGAAATGATTTTCAAGTTGTTTTTTGGAAAAATTAAATCAAGAGTGGGTATTATATCAACTACTGTTTTTATGTCTGATGATGCTCCAGCATTTTATAATGCATGGTCTTATGTTATGGCCAAGGTACCTCACCAGTTGCTATGTACCTGGCATGTGGATCGTAATTAGCGCAAGAATTTGTCAAAAATCAATGGAGGGATTGAAAGGAAAGTAGTAGTATATAAATCCCTTCGTGTTTTATTACAGTGTGTATCTATTGACGAATTTAATGACATTTTAAATCAGGTAGTAGAAGATCTTTATGACGATGTTGATACACAATCGTCCAACATCTTGGGCATATTGCTATCGATTGGGTTTAGGAATAAACACTAACATGTATCTTGAATCGATGCACAAAGTTTTGAAGTATGTGTATTTGGAAGGTCGTAAAGTAAATCGTTTGGACAAAAGCATTAATGCAGTAATGAAAATTGCTCGAGATAGCTTGTTTAAACGTATAATTAAACTTGCAAAGAATACTTCCAATGACAAAATTAATAGAAATAAACAAAGTCATAAAGCAAGTCTAACAATTACATCAGATTTCATTAGACGTTCTTGAAAATGATAAGGAATTTTTAGTTACGTCGTCCACTTGTGCTTTTCAACAGTATCAAGTTACTAGAGTAAATGAGGCCTGTGAAGGTTCATGCCTAAGTTGTACAAAGTGCAGCATATGTGTTCATACATTTCAATGCACCTGTATTGACAACATGATAAAGCTTAACATTTGCAAACACGTACATGCTTGTGCGATACAGTTTTACAAATCGAATCTTGACACCTTTGCATATTAGTAACGTTAATGAACTTTTCAGCAGTAATATTTTACATGAAGCAAAATCTTCAAAAATTATATTATTAAAAAAAAAGAACCGAGCTAATAATAGGCCTATGTGAGAATGCTTCGTTAACTGACGACGTACATCTGGCTATAATGAGGCAATTTGATAAAATCATTGACACATTAAGTAAAGCAAAATCTATTGATCTAAAAACTACAGAGGAGATTAATATTAATAAAAAAGTTGAACATCAGGTGCGGCTTTTTTCAACAAAGAAGAAATCAACAAGGAATAATGATCTTAAAAAGCCTACCCTAACAGAAGAAATTTTTATTAGGAATGGTTTGGTTAATAACTCAAACCTTAATGTTAATGTTCATACAAGATCTGATCATACATCACCTGATTTTATGTTAAGATAAGACAGTGTATTATCTCAGTAGAAAGTAGGTTTAATTAACACTAAAGCTTATAAGGTTAGATTTTGTTCTGCTTTCTCTTGTTTGGGAATAAAATCCGATAGGGAAACCACTCGCAGAAATACATGTACAAATTACTGGAAATTATTATAATCCCAGCGATTTTGATGGGAAACCTACAAGTACGCGACTAATCTAATTTAATCCTCAGTTTTCACATTGTTTTATCAGTGTTACAAGCGCTGGTAAGTTATTGTAATTTCGTCAAATCTGTCGGATTGAGTGTTCTTATATTAACAGTGCAGTATTTTAGTTTTACTTTTAGTCTGAGTACCAAAATAATCTTAATTTTCTACCTTGTTTTTTTACATATTTTAGTCGACTGACAGTGCAAACAAAATTCTTGACAAAATAAAATTAGTTTCTTTCTTAATTAATTTAGGTATTTATTGAGAATGTATATGGGTACATAACGTGTTTACTTTTTAAAAAATAAAAATACAATTATTGAAACCTCAAGCCTCTATTACTATTATTAAACACATTTCACTCAAGTAATTAATAATTTACAATAATTTAAACACATAAATGAAAACTTAGGGAAATTATTTAGACCATTACAATTCGGTTTTGCAACCCTAAATGGCTGCGAAATTGTAGCTCACGCTGCTCGCATATGTTTAAATAACTTTCAGGAAGAAAAAATATTATTGAAAATAGACTTTAAAAACGCTTTTAATTCGATACATAGACATACAATTTTTGATAAAATTCATAAACATACTCCAAATTTGTCCGCCTATATAAGACAAATGTTATGAACACTCTTCGTTTCTCTCTTTTGACAAAAATATCATTTATTCAGAAAGGAGACTACAACAAGGAGATCCGCTAGGATCGCCCCTATTTTGTTTAGCAATTAACGACTTAATTAAATGTATAAACACAGAGATTAATGTATGGTATTTAGACGATGGTTGCATCGGCGGCAATATTATATCGGTTTTTGAGAACTTTAAAACAATAATTGAAAATTCCAAATCTATAGGATTAGAAATTAATTTTGAAAAATGCGAATTACTAAACATTTCACCAAAGAATAGAAAACACATTCAAGAGCTATTCAACTCTATTGTCCCAAATATTGCCATACCAGATAAAAATAATTGGACCCTACTTGGAGCACCTCTTTGTGCAGAATCAATCTCCAACTGTATAAATAAAAAAATTGATTCATTATCAATAATGGCCGATCGACTACGATCCAATATGATCCCGTCGCATATATCATTCTTCCTACTTAAAAATTGCTTTGCCATTCCCAAACTGACATACATTCTAAGATGTAGTCCAACCTGGATATACCCGGACATATTAAGTTGCTTAGACAATTTACTACACAATACTCTAGAGGAAATCCTAAACATCAAACTTAATCCAACCGAATGGGCACAAGCTTCATTACCTATTAAAAGAGGTGGGCTAGGAATCCGAACGGCCCATTATTCACTTGCGTTACCAACATTTTTATCTTCAATTAATGCATCCTGGCTTCTAATTCAAAATATCTTTTTAAATTTCGAAAATGTTCCGAACGAAACTCTACAGTTAGAGACAGAAAATTTATGAAAATCTAAAACAAAAATAACTAATATAACACACAACAAATCTATCCAGAAAGAATGGGACATACCTTTATTAGATATTGCTTCAAAAAATATGCTTGAATCTGCTTCAAATCATATACATAAGGCACACATTCTTGCAGTTTCATCAAAATACTCAGGTATTTGGCTAGAAGCCCTACCGTCGGCTTCATTAGGGACTTTATTATACAACAATTCTTTTAGAATTGCCACAGGACTTAGATTAGGCGCGAAGTTATGCACACCACATACATGCATCTGCGGAACTGAAGTAAATGAATTAGCTGTTCATGGACTTAGTTGTCGTCTTAGCGCAGGCCGTCACGTACGTCATAATATCATAAATGACCTAATTAAACGAGCGCTAGTTTCGGCTGACGTTCCTTCTATCCTTGAACCTTATTATTTATTCAGAGATGACGGCAAAAGACCAGACGGAATTAGTTTAATACCATGGAAGTTAGGGAAAACGGCAATTTGGGATTTTACTTGTTGTGACACACTTGCTCCCTCACATGTAACTGCTTGTTCACATAAACCCGGTTCTGCAGCAATTACCGGAGAAAACATAAAATTAAAAAAATATTCTTCCTTATCAGATCTTTATCTATTTTATCCAGTTTCGATCGAAACCTTCGGAACCTTTGGAGAACTAGGATTAAAATTCTTAAAAGAAATAGGTAAAAGAATTACACACAATACATACGACAATAAAGCGACTAACTTCCTGTTACAGAGGATTGCTTTAGCAATTCAAAGAGGAAACTATTTATGCTATTTCTGTTTCTGTTCTCGGAACAATCCCACCATCTAAAAATCTAAAAGAATTCTCTTTTTTACCCTCAAAATCTTTAGATAATAACACGTACACTAAAAACAATAATAAAACAGATCCAATCGTTAAACATGTATCTGATTTATTTTACTCAGATTTAATTAGAAACCAGAAGAATGACCATAGATCTCTTAGTATAAACAACCTAAAGGAAAACGTTAATGTTTCAAAAACAAACAATACAATGAATAATGAATTCACATCCAAAAGAGAAAGTATTAAAGATAAAAAAAATGGGAGAAACAAAAATACAAAAAGAACTTAATGTAAATTTTCCAAGAACACGTGGTTTAAAAAATTTAGGCAATACTTGCTTTTTCAATTCCGTTATACAATGTCTCGGACAAACACCATACTTATTACAATTACTTCTTGAAAATTCAAATTCAGAACAATATTTCCAATTACCTAATTCATTTGATGAATCTTTGGAAAAAGGGCACCCTTTAAAACAAATTTTAGCACAAACGCTAAAAGAATTACTAAATCGTAATCCAGAAATATATAACCCCAGTATACTGCTTTCAAGACTTAAGCAAACAATGCCACAGTTTGCTGGAAACAAACAACACGACTCACATGAATTGCTACGACATCTATTACAAGCAATACGTGAAGATCATTTAAGAAATTATCAAGCAGTAATTTTACAAAAAACGGAACTAAATCTAAAAATAAATCCATCGTGTATTGAAAAATATAGAGAAGGTATACAAATTTATGAACAGCAGAACTTTGAGCTATTATTACCCACTGAACAGGTATTTCGAGGCACATTAAATAGTACAATTCAGTGCCAAGATTGCAACCACATTTCACATCGAGATGAACCCTTCCTTGATCTGAGCTTACCAATATCAGAAAAACAAATTTCTCCATTATTTCATCACAAAATAAAAGAATTTGACGAACATAAATCATCACAACACCAATTAAAGAAAGAAAAACTTATAATTAAAGAATCTCACAGAAAACAACAAAAGTGCTCTAATCAAGTAGGATCTACTGGCAACCAAACTGTCACCAGCCGAATTGAAAATCTAAAGAAAGCAGTCCAAAAGGCCAATCTTACATTAATAGAGAAGATACCATCGACAGAAATACATCCTTATTTAATGACAGCAAGAAAATACATAATGTCTATGGAGATTTTGATATATACAAAGATGAAAAACAGATGAAGAACATTATATAAACGATACATATAGAAATACTATAGTTCCAAAATATCAATGTGAAGAAACTGATTACTCCGTGCAATCTTGTTTAAACCAATTTACCGCATGTGAGTTACTTACCGGAAATAATAAAATAGTCTGTGATTGGTGCACAAAGAGACAAGTTGGACCTGATAAAAAAATGTTTATATCAATGCCATTAAGCAAATTTTAATCAACATTCCACCTCCTGTATTGATTTTACATTTAAAAAGATTTCAAACGCTAAGATTTCGGTCAACAAAATTGAATTACCAAGTATCGTTCCCTATATTACTGGATTTAACACCATTTTGCTTAAAAGAATGTCAAAACCTTCAAGGGCTGAACATTAATCAATCCAAAGTATTATACACATTATACGGAGTTATACAGCATAACGGTTCTATTCATCATGGACACTATGTCGCATATGTAAAAGTAAGAATGACGTTAGATAACGACAGTCACCGTTGGCAATTCCTACCTAAAAATAAAAAACATTTATTGTTTTCACAACGTAAAACCACAAAAAGTAATACTGACATTTCAATGGGAAAATGGTATTATATTAATGACTCAAATATTTCAGAAGTGCCTGAAAAAAAGTCTTTGAGACACAGGCATATTTATTATTCTATGAACGAATATTGTAATGTTTTTACTTTAACTAATTGTATATGTATGTAATATTAATGAATAAAATTTTGTTGTAATTAAAAAAATTTACAAATCAAATTAAAGAAATCCCAGCAAAGTACCTTTAAACTGCATATTGACACAAGTACGAAAGATACCTAGAATAGCAACAAGTTAGTACAAAATACCAAGTTATTTACATACAAGAGCTAACATATATAGATAACATTCGTGTAAAGTTAATTTCCTTCATTGCACTAAATTTAACTTCTTTTTTATCCAAAGTTGGTTGCTTATGGAAACTGGTCTCATATTCAAATCAAGAAATTTTCTTAAGTGGCCATACAAAGTTTTATTTTACGTAAATTCAAAACCACAATCTAGGCAAATATTCATTTTTTACTTCTCCTATATAAACAAGGATATAAACAATCAATTTAACATTAACATAGACCTCATCCAATTTATGTAAACAAACAAAATTACGTAACCTCAATCTGTTTACAACTGTCATTACAGCCGCGTTATTTCTACCGCGAGACGCTCGTGATTTTCTATGATAAGAGCATATACAAAGCAAACTACCCTGACGCCGCTTATAGAGGGCGCGTGATGAGCCTTAAAGTAATAATAGGGAGATGTGGCGCTAAATTTAAAATCGTTGGAAATAAAATTAAATAATTTTTGAAGTATGTATATACTATTACAATATGTAGAATTCGGATGTTATCATTAGTTTATGGCTCATAGGTCATATATTTTAAATTAAAATGTCTAATCTATCTATTGTACGAATTTCGTTATCATAACAGTGAGCTTGTCTAGTATACTAATATACGGGACATTAAACGATTAAAAATAAATTCCATTGAAGAACGTTATTGGCTATCTCTTTCACATCACTTGACCATTCATAGGTAAGAATATTTAATATTTTAGAGAAATGATATATCGATACCGAATGCAACAATATTATAGTTATAAATCGTTCTGGATTAGGTTTGCAGGGCGATTAAAATTTAACAAAAAATGTAGAGATTCTTAATAATTTTTTAATTTACAGTTAGGACTCAACTGCTGGCAATACATATAACAAAATGACAACAAGATGTCGGGTGTTTAATTTCCTTTCGCAAAACATATAACCCAAACTAATGATTAACAGCCGAAAATGTAGAGAAACAACATTTTTCACTTTTATTGAACTTTAACTATGTTTATTATATAGTCTGTTTTTAAACTAATAGGAGCGAATGAAAAGCATGATTTACACTGTAAAAACTAACTAGAAAAAAATCTGTTACATTTGGCGGCAAATTTGAATTGTACTATATTATCCAAAAATATGATTGATATAATAATTTCTAAAACAGGAATTATGATGGAAAATTCGCGCAACCTTTAAATGTAAGTGTTAGCAGACCAGATTTCCTGTTAAACAATCTCGTTGTTTGGTCTCTTTGTCGCACGTTGTCGTGTATAATTTTAGGTCGTTGTAAATTCGTAGTTGTAAATCAAATAGCAAAGCTGCCACCCCTTGTACCGTTATATCCTGTCATAAAACCTCCTTTGTGCTTGTGGAAATTAAGTTGAAAAAGAGGATAGTGACAGACACTTGGCTCATGGACATCGAACACCAAGGTTTGTTGGTTCGGTAAAGTGAGTTAAATCATTAGTGTCTCCGAATGTGATTTTATGGATAAACCCTAAAAAACACAGCGATAGTGCGTGCGTAACACGTCCAATAAATAGCTATACAGTCCACTTCGTTGAAGAGTAGAAACGACACTTATAGAACAATAGAATACGGCTGAGGTAAGTCGATATATAAAATTACAAGACCCCTCGGGCGTTAACAAAATGGGCCTTCTTAAGCCGGATTATTTGATTAATTAATTAGTTCCTATTCCTGTCGTTCCTCATTAATACTCTTAATTTAATAATTGTCGTAGTTTTGATATGTTTGGGCGTGTTGAAAAGAGGCTAACATCTTGTTTGCACATTTAATAGTAGAAACATTTGGGTATAACGGTAGATTTATAATACATTCCTTTTTCTTTGTCGCGAGGATTAATGGCCGATCGGTGTACTTTATGTAAACTTTGTAGAAATTTTGGATACCTACTGTATTTATGAGGGTTGTATTTTAAATTCTTACCTTATTTTTCGGGTCGTCCAACTTATTGGATAGTATAACAAAGGAGTTATTTGTTGGCATTTATTTTGAAACATTGTCGAGCAGGAATTGTAATCAGTTGCATTTGTCGATTAATAATTTAATTTCATAGATTAATTAGTGGTCGTAGCGTATTGAGCTACGCATTGTCTTTACGTTAATTTTTATTGTCGTTCATTAATCAAATATGATTATATCAATTGATAAAGCTATTCTTAAAACGGTTGGACCATATATACAGTAAGATTGATAAACCGGAAAATGTATCGATTGCTATAATTAGAGCATTGATGAAAAGTGTCGAACAAATTGAAACTCATTTCAAGGTTTTTGCAAGGATATTTTCTTTGACGAAAAAAGTGAACAATTGGACGAATTCTCGGCTCTTAGGATGAAAATCGATGATTATCTATTAAATATTCGTATTATCGCTGAACAATGTGAATTAGATCTCGTAGAAAATAAGCCGCAGGTGGAAAATATAAATAATTCTTGGTCGATAAGTAGTGGTATTCGCTTGAAACACCTATCAGTCTCACGGTTTTCAGGTCGCATTTTGGGCTTTGAAAGTTATCATGCTATTTATAAGCGATTGATTCATGATAATGCGAGTTTGTCCACTGTGGAAAAATTTTGCTATCTCGTAGATACACTAGATGATTTGTCGCGTGCGTTAATAAACCATTTGCCATTAAACGATTGTGCATACGATGAAGCCTATAAAATCATTACTAATTGTTTTCAATCCAAGAGGTTATTACTTTCGACATATTTAAATACTCTCGAGAAATGCCCTAAGGTAAGTTTCTTAGACTCGCACACGGGACTCCGGCAATTAATTAGTTGTTTTGATGGAAATATATTCACGTTAAACAGAAACGAAACAGATCGAAAGAATACTCATGGTCAGATTAGAATCTAAACCAATAAATACAGTAATATTACAAGTATACATACTTACCTCTAGCTACAGTGAGGAAGAGGTAGAGGCGATCTACAAAGATATCGAAGACATACTAAGATACGTAAAAGGACATGGAAATTTAATAATTACGGGGGATTTTAATGCAGTGGTAGGTGAGAGTAGGGAAGGAGCGGTAGTAGGTTTATTTGGTTTATGCATAAAAAATGACAAAGAAAATAGGCTGGTAGAATTTTGCGACAAAAACAATTTAACCGTCACAAACACATTATTTTAAGATTATGCTAGAAAACGATACACGTGGAAGATGCCAGGAGATATCGAAAGATATCAAATAGATTACATTCTTGTTAGACAACAATTTAGGAATCAAGTAAAAGACGGTAAAAGCTACCAAGACGCAGATATAGACACTGAACACAACATCGTAATTATGAAGGACGCTCATAAATTTAAAATTTTGAAAAAAAAGGACAGAAAAGATCACTTTGACTTTGAGAAACTAAAAGATAAAGATATCCACGAAAGATTAAAAAAAAAGTCAAACGAATTGCTGAAAGATATTTCGGAAAAATTTTTATACTAAGGAAGTAGAAACAGAATGGGATAATATTAAATCCAGCTTAGACATGGCGGAGAGAATAAGAAACCATGGATAACAAAGGATATCCTGAATTTAATAGAAGAAAGATAAAAATACAAAAATAGATCAGATGAAACAGGAGAACATGGATATAAAGTCATAAAATGGGAAACTATTCGTAAACGCAGAAAAGCTAAAGATCAATGGATTGCTGAAGAGCGCAAAGAGGTACAAACTAAGGTGGAAATAACAGACAAAGCATACAAACTAATTAGAATGAATTTTAGGGATATAAAACCGTATAGCAAAAATATAAGGGACGCGGGAGGAAACGTTATTATAGAAGATGTAGAGAAAGTGAATAGATGGCAAGAATACATAGAGAATTTATATGCAGGAGAGGAAATAGCAGCATTAGAACAGGCAACAGACATTGAAAAAGACGACTTGGAATATCCTATACATAAAGATGAGTTTGAATTATCATTAAAGGGTTTGAAAAATGGTAAGGCACCGGGTACAGATAAGGTGCAAGCAGAAACTCTAAAAGCCGCTAGACAAGCAGTAACAGAACGTCTGTTCCAACTTGTCAGCTATATGTACGAGACAAGCGAGATACTCTAAGATTTCAAAAGTAACATCCTAGTCACTACACCAAAAAGAATAGGCTCGGATAGATGTGAAAATTTTCGAACTATAAGTTTGACAGCACACGTGTCAAAAATAATAAGTAGAATTGTATAAAGACGAACGAACTGAGGAAATACTAGGAGAAGATCAATTTGGGTTTAGACTAAACAGTGGAACAAGGGAGGCTATATTAGCTCTGAGGGTAATAATGGAGAAAACAATAGGAAAAGGGGAAAGCGTGTATATAGGGTCTGCAGATCTAGAAAAAGCATTCGACAATGTGAAATGGGAAAACATATTCGAAATACTCAAAAAGATTGGAATGAGTTTTAGGGATAGACGGATAGTACATAGCTTATACAAAGAGCAAACAGCGGTAATAGAATTAGAGCAGGAACGAAGAGAAGTAAGTATTAGGAAAGAAGTGAGACAGGAATGTGCTCTATCCCCATTCATTTTTAACTTGTACATCAAAGAGGCAATGAATACTGTCAAATGCAAGAAGACATTTAGAATTATTATGCAGGGACAGAAGATTGATATGCTTAGATTAACAAACGATATAGCGGTATTAGCATCTAGCAAGGAAAAGTTAGAAGCTGCTCTTAATGTAATGGAAACAGTTCTAACAGAGAGATACGGTATGAAAGTTAACAAAAATAAAACTAAAGTACCAGTATGCAAAGGAGGGGAAAATAAATTAAAAACTAGAATACAAATAGGTAACAAGAACTTAGAAGAGGTTAAGGATTTCTGCTACTTAGGAAGCCAAATAACACAAGATGAGAAGAGCATAATAGATATAAAACAAAGATTAGCACAAGGTTGTGCTAAAAAGCAACTACTGTGTTTAAACACAACAAACATAGAAACAAGGAAAATATTGCTTAAAACATATGTGTGGAGCACAGCGCTGTACGGCTGTGAAACTTGGACAGTAGGAGAAGCGGACAGGAAATATGGTGCTACAGACGTATGATGAAGATATCATGAACAAACAAAGTTAAGAACAATTAAGTACTAGAAATGGTAAGGGAAGAAAGAAGTATGTGAAAAACAGTAAAAAATAGGAGAGATAGGATGATAGGCGAGATACTAAGGCATAAGGAAATAGTGCGGTATATATTAGAAGCAGAGATAGGAAAAAAGAAAGGTAGAGGTGGACCTAGGTTACACTATTGCACACAGATAGTGAAAGATGTAAGCTGTGAGAATTTTAGGGAAATGTGCAGGCTAGCTTAGAATCGAAATCAATGGGGGTACACGTCCAACCATTCCAAGATGGTAAACCTAATTGTACTTAAACCTGTTGATAACTGTAAGCAACTACAAGTATTGGTTTTGCAATACTTACAACTACTGTTAATCTGCAAAAGGATTTACTGGAAAACTATTAATTCGGCAAATGTGTAAGTGTTGGGGGATCCTTAGTAGCCGCAGGCTGCTTAATCTCCTTTACATACCACTGTATCTTAGTGAAATAGCGCATAAAATTAGGAAACAACGTAAGGAGAACCGAGCAGTATCTAGGCTGTGGGAATATCAGGGAACGGTGTAGGCTAGCTCAGAATAAAAATAAGTGAAGGTACGTGTCTAACCAGTTTCAAGACGGAAAACCTAATGACAGGAAAAATAATTGCACTTAAATCTGATGATTATTATAAACAACTACAGGTGTTGGTTTTTATATATTTTCAACTAATGTTGATTGTGTGAAATGATATATTGGAAAACTATTAATTCGGTAAATGTTCAAGTCTTGGGGAATCTTGGTAGTCGCAGGCTGCTTAACCCCCTTCACACCACGAAGAAATAGATTATATATTTGAGAAAGAGCAGCGGTTGTGTTCAAAAACAGCAAACATAGAACCAGGAGAAAATTATTGAAAGCATATGAATGGAGCACAGCGCAGTACGTCTATGAAATAGGGGCAGTACGAGAAACAGACAAAAACGGTAGAAGCCTTTTGGAATGTTGTGCTTCAAATATATGAGGATGATAGCATAGACAGACCAAGCTAAGAACAAAGAGGTTATAGAAATACTAGGAGAATAAAGATATCTGTAGAAAACAAAAAAAAATAAAAGAAATAGAAGGGCAGGATACGTTCTAAGAAATTTTCGGGTACTAGTGCGGGATATATTACAAGCAGAGATAGGAAAAAAGAGGTAGAGTTAGACCTAGATCAGACTACTGCACGCAGATAATGAAAGATGCAGACTGTGGAAATTTTAGGGAAATGTGCAGGTTAGCACAGAATAGGAAACAATGAGGGTACGCGTCTAACCATTTCTAGGACTGAAAACCTAATGATGAAGAAAAACGTATGCATTGACACATAAAAAGGTCAAATCGATTCTGCTCAGAAACTTGGGAGCTAGTTGAAAGACCTGTAGACACAAAGGTGCTAAATGTGAAATGGGTGTATAAAATAAAATCCTATAGCATATATAAAGCTAGGCTTATCGTTAAAGGATTCGAACAGAATGAATTGGTGAATGATGTGTTTGCACCTGTTGCTAGGTTAATCAACTGTACGTACATTATTAAGTGTTTGTGTGGAACGTGGCTATGAAATTCATCACATGGATGTACAAACTGCATTTCTACATAGTCAAGTAAAATCTGAAATATTTGTTGAACAGCCAGAAGGGTGTGAAATAGAAGCAGGAAAGGTTTATAAATTTAAAAAAATCACTATATGGACTGAAAGAATCTCCGAGAAACTAGTATGAATGTTTTAGTAAGTTTATTGTTAGTCTTGGATTTACACGTAGTCAACATGATCTTTGTTTGTATTCTAATATAAAGATGGATCTCTTTTGTATTATTTTTGTAGATACTATCCTTATTTGTGGAAGTAACATACGTTCTATAGAACTGATCAAAAGAAATTTTACAAATCATTTTAAGATGACCGATTTTGGGAATGTAAAATCATATCTTGGTATTGATATTAATTATGATAAAAATAACCAACAAATGACTTTAAGTCAAATAAAATTTATTGAAGAGCTTGCAGTAAAATATGGTATCTTAAATAGTAACATAAAATACACTCCGATAGAAACAAATTTGAAATTAGAAGGTGGAGAACTCAATGACAGTTTAAAATATAAAAATTTAATTGGTGCATGATTATATGTTTCACAAGGTACTAGACCAGATGTTGCCTTCTCGGTAAATTATTTAAGCCGTTTTCAAAATTTTTGCAATGAGATACATTTAGGCATGCTTTGCGAATTTTAATTTATTTGTATCACACACGTCATGTGTCACACAATTATGGTATAAATACTGATAACGATATAATTAATTGTTATGTTGATTCCGACTGGGCTGGAGATGTGAATGATAGTAAATCAACTACTGGTTTTCTTGTTAAAGTATTTGGAAATGTTGTAAGTTAGAAATCAATTAAACAAAAAACGGTTTCACGTTCTTCAACTCATGTGGAATATGTAGCTCTGGCGGACGCCGTAGAAGAAAGATTACATGTCAAAAATCTATTGTCTGATTTTGGTATTAACAACAGTTTGTTAACTAACATAAATATTTATGAATATAATAGTGGGACTTGTATGTTGGCAAATAATGGGAATTTTTCAAAAAGATCCAAAAATATAAATGTTGCACTTCACTTTGTTCATGATTTAGTAGTTCAAAATGTAATAAGTGTAATAAAAATTGAAGGCCGCTACAATGCAGCTGATATTTTTACAAAGCCACTAGGCCGTAATTAGTTTGAAGAATTTAGATTTAAGTTGAAATTATATTAATGGATAAGGTAGTAGTTATTACAGAGTGTTTGCCCTTAGTTTTCAATATTTTATTGTGAATTCTTTTGTCGCGTTTATCGCAAGGGTAGGTGTTGGAATATGCGATAATACGCCCTTGTGTTTTGTTATTTTATATCAACATTGTAATATCTTAAGTACGCACTTGCAGACACTAAGAAGCAGAGTGTGCGCATTAGAGTTGTATTAAAAGTTCAATTATTAATGGTAGTAGGTTTGATATTTGTGATATATGACAGTTTACTGGCAATGCTTTTGTATTGAAATGATAAACATAAGTAATATAAAACATTATGCCTCCAATTGAGTGTTATGCTTTATTAAAAAGAACAATTTAACAATACCTGTCTCTTTTCTCTCTCTAGCCAAGTTTAAAGCTTCCTCGATATAAACAATAGAAATCAAGAGAGATAGTATACAGCCCTGTCTAACACCATTTCTAATCTTAGCTTCCATTGCTATTTCATCAAATCTAATTACTACACCTTGGTTTTTATATAGACTGTAAATAATTTTTCTATCCCTATAAGAGATTGCTATTTTTGCAAAACCCAGAACATAACAATCCAATTAACCCTATCAAATGCTTTTTCTAAATCTACAAACGCGAAATGAGTCTTTTTATTTTTTGTAACCTTTTTTCGATAATTACCCTAATCATTAGTATCGGTTCTCTAGTCCCTCTGTCTTTACGAAAACCATATCGGTCTTCGCCTAAATAATTCTCAGTCAAAGCTTCTACTCTATTTTTAATTATTATTGTTAGTATTTTGGAAGAGTGGGAAGTTAAACTAACCGTTCTAAAATTCTCACACCTCAACTCCTGACTTTTTTGTGAATGGGATAATAATATTTTTTTCGAAATCTATTGGAACCTCACCTGTGTCATATATTACTTTTACTAGCTCATATAATCTGTCTGAAGTTTTCTGACTTGCATATCTTATTAATTCTGCGGGTATATTGTCTATACCCGGCGCTTTCTTTAGTTTAAGATCCCTAACAGCTCTATCAAATTCTTCTCTTAATATTGAGGACCCTATTTCTACATCCTCTTCTTGGTCATTCTCTAACTCATCCCTATCGTCTCCCTTATATAAATCTTCTAAATATCTGATCCATCAATCTGCTACCTCAACTTTATTTATTAGAAGCTCATTATTCTCATCTTTAATACCATTATTTTTTTCCTATCGTCCCAGAAAAACTTTTTAACTGCTCTGTAAGCCCTGTCTGTCTTACCTACTGTCAAATCATCTTGTATTCCCTTACAATTGTCTTCCAGCCATTTATTTCTAGCTTTTCTACACTCATATACTATCTTATTTCTAACTCTATTATATTTTGCTTACTTTCACTATCCAATTCTCTGAAAGGTTTAAGCTTTCTTCTATTCTCTATTAAATCTAATATCTCCTTTGTTACCCAGGGTTTTCTCGCTTCTTTTTTTTCTGACCTATAGTCTGTGTTGCTGTATCGTGTACAGCTTTTTTTATTTCTTTCCATCTATTTTCTATGTTCCCTCCTATAGCTATCTCTTTGATCTTATTATCTAATACTTGTTTATATTCCTCTTTTACCTCACTATCATTAAGCTTACCTAGATCCCATCCCTCTCTTTCAACCTTTCTCAATTTTTTGAATTTTAGCTTACACATCATTTTAACTATCTATCCTTTTATTATAAATATGGTTATTGGGAAATTATTAAATTAAACCGATTGGCATAACTGATACATTGTTTTATAAATCTGCGTTTAAAACTTCTAATTACATATTGTTTTAGCGTAGTTCTCCTTCTCTTATTGTCATTTTGTGTAAATGTTATGATTGTTATTGGAAAATTATTAGATTACCAAGATTGACTAAGTATGGTATAGGTCTTTCAAAATCTCAGCGACCTGCGCAGAAATCCCAAATATTACTGACAAAACTAAGGACCAAAATAAAAATATAGTATTGTCACAGATTATCCACCTCTTACAGATGCGAAGGCTAGCGTTTCCCGCTTAATTGTTTTCCTTTGCGCATACTCCAAATAAGTGGTTTTCTAATCAACCTAAAATTTTCTTGTCGTTAATCTAACTTTTTATTTGGAAGATTCGTATTGTTGTAAGTATTGTTTATTTAGCGTTCAACAATTAATATGGACGGAAAAAATGAAAAAGGTGGCACATTTTGTGTTTTCAGAGGGTATTCCACAAAATCTTCAAACAATATCTCTATGTTTTGTTTCCCAATAATTGATCGAGCAAGGTGAGTTCTTACACAGATTTACCATTAATATAAGATAATCTGTGCCTATAGCACATATTGTCCTGGATAGGCTGCACTTTTAGTTCTTTATTACAATATTTCTATTTCCACAGATGTGAGGAACGGTTAGCAGCATGTAATCGGAAAGATTTACTGGCGATGGATTCAGACAAGCTGTATAAAAATTATAAACTATGTGAGGAAACATTTTGTAGAAAAATATTTCTCGAAAACCTCTAAAGTTTGCAGTTCCTACCATTTTTAATAAAAAAAAGTACTACCGGATCAATTTGAACATGAACCATCAAAAAGAATAGTAATTCTATCTGGTAACAACTAACATGTTCTCTGTTTTAATATGTAACTTATTATGTTGTCTTTCAGATATTACAATTAATACTAAAGAAGGTTCCAAAATGATTTTTCCAAAGGAAGTTATTCCCTGCTCTTATGTGGATATATCTGTACCTTCAACTTTAAGCAATACTTATGATTTTAATGATTAGTGCTATTTTTTCATAATTCTTATATCTTACATACATTACAAATTTGTATCGTCCCAGAAAATTTCAACCGAATTGGATTAATGACAAAAAGACAATTTAAAAATGTAAAATTGACCTTTTATTAGTTAATTTTAAAATGTACAACCTATAATTTATGGTGCCAATAACTTACCATAATTTTGTTATTATTAATTTGATTAGGTAAAAATCTTCTGGGTATATAAGATCTTTATGCTCCTTCCATTAAGGCAATCATTTATTTTTGCATCACACTAGTTAAATAGTTGTAAATTAACCCTTTTTATCCATATGAGATATACACAAATACAACAATTTCTTACTTTTAGACAATATACCCTGCAGAGTTTTCCACCTTCTTCTAATGGGTCGCAATCAGCGAATAGGAAACAATGAGGGTACGCGTCTAACCAGTTCCAGGACTGAAGACCTAATGATGATAATGATGTACAGATAATCGATATATTTCTGAATGTTCTTTGTAAATTATTTTTAATTTACTTTTTTGTACTTGTTTGTGTTAATTAAAAAGAAGTTCAAACATGTTTTATTATTATGATATTCACAATTTATATAAATAGGTATGACTTCAGGGGCCTGTTTAATAAAAGTCGTTAATAAAATTAGGATTCGTTTGGAGTGTCTACGACAGCTGTTGTTCAAAAGCCTATTGAACCTGGTGAGAGTTTAGTGGATAATTGTAATGATAATGTAATTGATGGAATATGTAAGCAACAATTGGTCACACAAGAGGATAAAGTCACTAACCCCTGAGGTATGTTTTGATTTAGTACTAGTCATCAAAAACGGATGCGAATGTTAGTTATTAGAGTAATAAAATTATAGATAATAGTAATGAAGCTTCAAGTACGAAAGCTAGAACTTGAAAAGGAGCAATCCTTAAATGTGCAGCATTCACCCCTTACTAGTCATATTGTCTAACAAGAAGATGGAGAAGAACCAGATATGAGTGATGTTGTGTTTATTAATAGTGACGACTGTTTAGTAACTAACGAAGAGGACATTGTAATGTTAGATCGAGATGATTCAACTGTACATTAACATCTTATTTAATACTTATATTGAATAGACATTTAAGCAAACACTTTCATCACAAAATATGTAAACGTATGTTTAAGATTAGGCAAAGTACATACTTTCATTTTTAACAATTAAAGTGGTTGTAAAAAAAATGCAGTTTTTCTTGAGCCTGGACTGCAGGCAATTCATCTTCGTCCATAATAGTAGTCTCTGGTAAGTCTTCTACCTGTATTTCAGGCTCATCAGGCAATGCAAAGTATTGTAAATTACTCCTCGAAAGATTACACAACACTATGCCGGTATTAATGATTTCACAAGCAAATGTGGGATTCAGGCGCATACAGCCACTCAGAATAGAAAATTTTTCTTTTAATCACCGAATGGCATAAATTGCACACTCAGTAACTCTCTGAGTTTTTAATGAGATTTTGCAAGTCTCTGTTGAGATGGATCATTAATATTTTGAATTACCGGTGGAATGATCAAGATTTTACAGGCTAAATAGAGTCTCCCAGTAAAACTCCACCAGCAAAAGGCCTCCAACCTGTTTCCAGTCTGTTGTATAATTCACTTAACCGCAAAACTCCTGCATCATTAACCCTCCCAGGCCAATTTGCACATACATAATAAAGTTGTAAATTTGGTCCGTATACAAGCATTACGTTTAAGGAATGTTTTCGATGACGATCTACAAAAGCTGGTTCAAATGCAATAGGAGCATCAACCCCTATTAACGTTCTATCCATTACCCCACATACCAAGGCATATCTCCAAACTCACTAAATTTAACCACCTCTTCTGCTCATTCATTTGGCCACCTCACCACATCCTTAAGAAGTACATTATTTATAGCTGTGAACAACTTTGTGCATAACTCGACAAACTGTCCTTTTTGAAACTCCATGCATATCACCTACACAATGGTACTGAGCACCACTTTCTAGCCGGTGGAGAGCAATTCAAAGTTGTTGCTTTGGCGACAGTTAATGATTTCTTGCAGTTTGATGTTCCAATGTGTTACTTATATTATTAAGCACAGACATAAAAGTTTCAAGGTCTAGCTGAAATCTCTCATTGAACTCATATGTATCTTCAAAATATTACCGGTATACGTAACAAAACATTGAGATTAGATTACTGTTAGTAACATTCTGATAGATTTCATTATTCATATTCAAATTTCCCGCAAAAAACCTTTTATGTAATGGTGGATTGCGTTCAAGGTTATAGAATTTTGTCCGACAAACTTCAAACGAACCGACAAAGCCTTCACATCTGTAAGAGGTGGATAATCTGTGGTATTGTGAAATGATACTCATGGCTCCAACAGCGTTAACGTTCCTGCAATACAATTTTAAAATCGATGTTACCATATGAATATTTTTTATACTAAAAAGTATTTGTTCTGTACTACACCACGTTACGGGTTATATTAATATTTATTAGATTACTCTGTTCTAAATCATATTTATTATTTTGATTAAATCTATGTTTATTAATGTAACAAAAAGTCACGTGCTTCTATTATGAAAGTGGCTTATCTATATTAACCTTATCTAATCTATGTTCTTAACTTACCGCCAAGTCGATACTGCATATTCTACATGTAATTTTGACATTTGCGATTTCTGCCTATTTCTGTTTTCTGTATTTTGTTTAATTTACTTTTGTTAATAATATTTATACAACAGTATTTTTCAATTCGTTGTTTATTTTGAAATTGTAAGTAAACGTTTTTAAATTTAATATTTCTTGAGTACATATTTTTTTATTTTAGGTAAGATTCGACTTCATTATGAGCAATTCTAAAAAAAATGTTCATAGCCAAGGCCGTGAGATTATATATAATCTTTACAATTATATGAAAGAGCAGAAGGATGCTGGCCAAGATATGATTTTGGTGAACAATTTGAGCAAAATAGTGTCTGATGCAACTGGTGTTGGGTTAACAACTGTTAAGAAAATTATTAAAGAAGGCAAAATGCAGCCAGTTGGTGCTAAGTTACAATTTACCTCACCAAGGAAAACCATCAAGAAAGGTAGTCCAAAGTCTACGTTAGATGAATTTGAAGAAGAAATTGTGCGCACAATTATTTATCGATTTCCAAATACACACCATAAACAACCTACAATGCAGGCTGTATTTGAAGTTTTTAAATCTGAAGCAATTAATTTCTGTGGAAAAATCAC
Organism: Platerodrilus igneus; assembly: GCA_036346225.1. Taxonomy (NCBI): domain Eukaryota; kingdom Metazoa; phylum Arthropoda; class Insecta; order Coleoptera; family Lycidae; genus Platerodrilus; species Platerodrilus igneus. The sequence goes on from JARFIW010001251.1 coordinate 94,941, forward strand.
TTCGTTTAGACGATTGGTGCATAAAATAGGGTTTCGTTGGAAGAAGATCCAAGACAATCGCAAAGTCTTAATTGAAAAACCAGAAATTCGAGCAAAACGAGTCAATTTTTTACGAAAAGTACAACAATATCGATTAGAAGGAAGAAATATTATATATTGTGATGAAACCTACCTGCACAGTTCACATACTGTATCGAAGTCGTGGGACGATGGTTCAAATCAATGTTCAAAAGCACCATTGGTTAAAAGGAAACGTTTAATTATTATACATGCTCGTGGCAGAAAAGGTTTTGTTCCGAAAGGATTGCTAATTTTTAAGTCTGGACTTAAAACTGGCGATTATCACGATGAAATGAATCATAGAAATTTCTGTAAATGGTTACAAGATAAATTATTGCAAAATCTTGAACCCAAACTCTGTGTTAGTGATGGATAATGCATCATATCATAATGCGACCGAGGAACCGAATCCAACTACGGCTTGGAAAAAAGAAGACATGAGGTGTTGGCTACTGAAAAGAAACAACCTTTTCAGCTTAAAGATACAAAATCAGAACTATATGCAAATATTAACCAACATAAGCCTTCGTGCAAGCAATACGTTGTTGATAACATTTTAGCTGAACATGGTCATACAGTGTTGCGATTGCCCCCATATCTTCCAGAACTCAACCCTATTGAAAAAATATGGGCAATGGTAAAAAATCATGTTGCTGCAAATAACACAATTTTTAAATTAGAGGTTGTATGGAAGTTGGCTGAAAATAAGTTCAATACCGTTGGTCATCAAGAATGGGTAAATGTTTGTTCTCGTGTAGAGAAAACAGAAAAAGAATACCTTAGTAGGGAATATATAATAGACGACATAGAAGAACTAATAATAAATGTTAACTATATAGTGCTCGCAATTTCTAAATAGACCTCGTCATCCGCGACGTCACACAAGTACTAACTATTTATGTAGATGTTTGTCAACTTAATAGCGTACAATAGTTATGTTGTAGTTTTGGTATGGATAATAGCAATTTACGACGTTGCCAATAATTTTAAAACCAAATATTAAATATTGACGTTTAAATTTTAGGTTATATGCCATTCCTTGTTTAGTTAATGTCAAGAACCTCATGAATTTTTCCGTTTTTATATATTGATATTTGGTTGATTTTTGCTTCAAACAGTGCTATTCACAACTCATATTAGTATTAAACTGAACTCTAATAACCAAAGACTATGAACGAGATTCATTTAGACTCAGAACTAAGCTACTTGTTGCTAGTTTGATCACTTTTATAGGCTGTGTGAAAATCGTTAGTATTCGTTTTCCAGTTAAATTTATAGTACAACATGTAATTATTTTAGATTTATCACGTTTCTGTTGATACTTGATGGTTGAACTTGAAACATGATGTGTTTTTTAATGGTATAGTGAACGATCCCTGAATACAGTCTTGGATTTAAGTGGCTGAAAGATAATCCAAGAAGAGGTTTAATGGAACTGCTAAATATTATGAATAAATGGAATTTGATTCTGGATATATTATCCAGAATCGAAAATAAAAGAAGAGAATCTGTAGCATTTTTGTGTTTTTAGACGAAACATGGCTTTTTCAGAATGGTGCCATAAGCCGTACCTAGCAAAGGAACACAGTATTACATGCCCGAAATGTTAATGAATTACTAAATGGGTCTGTAATTGATTTTTCTCTTCTTCCACAAAAAAAAAACCTAAATTACTGCAGAGAAGTGAATGAGCAAAATTTGAAAATTAATTATTAAAGAATTTGGAAAAATCATTTGCAATAATTTTAGACAACATGTCGTATTATTATACTTGTTAATAAAACATCTAACAGTTTCTAGAAAAAAAGTAACATTGTAGAGCGACTTACTAAATAAGCAATTTCTTAGGGAACTAATGATTTTAAGCAAAGTTTATTTAATTTGCCACGATGTAAGTCAAAATCATGTGCTTTATAACATATCAGTATTTATTAAAAATTTTAGGCATAAATCGCCAAAGATTTTTAAAGCGGATTTGCTGGCCAAACAATATAGACATAGGGTGTTAAGATTGCCACCATATCACTGCATATTCAATGCAATTGAAAATGTGTTAGTAAGAGCTACTACAACCGACATGCTGGAAGAGATGAGAGGTCTGAAACTGTTTACAGATGTGGGAAGAAGCATTAGAAAAATAACAGCAAAGATTTGGGCACATTTGATAGAACATGCAGAAAAAATTATCAAAGATTGGTGAAAACGTGAGATCAAATTTGATCAAGAAGATAATGCACCTCTAATTATTAACATTGGTGATGGTGATGACAGTGATTCAGATTTTCAATCAAATTGAACTAGTCAACCAAACGCATGGCTACTTAGAATTAAAAAACTTTTTAACACGATGTACTTCTAATTTAATTATAACTATCTTAAACTTTAAGTATAATAAACAAGTACAACCATATATATTTTATTGTTAATTACAAGCTTTTAATACTCGTTAAATTCTGGAGTGACTTGTTTTTAAAATATGGATTGCAAATTCATCTTCAGGATATTGGATTTTAGGCAACCTAACAGCTTCTACAGTTTTCAATTTTAATGGATGTAATAAACACACTGGTGACGAACTGGTCAATACTACACCAGCTTAAACTTTGGAGGTGCTAAATACAGGTAAGGTCATAGTCTTTATATTACACCAATCTACAAAAAATGGTAAATTGTATATTGAATTATTTGTTTCACACAACTCAATTACCTGCAACAATTATATGGTCTCGAAGAGTAATAAAGCAAATGCCTATTTTTTGGAAGATTTTGCTCCTTCATGCTTTTGTATATTTAACAAACTGCTGTTTATATGTTTAAGAATTCCATCGAAATGATTAGTCGTGGAACCTTTTGGTTATAAAGTTTTCATTTTTAGTTTACGACACTGACTGTGGAGATAACTTGCAATTTTGGATTTTTACTGAGAACAGTAATAATCCTGTAACAGTTATTCTTTTCTTGAATAATGGCACACTTCAACAACAGAATTCAAAGTTGGTTCATTTAAAGACTTTATCCGTATGCATTGTTTTAGTTGTTGGAAATGCTTTGAAAACATGCCGTATTCAATCCAGTTGCATACTAATAAACAGAAGTAAAATGACCACCACAAATTTTAGAACGATTTGAAAGTGTTAAATCCTTCGTTTGCATTGTAGATAACATAACTTGTCGTTGTAGATGGTTTCAGGGAAATCTAAAAGATTATTTTAAAGTGACATATCTTAATTATTCAAAGTTAATGAGAATTTTACTTACAAATAGAATTGTAATTTTGTTCCTTTTCTTTTTCGATTTGTGTAATCAAAACGTTTAAATTATAATTCTAATGACATAACCTCTTGAATAACTGTGGTTATTATTTCGTCTCTGGTATAATATACTAATCGCCATAAAATTAGGAGCATTAGAAATACGCAACTATACTTAAAATATGCTCAGTGGTAAAAATATAGAAGTAAATAAAATATATTCTTAATTAATGACTTTAATCTGTAATATTGTCGATAAAAATTCATCCTAAAAAATACTTTTTTAAAAACTAACAATTCACGCTCATCATCTGCTATTAAATATTTTCAATCTCTGTATTCTACCGATGGCGTTATTATAGTCATGTGGCAATAGGATTTTGGTAGTGGCATCGTCGCTACAATTTGACGTCACAAATGGTAATGACGCAGGTCTATTTAGAAATTGGAAAGACTATACGATAATGATTCTTCAGACTTGAGTTTGCCTGATGATGATTGTGATGATGATTTTGGATGCAAACCATTACAGTAACGTGCAATATGATTGTGTATGCTATAAGGCATTTTCAATTTGTTTGTAGTGCATATTGTTATTCATTTAAATAAGCAACATTATTGTATCACTTATTAATATCAATAACTAATATTTTACTTGGGTGTCTGATCTAAAAAATATATTTAAGGTTTTATTAAATTTATTTGAAATCATTGGACGAGTTGTATGAAAATTTCAATCATGCTGTCTAAAGTAATTATTATGACTATATAATGTAGATAGCTCAGGGTGAAGTTCAAGCAGTGTATACAATTACTATTTCGCCCAAACTGTTTTGAGTGTTTATTTAACTGAAATATTTGTATAAAAATAACCTTTTGTACTACCGTTACTTTTGCTAGTCGAGCCAACAATCTACAATGTCTCCATAACTACGAATTTCTTCTTCATTGTTAAAACCGTGCTTGATGTTACCAATAGTTTTTCAAGATTCAAACAATAAACTACCTATATTCCAAGTTTTATTTTTAATTGTTTTTTCTAATTAAAATCTTTGAAGTTCCGTAGAAATCTACTCTTTGTTAAGGTTTATTGCGCTCATACGGTACAAGTTGTACATCAAGCCCTGTCATAATATACATTACATTTTAAAGATTTATAATACTTAAGGTAAGAGAATAATACAAACAATCCCCTTTATTCTTTTCTTTTCTATATATAATACAATTAGAGGCACTACAAAACCCAGTCGGCAGTATTTATAGCGAAAAATTCATCCACTGAGTACAAGCAAAAGAATAGCAAGTTTTTCTTTCAATTTTTTTTAAATTGATGTACATTTTTTATATTTTTTATCGCAGATGGTATGTGATTATAGAGTTTTATTGGAAATATAAGACTACTTCTATAAATCATTTTAAGATGATGCTGCTGAAATCTTAGTGTATTTGCCATCCTAAGTCTGTAGGATGATATCTCATTTGAAGTTATACAGTAAGTAGAGCACTTCTTTAAATACATTACTGCTTTTAAGATATAAATTGAGAACACTAAGTATTTTGAGTTGCCTGAACAAGTCCCTGCAGGAATGGTTATATTTCTTGAATAACATTAATCTAACTATTCTCTTTTGAAGTATAAATATCTCCCTAGCCTTTCGTAAGTTTCTCCATGCAACTATGCTATAACTTAACATTGAATGGATAGTAATAAGCAACCAGAATATTTAAGCTAACATCCTCCCATAATCTCCATATAATAAAGCATTTGACCTGTATTTTTCACCAATGCTACCTAATATGATTATACCAGTTACGACACGAATCAACTTCAATTCCTAAGAAACTAATGCAGGACTCCTGGCTCAGAAGTTTATTAGCTGAGCTTTTTATAAACAAACTATGATCAGGTAACAGTTGAAAATAATACAGCTGTTGTTTTACAAAAATTTAAGATTAGCCAATTCTAGAACAGTAAGCCTGCATGTTATGCTCATGCTGAATCCTTTCATGCAGATGCCACAATGGATTTTATCCACACTTATAAACTCTGTACGTATTTGAAAAATTCATACTTCAAACGTGGTTTTTAATGATATTTGAAGAATTTTAAGTTCATTTTCCAGTTTTTTTTTTATCTTGACAGTTTATTCCTCCTGTTAAAAAGGAATAGTATCTTTGACCTTATAACGAATATCCCATAATTTTTCTTTATATGATTTATTTAATTCACTTAGTCCCAAGATGTAATATAAAACTCAAAAGTGAATTACCTTTTATCATAGATTAGTATTAAGGTTAGGTATTTGTTTATACATTAATAATTTGACACTACATTAAAGGTTATTTTAGCGAATTGTGATGTTTTTAGGTTGAACTGAAAACACCGTGTTATATACTTTTCTAAAGGTTTCGCACTTCCCCCATTGCGCATCCCAGGGTCACTGAGATTTTGAAACAGCTTTACATTATTTTTTAAATCAACGTTAAAAATTATTAATTAAATATTTTTGTGCTATACATCAACGTAAAACTTTCCATTTAATAGAGGAATGCAATGCCTCTTGGGAAAAATTACCATTATGTTGCCAAAGGTTGAGGAAATGCTATTAAATTAACATAACTGCTAACAACTACAGAAACAAAAATTTTTTTCGATTTCCGGATAAAGATCCAGAGTGCACACAAAGATGGTTTGAAATAATGGGCTTGCCTCTGGTTAAAAGTAGGGGGCATATTTGTATGAAGACTATTTTGCAAAGGAAGCTTTTGCAGCACAGTGGTAACTCAGCTATTAAATTTTGCATTACCAAAAAAACACACATCGAGTGTCCACACTAGCAGTAACATTTTAATACCTACTCCATCATTACATAATACAACTACTGCAATTTTGATCCATTATTTACAAAGTGCAATCATATATCAACTGTTGATGGGGATTTTTCGAGCCCAATGGAATTGGTTTTGATACAAACCTGATATAAATAGGCGTCGAACACGTGCAGGTACATAACTGACGAAAAATGAAAATGTAAATCTGCAGAAAAGCAAATTTTTTTATATACTAAGCGCTTTCGGTATTATAAAATACCATCATCAGAGTATCCAAAAAAAGAAGTTCCTAAAATGCATTTGATGCACGACACATAGGACTAGATGATTATGTGTAGTGTAACAAATGCATTTTAGGAACTTCTCCTTTTGAATACTATGTGATGATATTGTATAATACCGAAAGCGCTTAGTATATAAAAAATATGTTTTTTTGCACGTTTACATTGTTTTCATTTTTTGACAAACCTAATATTTACGAAAAATTAAATATTTAAAATGTAACTCCACACATAATTATATTCATAATAGTCTATTAAGAAGAATACAAAGAATGGTAATAATAGTAACATTTTTGAAACTTCAAAATTAGCTCTTATAGATATTGACTAATGCTACCTCTATAATAGATTTAATTAAGGCCACACCTTGTGTGACTTTATATTTTCCCTATTCATACACATGTGAGAGGCATGAGTACCATGCAGTATTCTTACACACCTCTATTTATATAAAATAATTCAAAACCTTAACAACTTTATATTCTTTTATGATTCCTGGTAAATGTGGGAATACATAAAATACTTCAAAAGTAACTTCAGCAACTTATTTTTAATAAACATTAAACTTTATGTTTATATATATATATATATATATATATATAATATTTGAGGTAGTTAATAACATTTTCAAGTTTTTGACTTATGTCAGTTATAGACAGGAAGTTACGTCAAAATTATGGCTATCAAGTAATATAACTATCGTATTATAGTGAACAAGATGAAATAATAACTTAGACTTTTATGCAAAGCCCAAATGATCATTTCAAATCGAGATAGTAATTAAAAGATGGAAAATATAAGGTCTTGGACAGGACTAGAACCTGTATCCTGGTTTTGCCAGAACCATGCGTTTACCAATTACGCCACCGAGACCGATGACGACAATTGGGAAATTTACAAATTTAAATCGTGTACACGACGATACATCAACCTAACTTTCAATTACGTTCGGCATTTTTGTCAATCATATCTGACATTTTCAAGTTTTTGACTTATGTCAGTTATAGACAGGAAATGATCATTTGGGCTTTGCATAAAAGTCTAAGTTATTATTTCATCTTGTTCACTATAATACGATAGTATTGATCAACTTACCTTGTGTTATTAACTACCTAAAATATTTATATATTTAATACTTGGCTTATAGCCATAATTTTGAGCGTAGCTTCCTGTCTATAACTGACATAAGTCAAAAACTTGAAAATGTCAGATATGATTAACAAAAATGCCGAACGTAATTGAAAGTTAGGTTGATGTATCGTCGTGTACACGATTTAAATTTGTAAATTTCCCAATTGTCGTCATCGGTCTCGGTGGCGTAATTGGTAAACGCATGGTTCCGGCAAAACCAGGATACAGGTTTTAGTCCTGTCCAAGACCTTATATTTTCCATCTTTTAATTACTAGCTCGATTTGAAATGATCATTTGGGCTTTGCATAAAAGTCTAAGTTATTATTTCATCTTGTTCACTATATATATATATATATATATATATATATATATATATATATATAAATTGCCGTGGAACCTCTCTAAAAGCCTCAATAACAAAAATATTCGAAAATTTTATTTTCAAAAACTCGAAAATAAATTTCACACAATAGAAAAATTTAAAAATAAAAAAAATAATCTCTTACCCAGATTCCTCTCTTCATCACCTTAATTCTTCTTCAGTTCCCAGGCTAGCTCAGTTGGGTCTCCTCTTGGATACCTAGATTCACTATTATACTCTGTATCGTTCACGCACACTCTCAATAAAACCACAAAATAATACAACCATCATACAATATTTATTTAACACTATTTACAAATAAAATTCACGATTATCCACATTTCAGAGATCAAGTTACACCTCAATAAATCCTATTTTTGTACTGTCCTGGATTTTAATTTAAAATATCAAACACATTGAATATATCCGGAGTAAATGGGCCCTGAATAATACCTTATTTTCGTTTCTTATTTATAATTTATTTTGAATTTGTATACTCTGGAGTATGGTGAGCTCATGATAACCCAGTTAATTATGAATAATGTATGCTTTTGTACTTCGCATACTCTTACAACCAACAAAAAAACAAGCCCATGTACTCTTCACAATAAAAATTTTAAATTTCTGATGGAACGTTAATAAGCTTTATATACACCTTTAGATTTCTATTTAGATACCTTAATAAAGTTAGTCATACGTATTATTTTCAATACGCAAAATAATGCACAATCCCTTCAAAATTTACTCTCACACGTCACACAATTTTCATAGTTTCATAGTTTATAACAACAACAATTTTAAAGCGTTACCTGGAATTTCTTGAAGACCTCCACTCCGTTGACGATGCGGTAAAGTTGTTTCGCTCGGCTATGCTGGCCACTTCTAGCTATTCGTAGAGGAACCCCATTTAAGTTGTGCTGCTTTCCCGGTGCATCCAATTCCAAATCCAAATTAATTCCACTTCTTTCATACTTGCGTATTTTCGTTTAATTTAATTTTAAATTTACGTTACTTCACGTCACTTCCCGAGTTTGTTTAAAATAAATGTTGCACCTCAAATTAGAATTTAGACTCGACACTTATTCGCGTATCAAATTATGAGGCCAACACTGTACTATTTAAAATAAAATAATTTTATATACTTACAAGCTCGTTCGTAGTCTGAAGCGATCAAAGTACTAAGAGAACGATGAAATAAGAAAGCGAGCCGTGCTAATTCGTCAAGTATTTATATGCTTCGACTGTAACCTCTGCAGACCCTCTTACCGTGAAAAATCTAATTTAAAATAACACGTTCTTAAAATTTTGTTTCAACCGTTTTCGAAATCTCCGAAATTTAGCGCGTCGTTACGATATTTTCCAATAAACCCGACTTCAAATATCACCGTGTTTGTCTGTTTTAAAACTAACGATATCGACCAATAGTATATGCATTGACGTCTTCAAAATTCCGCCTATCTTAACGCAGTCCCTTTCTAATGCATATCATGTTTCCTTTTAACCTTGTTTGAGTGGTAGAGAATCGATATTCCTGTCCGCGGTCTATTTACCCCATGTGGGCGGAATACGTGCTTTTTGAAATGTACTATTATTATGCCTGTCTCAGTCCGAAGCATTTCATTGACCCTCTATCCTTTCTGCACTTTAAGAAAACTTTTAGTTAACGTTTACGCGAACCCTCCAACCGTTTACCCGATATTCTTTGAAACTTGTTTGTTATCTATAAAAATAAGGGGAACCTGACATTTAGAAACATGTAGATGTTTAATTAACCGACGTTTTAACACAACATTTCTAGGAGCTTCCTTTCATGGTATTTCAACCCAACCGATTTATTTGTTTGTTATAACGAACGCTATTCGCCTTGGATTTATTGATTTTTCCTGCTTTTATGCGTATTAGACGTAATTAAACTCCATTAAATTAATAAATAAATTGCATTGGCTTCTAAAATTTATTTTCTTTACGAACCTAACTAAATTTTATTCATTAATTGTAAATTTTTGTTAATACTTGTTACATTAAACTGAACTAAATGAAATAAATTTTGCACGTAAATTCTTGTTGTTTTCTCTATACAGGGTGTTTCAAATTGCTTTGCTTATAGTTAAATTTAACCTTTTAAAACCACTACAATATATATATATATATATATATATATATATATATATATATAATTATGTGGTGTAACGACCTTGCAGATTATAAAATAAAGTATCTATAATAACAGGCTATTAGGTCTGCTAGTTAATGAATTAAACTCTTTATTATAATTCAAGCTTTCGGTTTTTTTATTTTTAAACCTTTATCAAGAATACTAAAAATTGTGAAACGTTATTAGGGCATACAATAATCAAATACTTACTAATGTGAGGTTTTTAAACTAGAATCGTTGATATAAATAAAATTCATAAATATAAATTAATAGTGTGATGTATAAAGCTTTTAACAAAAATAATGTGATATTCATATTTAAGTTTGAAAGTTACAGATTGACAAATTCCTATATAATTTTGACAGTTGTTGAGTCAACTTTCTAAATGTTACTATTTCTTTTGTAAGTCGACTGAAATTTAGATATTTTTTGATGTATGCATGTATGTCTATATACATATATATATATATATATATATATATATATATATATTACACCACATAATTATATATATATATATATATATATATATTGTAGTGGTTTTAAAAGGTTAAATTTAACTATAAGCAAAGCAATTTGAAACACCCTGTATAGAGAAAACAACCAGAATTTACGTGCAAAATTTATTTCATTTAGTTCAGTTTAATGTAACAAGTATTAACAAAAATTTACAATTAATGAATAAAATTTAGTTAGGTTCGTAAAGAAAATAAATTTTAGAAGCCAATGCAATTTATTTATTAATTTAATGGAGTTTAATTACGTCTAATACGCATAAAAGCAGGAAAAATCAATAAATCCAAGGCGAATAGCGTTCGTTATAACAAACAAATAAATCGGTTGGGTTGAAATACCATGAAAGGAAGCTCCTAGAAATGTTGTGTTAAACGTCGGTTAATTAAACATCTACATGTTTCTAAATGTCAGGTTCCCTTATTTTTATAGATAACAAACAAGTTTCAAAGAATATCGGTAAACGGTTGAGGGTTCGCGTAAACGTTAACTAAAAGTTTTCTTAAAGTGCAAAAAGGATAGAGGGTCAATGAAATGCTTCAGACTGAGACAGGCATAATAATAGTACATTTCAAAAAGCACGTATTCCGCCCACATGGGGTAAATAGAACGCGGACAGGAATATCGATTCTCTACCACTCAACGATTGGGATATGCATGATTTAAGTGTTCTCTAACATTACGAGCATTATGTGCCGGAGCACCATCGTGTTGAAACCTTACATTTGATTTTCCAATGCTCCACCCGAAGGTACTACATTGGCCAGAAAGCGAGTTTCTTTTACCTGGAAAAGTTTTGAATTTTGCCGAAAACTTGCTGTTCCAAGCAAGGTAGGGGTCTTTAGCGTGCATGACAACACACACACGGGACCTCCATTTTACCTCTAATCCGAACGAGGGTGTATTTTTGTGAAAAATGCTCTCCTAACATTTTTCAAGCGGACCGTGTCGAGATTTGAACCCTGGACCTTGGCCATAGTAGTCACACACATACCAACTACGCCACGGAGCCGCCGCATCGTGTTGAAACCACACTATACGCCTAGTTTCTAGAGGGATATCTTCTAGAAGATCGCTTAATTCGTGTCGAAGAAAGTGAAGGTACCGTTGTGCATTGAGCCTGGGTGAGTTTCAATACGATGGCGCTCCACCACACAATATTTGTAATGTTAGGGAACACATATCTTGCATATACCAATCGTTGGGTAGGACGAGGAGTCACTAACTATTGGCCACCGCGTTTGCCCGACCTCAACCCCCTGGATTGCTTCTTGTGGGGTTATATGAAAGAAAATGTGTATAACACACATACCACAAAAAAACAGGAATTCGTAGAAAAATACGTGAAGCCGTTGGAAGGCTGAGAGAAGACGGTTACGCCTTCAGGTTTTTAAAACAAAATTTTCAAGACGGTGTCATTTATGTATAAGAACTGGTGGCAGGGCATTCGAACATTTGTTGTAAACGAATTTTAAATACATTTTATTATTTTGGGTTCATATTTTACAAAAATTATAAGTTGGCTATTACTTACGAATTCCTTAATAAAAGTGCTGTTTTTGGAATTGTACCTACAAATTACCCAAAAATTTTATATGCATTTAATCTTAGACCTATCAGTTATACCTTTAAACAAAGTGCATAGATTAATGAAGTTTTTTGGATAGGTGTGCACTTTTCGATGGTAATACTTTTTTTGAGTAATTTCAGTTTGAAAAGCACGCACAATTTTTCATAGAACCAAAATTATAGAAAAATTATGATTTTCTCTTGCGATAATAAGTAAATGTTTGAGGAAGTCCTCATTTATTAAACACGCAACATTCACGCATACAACAGAAAACGAACTACCCTCAAAAGGTCAGTATTTCTTTTATTGCAAATTAATATTCGAAGTTCTGCACGATTTTGACACAAAACGCAAAAGTTGTTATAACTTTGAAACCATCAACAATTGGATAACAACATATATAGTTATTTGAATAGGTATTAATCTCAGCTATCAAACCCTTCAATTTGGACCATGACTTTTGGGACACCCTGTATATATATATATATATATATATATATATATATATATATAATAGATTCTTTGTTTCTGGACGTTATTAATATTCAATTAAGATTAAATTTTGGGTTTTACTTCGTCCAAATGTCATAAATTTCTTCAAAATGCCAAAGTCATTTATTAATTCCCCGATTTCACCAATACTTGCTCAATTAGTAATGGACAATGTTATCGAAACCATAAAACCACAATTACCCTTCAAACTAGAATTTATCGTGAAATACATAGATGACATAATTTGCTCTATCCCAAAAGACAAAATCGAAGAAACTAATACAGCATTCAACAATTTCCATCCAAAACTTCAGTTTACCTCAGAAACAGAAATCAACAGAAAACTGAGTTTTTTTAGATACGATCGTCATTAGAGATTCTAATAATAAACTTAAATTTGATTCATACAAAAAACCAACAAATTCCGGCCGTTACCTCAATTTTAACTCAAATCATACTTTCAGACATAAAATAAATACTGCCCTAACTTTAAAAAACAGAATTTCAAAAATTTCCGACCCCATTTTCCTTGCAACTAACCTTAAACAACTACAAAAAACTTTACTAAACAATGGATATCCTAAATCTTTAACAAATAAACTAATTTTTCAAACTAAACAAATACATCCAGAAAAACACATAGGAACTGAACTTAACAAATACAAAACACTTCCATACATACAACAACTAACACCATCTTTAATAAAACTATTAGAAACTCCACAAAATAAATTTCGACTAAATATGAAAATAGCATTAAGAACATATTTACCAGGACCAAAGATAAATATCCCAAAATCACTAAAAAGCAATATCATATACAGCATCCACTGTAGCTGCAATAAACAATATATAGGACAATCCAAACAGTGGCTAAAGAACAATAATACAACATAAAAGTGACCAAAAATTAAAAAAAAATCATGCGCCCTTACTATACATTTAAATGAATATCAACACCAAGCAGATTTTAATAACGCGAAAATATTAGATAAAGAAAGTATATACAAAAACAGATTATTTTTAGAAAGCTACCATATTCAAAAACAAATCAACACAATTAATTTTAAAAATGACATAGGTAACCTGCACAAAAGTTATGCATTTTTATTCTCCTTAAATAAAAAGTAATAAACACCATTTAAATTGATTAAAACAGTCTAAAAAAAATTTTAAAAAAACACACACACACACACAAACGCATGCATGCACACACACACAAACACACACACATTATAATTTATTTTACATATTATATAAATAACACACACCACACACACACACACACACATACAAGCACATTAGAACGTAATATAGAACTGTATATAAATGATAATATTTTTATGAATTATAATGTTACAGTAGATTATCATAATTTTATATAATTTATAAGTAACATCTTTAATTTTTAAAATTTTATTTTTTTATTGTTAATTAACACTTCTGTAATTTTTAATATTAATAACGTAGTTAGTAAAACAAAACAAAACCAATACAAATTACATTCAACACAAAATTTCATAAAAACCAACAGTTTAATAAATGTAAGTATAGTTTTTAAGAAATTCTCCAAAGATGTTAACCATTTAATTATAGAACTAAGTGTAAGGAACTATATTTTCCGAAACGTCAGTTATTAATGACTTTGGCATTTTGAAGAAATTTATGACATTATATATATATATATTTATATCTTATAAATAACAAATTTATATTATTGTTTAAGCAAACTTGCAAATAGCACAAAAACTAAAATTGGCAGTATGAACAAAACCATATTTTCCTTGTATGAAGCTTTTTTAATCGGCAACAGTGCTTATGGACCCAAGATAAACATGAATCACATCGAATACTTTTTGTATAGAAGTAACAGCTAATATACAAATTTTAGAATAATACTTTGTATTTTGTTTTTCATTTTCAAAAATATCTTTTAACATTTTAAATGCATCACTGTGAAAAAATACTTCTATAATATCTAGTATAACCTCAGTCTCCATTTGATTCCCTTGCAGATTATGTTTTTGACTTAATTCTTCAGAAGTAATGATATGATTATCAAATATAACTGTGTGTATCAAATTAATTTCGTTAAAAATTCCCTGCAAAGTAATTTTTTGTTTATTTTCTGGCCTCTTCTTATTAAATGCAGTAGCACACCTTTTCTTTGTTGATAAGCCTACCACAGTTGTAGGAAACCCTTTTGGTCTTCCCCTTCTTTCCATTATAGTAGATAACTTTGTTTCCTATGGAAATTGCTTCATTGGTTGTTGCTGATAGATTGACATAATTGTCTTTGGATGGTAATGGTAGAGGAGTAAATTCGGGAAACTCATAGATAATTTCATTATCTGTCGGCTGGAAATGGTTTTCTTTATCTGCACCAAATTCTGGTTCCAAATATTCAATTATTATATCTGCATTTGCTAATGATGAAACACTGTCATTTATAACATTAGCCATATTGGCATCATTTGCTTCAATTGGATAAGGCATATCATCCATATTGCCATATTCAAATTTACTTAATGCTTGTGTTCTATTTTCGTTGGTTTCGGAGAATGAATTATTGTCTTGTTTTGTAGAAAAAATATTATCTACAAAATTGTCAAACTTTTTCATGCATTCATAAAATTCCTCGGTGCCCAATTCACTTATTGCAGAACAAAATTGTTGACATTTAGTTATTGACAACTTGTACTTTTAACTGCGTGAAAGAATGTTTTTCTTTTTTTGGTCAAGTGTGAATTATTGTAAGAGTACAAATAGTCCCGATCTCGTGTGCCTTAC
Organism: Platerodrilus igneus; assembly: GCA_036346225.1. Taxonomy (NCBI): domain Eukaryota; kingdom Metazoa; phylum Arthropoda; class Insecta; order Coleoptera; family Lycidae; genus Platerodrilus; species Platerodrilus igneus. The sequence continues at coordinate 110,378 of JARFIW010001251.1, forward strand.
TCAAGAATATCATTTGCCTCTAAATTTAATTGAGAATAACAATCTAAATAGTTTTGTTTTTTATATTTTTCCTGTATTAAGGCTTCACAAAATATAGGCACTTGTTTAAAATGTCTCACTCTAAATATGTTTAGATGGTGCTCTCCAGGAAGACTTTGTGCGCACTACTGAACAGATTAGTGACAAATTCCTCGGAAAGGTCATACTTGTGGGGAAGGCTCTAATCAAAGTGATGAATGGTGTACCTGTTAGGATCTACAAAATTCGATTAGCGAAGATCACGGTAGTCAAGCATACAATCGAAACAGGAAATACACGACCAATAGAACAACAGCCAAAGGCCCCCATTGGCCAAATGCATGGAGGCCGAGTAAATGATTAGAAATATGGAGGGGCAAGGAGTAATTGAGTACTCTGGCAGCCCTTAGGCATCCTGTATTGTGATTGTTAAGAAGGACGGATGGACAACATTTTGTGTAGACTATAAACAATTGAATGACGTGACCAAAAAGGATAGCTACCCACTTCCAAGGATTGACACCTTGAATTTGAAAAGCGGCTACTGGCAAGTGGATATGGAATACAAAGATCAAGAAAAGTCTGCTTTCACTATTCGTACTGGCCTAGGGCATGTCATGTCATTTGGGTTCTGTAATGCTCCTGCCACCTTTGACCATTTAATGAATAATATCTAGCTTGGGTTATACTGTAAAACGTATCTTGTATAATTGGATGCGTTATCGTGACTAGGAAGTCGTTTGGGAAACACTTGGGAAATTTAAAAGAAATGTTTCGAAGATTTACAGAAGTCAATCTAAAGCTGAGTCCAGAGAAGTGTCACCTAAGAGGTAAAATACCAAGGGCACGTAATTTTACGCATCAGAGTCAGGCCAGACTCTGAAAAGTTTAAAGCGTACAAGAGTTGCCCCCCAACGCCAAAAGACAAATATCAGCTATGCAGCTTTCTGGGGTTGTTCACTTACTGTAGAAGGGTTTGTAAATATTATAAAGTCCTTGACCAAGCTGATTGACGAAGGGCGTGATTACGTTTGGGATGAAGATTGCCAAAATCCGTTCCAACAACTAGGGCATTTATCATCAACAGCTCCAATCTTAAACTATCCTCGACCAGAAGGCAAATTCATATTGGATACAGCCGCAAGTAATGTCGCCATCGGAAATGTACTATCCCAGGGAGAGTCATTGGTTACTTTAGCAAGCAAGGTGCTCTCGAAACCGGAACGGAATTATTATGCTATATCAAATCAAGAAATTGCAACCTTCACTAGCGTGCTGGTAAAAGAACTGTTCTGCCGTTTTGGAGTTGCTATTAAATTGCACATGGATCAAGGTAGAAATTCTGAGTCGGCGTTATTCCAAGGAGTTTGCCAGTTGCTTGCATGAACAACACCATTACAACAGCAATCGAATGGTATTGTAAAGCACCGTACCTTAGGCAAGTACCTTTCCAAGGTGATCTTCCAACATCAGAGAGACCGGGATCAATACTTACATTCATTTCTATTTGCCTATCAGTCTTCGGTTGATGAGAATACTGGACCGACATCTGCATGTGTTATGCTAGGACACGTGACACGTCTACAGTGTGATCTTGAGTTTGGGTGTAAACGTGAGGATGACATCATGGACAAGAGCTACATCGAGAAACTCAAGCGCAAGATGCACGACTTATGTGGTGACGTTAAAAAGAATATCCAGATCGTAAGCGATGGCATGAAAACCAGATATGAAATCAAGGTGCAGGAGTTTGGTTTTCAAGAAGGCGACCGCGTTTGGCTATACAACCCGAGACGAAGGCGTGGACTGTCACCAAAGTTACAAAGACATTAGGAGGGTCCGTACGAAGTTGTAAAGATGATTAGCGACATGTTATATCAGGTTCGTGAGCTCCTAAAAGAAAAAACAATATTGCTGCATATTAACCGGTTAGCATCCTACAATAGTGATGACGCCGGTAATTCCGAAGAACTGCAAGCAGTGAGACAAACAAACAGTTACACTTGTGAGAACGAACGAAAGTTTAGACTGAGCTATAATTGGTTCATGTCTGTACAGCGGTACAGGCAAAGCGAGAGTTATAGTCACGGATGAGGTTCGAGGTGATCTATTCGATGTGTCATCGGAATAGTCCCTGGCACATTGCGTAGTGGTGGACCTATATATGTCCCGAGGACTTGTTCGGGTGTTTAAAAATAAATTTTGTGGCCTGGATCAACTTCGCCAACAACAACCAGAGGCTGGAAAAACCATACGGCTAAAAGACCAACAGTATTAGTGGATTTCAAGAGTCAGATGAACGAATTTATAGACGAAAAGTTAGCCATACCCAAGATGGGTTGTGGACTCGATCGGTTGGACTGGAGGGTGATACAAAATATGCTGGAGGTACTGTTCAAGAAAACCGGAGTCCAGATTTTGGTATGCGTTTACCATCCAAATGGTATGGTGCCTGCCATGAAAAATGTCGATTTCTACTTCTATCAACATGGAAATTGCTGAAATCACTTCGACTGTCCTTACCATAGAAACTTCCAACATTCGGGGCACAGTGTTCTAAGACAGAACAGTTTGTGGGGGGAGTATAGCGCCGATTGGTCTACCTCTAACCACAATAATTACATTAGAACATAAACTAAGTGTTTTTGTACTGCATGGTACCCTTTTCCGAAGTAATATAGAGGGTTGCTGTACTACAAAGTATAAGATAAATATACTTTGACGGAGCTGGCATCAGCCTTTAAGGACTGCGGAGTTTACAATAGACTGATCTCAAGGGGAGGAAGAAGAGAAATTAGAAGTTATACGAAAGTAAAGGCAAGAAAGGTACTAAACTTTTATATTGAAATTTCTGTCAACAATTGAACAATTATTTCTATAACATGTGTGCAATTACTAGTCAGAAAATCACAATCTTAATGTGATGTTTTATAAACATTTATACAAAACTTTTTGTAAAGACAAATAAGATAGTTCTATTTAATTTTAAGCTATATATTGGAGAAGCTTTTACCCATAGAAAATTTCAGGAAATCGTGTGTTTACACAGTTAGGTAGTAAACAGTAATAAATATTCTTTAGAATATTTTAACTATATGTAAGATAGGCAAAAAGGCAAAATAATGTTGTAAATACTCACATAGGTAATTTAGATATTAATAAGATAAAATATTGTTGTGAATACGCACTTAGATAATTTAGAAATTTATAAAAGGTAGGTTAAATATTACTATCGTTGATGCTAAAAAAACACAGCTAAACTCATACCTAAAAACATTCCAGTACTTTTTTTGAGTTCCACCTGGAGTTCAGCAGGAAAATCATTTGTTGCTGTCAAACAAAGTCTTCAACTTCTAAATAAACGAACATCTGGTCCACCAAAAATCGCAATGAAAAGCTATTTGATTCCATCAAAAGACATTCCGGCTTCCAGTTGTTTTTTATGTTGCAGAGGTAAAAAAAAAATTCAAAACGTATACGGTATGCTGCATTTATATAGAAATTTATATGTACATTATGAATAAAATGTTTATGCGAAGTAAAGTTTTGTATTAATATTTCTGAAGCAAGGTATCTTCAACTAAAATATATTGCCCAGGCAAAGTTTAATAGTAGATATTTTTAGAATACAAGTATTTTTCGAAACAAGTTACTTTCTTTAGTTTGTTTTGGACATTGCAAAAAATCAATTGTGTTACCAATTTATAGAACACATGGTGCAATGAAACACATCAAACTTAATCTATTTGTATCTAACCATCTTTTATTCAAAACACAGGTCCAAATATGCAAATTTTCATCTTACAGGTAGGGTGGGATTCCTATATTATTTTTATTAGATCACTATGCTTTTATATAGAAAAATACTTACCATAGCTAACCTCATGGCAATTTAAAGACAAGTCAATATAAATCAGGTCTGCCTTACAGATAATAAAAGCGAGCTTTATATGAATCTTTCTGATAACCACAAAGCAAAAATGGAGAAAAACATTAAGGTGTTAATGTAAGGAGCAATAGGTAGACAATAGTTCTGACATGGATTCAGATCCACACTAGTTGTGTTTTGAAAGAAGAATCCACCAATTAGAAAATTGCAATAAACGCATTTATTTATACCATGTAGATAAATAATAAAATTGCGATAAATATAGCAATCTCTATATCTAGTTTTATTTTCTACTACTAGAGTAAAAGTAAATATATATATATATATATATATATATATATATATATATATATATATTTGGAATCAAAGTTAATTCATAAAAAAATAAAATGTGTTATTAGAGTAAGGTATTTTATAAAGTGCAAAGCACGTTGTAACATTGCCAGGCCTCAGCTAATTGGCTTGGTACAGTACACAAAAGATGGTTGATGGGCCTTTCAGCACCACATCTTGCAGATGGACATAATTGACAAGTACAAAGGTTTCGCATTTAAGAGTTATTTAGATATCAATAGAAAATATCTAGAATATTAATTGCATAATTTATGGTATGTCCTCAAACAATTGGATAAAATAGATATTGTTGTAGTGAGCATTAGTCGAGTCAGTTCTAATCGAAGCTTTGATATAGGTTCTGATTGATGCATTGATTACAATATGTTCTAGTTTAAATGATGTGATATAAATTACTGTTAATATAAATCTCCCTATTCGATGTAAATTGATTATAGTCCTTCGTATATAAATTAATATTTAGTGCTTAGATAGTTAATTGTAGTGTCTAGATATTAAGTTAATTAAGGGAAGAGCATCCTAGTTTAAGAAGCTAGTAATTGTACTGTCAGCAATTACTGATCAAATGGCTGAACCGGTCATACCATTTTGAGACTTCCATCATACGACTGTATTTTTAATTCCACTGAACACATTTGGGGTATAGCAGAAAGTTACTATAAGGATCACGTTGGATACAGTGGTACCTTAGTCTAGAAGTCACTAGCTATATGAAGGGATGCTCTTGTGACTGTAACACCTGATAAATGGGTAAACACAATCCGCCATACAGAAAACGAGATATAAACCTGGTGGGATAGAGAAGTAGTATTTGACTATGAAGATACACTACCGTTGATTATCAATGTATTTAGTGAAGAGGACGACTGTCTTGTGGAATGACGAAGCATAAGTTAAAATTGTTCTACAGCTTTGGCAATATATAAATATACAAATTTGATATATTAATAATTAATGAATTTGATATATTTTGAGTATTACTTAATTTTGGTTTAGTTGCTTTACGTAAGCATGAAAAACATTTCTAAAAACATGTTGAAATGTATTGATTATTTTAATATCTTCGTCCTAAAAATGCATTTTATTTTCTACTTTTTAATCTATAGGAACACTGTGGCACGATTTAAATAAAATTAAATAAAAACCCTTAACCACAAAAAATATTTAAATTACTAGATACGTATTTCGACCACTATGTGGTCATCATCAGTAGGAAAAAAAAAAAATTAGCTGTATAATTTACTATATTGTTGCTTTAAACACTATCGAGGATATTCTCCTCACCGCAGGCTGGTGTTCTCAACAACAAACAAGACAATTCACTTGTTTGTTGTTGAGAACACCACTCGTGAGGTAGAATATCATCGATAGTGTTTAAAGCAACAATATAGTAAATTATACAGCTAATTTTTTTTTTTTCCTACTTTGCATGATGATTTTATTGTGATCATAGTGTAAATTTATTTTACTTGAAAATGCATTTAAAAGGCAGAAAACACAATTTAAATTTATTGTAATTTTAAAAATAAAATGAATAAATATAAAAATAAAAATTATTTAAATCAATAATTTTTTTAAAAAAATCACTTGATTTAAATCAAGCCAATTCTGATTTAAAGCAATAAACAAGTACCACTCACCTGTACTAACACAGCATATCTTTCTGTCAGGAAGGACAAACAGTCCTGAGCGCTCTTGTTCCAGCAACCAGGTAACAAGGGTTTTAACAGCAGATGGTCCCATGGAGATTTCACTAAATTTAAATACTGGTCGAATCACAGGACAAGTCTACGTGCACATATTACCAAATTATTCCTTAAATTCTAAACAAAGTTAATAGTGAAATAAAATATTTTTGTATAATCTTATACTTCCTTTACAATACCATAATTTGAACTATTTCTAGATGGGTTTACACAAAATATTTCTAGTCGCACGTGAGTCTGTTTATGTGCAACATACAAACTAGGTCCAAGATCCACATGTAGGATATTGTTAAAATGGATGCACAAGTTAATAAATAAATTATATAATACCATCAAGACTGTCTACATGCAAAATCAAATAGAATTTATTTTAAGCAACTGTAAATTCTTTTAAGTATAAGGTTTGCATCATTACAAAATTTTACAAAAGTTATGTGAAGGTCATAAAAAATAAATAAATACTTAATCTACACTGAAGCACATACAGTACCATTAGAAACACCCATGAACCACGAAATGACATTTGATATTGATACTTGAAGAAAATGTCTTATTACAAGTTTCACATATGTAGTTATTTTGATTATGATTAATACATTTGTGTGATTGTAATTCACTACGTTGAGTATATCCATTTTTACAAATCTGACCTGCTTTTTGTCCAGCATCGCTATATGAGTGCATTGATCCTATAAAACTCTGACTACATACTGAACATGCATTATTTATTTACACCAACACGACTACGGTTACGCAAACTTACTTTAGGCGTTGATGTAACACTAAAAAATAATATGATAAAATATATATGATGAAATGAATGGTCTAAATTACCCTGTTCTGCAAGTTACAGTATCATATTCACGACCAGAATGAAGTCGTTTATGTATATCCCACTGATATAGAGTTTTAAAACTCTTATTACAGTTATCACACCAAAAGCACGAACTGTGACAATCGATTAAATGTTGCATTTCTATATGAGTAATTGCAAATATTACATTTTAGTATTCGACCTTCAATACGGAATTGTTTATGTACTACTACTTTTGACTGTTTAAATGTATGTCTATATTCGACATGTGCATACGAGTTAACATTTTTCCGTGGAATTGTTTTTGGAATGCTTCTTAACCCCTTAGAAACAGGCTTTTCTACAGGTTCCTCTGATAAGTTACAACTAACCTTAAAAGTAAAGGTACGTACAAGTGATACAATACATTGGTTACAAATGAACATTGGTCCATTATCAGAACTAGAACATTGGATGTGCTAAAATAAAAACAAGAGTTACTACACTTCATAATTAATAGTAAATATGCACCTCGGGCTGCCAAACTACCCAATCCAAAAATCCATATAATGGTAATGCAAATTTTGTACCTGGTATACTACAATAAGCAAAAAACGAAATCATATCGTCATCACTTATTAAACAAATATAACAATGTAGTCTACTCATTTTCGCTGAATTACTAACAATTTTTATAAGCGATGATGGTCAAAACATCAGAAGAATAAATTAAATGGCGGCTAAACACAAGATGAACTTGCATTATAGGGTAAAACAGAAACCATTTTTTTTGTATTACAATCATGGAGGTAGTATACTAGGGACATGCTGTTGTGTGATTAAAGTGGTATCATAGCAATTTTGAGTCGTTCTTTTGTGTCACTTATATACAGTCCTTTTAACGGAGACCATGCATTAGACAACGAAGACATCTCTCAGAAAGTACAAGGGATAGAAGTACGAAATTTTGTACATGGTGTTATTTCGACATGCTGAATCGATCTAAAATACTTTCGTTTTGATAGCACTTTCGGTTGTACCGGAAGTTGATATTATCTTTGTTATTTTAAATAGAACAGCCTGTATATTTTTATATTTTTAAATTTTTACATGATTTTAAGTTAAATTCGTTTAATAAGTCATATCTCAAATATTATCAGATTTGATATTCAAATGTATGATAAAAATTCCAATGTATTTGTTTCCATTCAATACCATCCGGGGTGTTCAAAATTGTTACTTAAAGTTTCTAACATAAAAACCTAAAAGTCAATTTTTCTAAATGGAATATCCCGTATATTTTTACATTTTTAAAGATAACTTAATGTAACAAGTCCTATTTCGATATTTAACGGTTTTTAAGTTATTTCATTTAAAATGTATTAAATGTGATATAGTCGGAGACTTTCACGGCTGGAGTCATTATAAATATTTATGGGTCTGGGTTGGGACCGTGTCATTTTATAAATTAAGGTCGACGTTTCGCCCAGTAACTGTTACTTCGCCACAAGACACCTTTTGGCTTTAAATGGGCTAGTGAGTCTGCTAGTTCAGGAGTAACTCTTCTCTTTACACTTTAACTTGTCTACTTAATATTATCTTTTTTTAATTTTTTATTATTTTTATTTTATTACTTATTTCTTTTTTTGTCTTGATGACACCCCTTACAAAAGTGGGCGAAACGTCGACCTTAATTTATAAAATGACACGGTCCCAACCCGGAACAATAAATATTTATAATGTATTAAATGGTTCTACTATAATAATAGTAATAAATATCGGTAAAATAAAAATTTGCACATTATGTAAAATCTCATTGTCAACGACCACAATTTTAAGAAAATTAAACCTACTGTAAGGTCTCTAGTTTTTAATGATGCTTTTGCTCACGAAGTCAAAGCGCATATTTTGATTTTCCTTCCAATTTGTACATTAATTAACAAAACACAAAGTGTAAACTATTCTGCAGCAGAAGCTACACAGTTATAGATAAATCTTTAATTTTTAAATAAATTTGTACCTTTTAAACCCAAAACTAGAATATCGACGCACTATGACATTAAATGTTTATAATCTGGCCGTTTTTATCTACATCCTGTTTACCAAAGTACAAATTTAAGTCTTTCAGCATCACAACTTGAAAAGATTAGTGATTGTTTACTTGAAAATCTGGACAAAGGAGGTATTAATGGCTCACATAATTTTAAGGAACGTACGAGAATTCTCCAAACTTTGAGTAAAAAAAATGTTGTCAATCCAATGGTCTTTTGGATTATGTCAAAAATTAAGCATCTAAACTTCTCAGAAGCTGCAATTAAATCAACGCAGTTACCAGTTTCGTCAGCTCAAATAGGAAAACTTTGGGAATTGATCGTATAGTGCACTCACGTTACAAATTTGAAACCTTGTAATCTAAATTTTATCAGCCCAGCGTCGGGTGTTAATGTTGACCGAAAGGGCAGGTTTCTTTATATTGAAAATACGTCCACGGTGTCACTTGTATGGTAAAAAGCTGTAGAAAAAGGAACTCCTAACTCTAATTATTAACTCAAGGGTGATCACGAGAGAGGGCGTAGGTCAATTCTAATTTACCTCCCACAAGCAAAAGAAGGAGGGCGTCAAAGCGTTTACTGACATTAATAAACTCACTATTAAAAGCCCTGGTAGAAACGCAGATACCCCTAATCTTAAAAATTACCAAACCGAAAAGCTATCACTAAAGCACGTGTAACTGTGTCTCAACAAAAGCGTACCTGAAAAGAAAACATTTTAATTAGTTATAACAAAGATCAACTATAGTCGCCAACATATAACAGCATAATAAAACTCAAAATCATAAAGCATTAGTATGAGACACTAGTCTCAGCACTACTGATTCCTGAAAATAATTCTTTGGTTCAAAATTAACCACTTCAATCATTTTTTTTCAACGCCTATATATGTCACTTACATTAGTTACCAAAAATAACTCGTAATTTTAATTTTGTTCACCTTAGACAAGATTAACTCGTCAGAAAATAAGTTGTGGTAAGATTCAAAATAATTCTATTATCAAAATTAATTTTCTTTTCATGTATATAAAGGATAAACAATTATGCAACTTTGATATTCACAAAATAAATTAAATGAATCAGACTCCTTTTTTTAAGCAGCTACTAAACGGTAATACGTTCAGAGAATCTCGTATCCTAACAAAGTATATCGAATCTTAGACTGACTGTTAATTTAATCTGCAAAAATATTTATGTATTGTAGTGTAAGCGCCCTGAAGGCTGACACGAACGCCCTCTATAAACGGTACACCGGGCTCCATGATCTAACATCTAGTGGCAGTGGCTCGACGACTCCTAAGTTGTGTTATAATGTAACCCAAATTCACACTGGGAAGATGACGTTAAGGCGGGAAGGTTTGAAATAAAACTACAGCATTTACCTAGCTTTACTTTTAATCAAAAGAATAACCAATAAATAGGTCATTTGCATGAAAGCATAGAAAAATTTCATTTAAAGCAAAAAGTGCCGTACTCAACTTGGGCGATTGGGGAAAGAGCACGGCAGAGAAAACCCCAAACTGCCCTCACACTTCCAACTGCATTTGGCACATCTCGACAAGGACAGGTGACATATACGCACCCAGATCATCAACATTAAATTTAACGGGATGTCAACCGTTACCCAGACATACTACACCTGACAACTGAAGAAACGTTAGTGTAAACCAGCTAGTCTTTTCTGGTAGGTACTGAGGTCAGATAACCAATACTACCCAGCTAAAATTGAAAGAGGGGAACACCAGGAAGGTAAAATCTGTCTTGACTACCAATGTTCCTCCCCGTACGGACATAAAATGTTAGTAATTTTTAACAAAGCTCGATCACACGCGCCCACATACACACATTAACAGTTTCCAGCCTGTGTTACAAAATATTTCACAAAGGCTAACCGACTTCCTATTATTTGCAAAAGGGTACAACTACAAGTACATTGATTATACGACATGAATCTTTGAAATGAACTTATGATGTGATTGCGCATGATTAAAAAGGCGCTTATTGTTGAATAGACTGTCTCCAACATAGTTATAAATGCAAACGCAAAAAGCGCGAAATGGTCGATCATACCAGAGGTTCAATTTAATTAAATCACAACAATTATCACAAACGTTAAATACTAGTTAGTTATATAAGTACATTGGCTAGATAATAGGATAAACAAAACAACAAACATATAATTACGTTTAAACCGAGGTATAAGCCGTGCACTTGTAAATGTGATTAATATGCTGAAATAAAACAATTACACATGTAAGAAATGTCAAATAAAACATAAAGATATCAAACATTATTAAATATCTTGGCAGCAAATACATACCCAAAATTCTATAGCACAAATACAAGCCCAAATTCAGGCGCTAAATGTTTATATAAATGCATGTTAGTTAAATATATTAAATCTAGTAAGCAAACGTTAAAAATTATTTATTATGATTGCATCGGTTAAAACGTACTTTTTAAAAATTAAACACCTCGTGGCATTACAAGTTACAACCAAAAAAATATACTCAACAACATTGTGGTTAATTCAATTACTATCTTAAAACAAACAAATATATGGTAGAAATATAATACTGTTCATATTCAAACTTGCCTAATAAATTGATTCAATATATCTAGGAGATGATGGTATTAATTGCTTATAAAATCACAGTAAGGGTACATTTACTATTGATTCGGTAACAGGTGCAATGCAATTGGAGTTATAACTCTGTATTAAATACTAAATAAACATTACTTCAAATAAACAAATATTAGTTTTACTCTGATTTAGATACTAAATAAACAATTCAGATAAATAAATATTAGTTTTCAGTTGTTAAAACAAACCACACTCATTTATACATACAATAAAATTGTAAATTTACCTGAAATTACATATTAAACAATCCACATCCAATTCTAAGTTAAAAGCAACAAGTAACTCGTAAATATATTTTCTTGAATGGTTAAATAACTAATGGTTTTTACAATATGTACCAACATCACACGCAAAAGTATGCTCTAATTATAATATGTAATCAGATTACCTTAAATAGCAACTACATTATCAACATACAACATTACCATTAATAAAAAAAAACGCCAAGTGAAATCTATCAACCTGCTATTTTGAAAATCTAAAAACAAAGTCTTTTAACCCTTGTCGACTAGATCGATCGTCCCTACACATGCGCCCCTTATAATGTCAATTCTGTTGTCACGGAATGCGTTCAGAAATCTGCAAGTGGTTACTGAACTATTCTAACAAATATATTTAAATATCGAAATGTACACTATAATATTTTCAATAATTATCAACCAATGAGAATAGCCTTAGAAACACTACGGAACACTACAGTATTAATCTGTTAATATCCATTCAGATCTGACTAGTTCACAAACTTTCTTAATTTAGTTTAACGGGTTAATACAATCAATAATTTTAATAACGATAATAATAATACTTTATTAGTAAAATACCGTACTCTACCCCAACTTGCCACTCTAACTAATAATATAATAAACATATTTAAATATGAAGATGTAATAATAAATAAAAAAATATATAAAAATGGTGGAATGTCTGTTTAGTAAATTGAAGTCTGATCTTCCTTCAATTTCACAATCACATATAGTATACAGGATTAGTTGTATCAATTGCATTCAAACATATATTGGGCATACGTCACAAATCATGAAAACGCGATTACTATTACGTAAAAGTGATGCAAAATTAAAACCGGATAGATGTGCTCTTGCATCACATACTTATTATCTAGGTCATAAACTCGATTTTGACGGGATTCAAATTTTTGCAAAACAACCTGTTCTTACAAAAAGAAAATGTTTTGAAATGTTTTTTATTAAGCGTGAACCGAATCCGATGAATAAAAAATCGGATACAGATGGTTTAAGTGTTATTTATATTTATTTACTGACATCGCCTCACAGGCATGGTTTTGATGGCCCTGTGGATGAGTGGTAACACAAGATTAAATTATATTTATTAAGATCGAACTTGCTTACATAGAACTAGTTTTCATCATCATTAGGTCTTCAGTCCTGAAACTGGATAGACACGTATCATCATTGTTTCTTATTCTGAACTAACCTACACATTTCCCTGAAATTTGCACAGTCTGCATCTATCACTATCGGATCTAGATCTGCCTCTATCTCCTTTACCCTATCTCTGCTTGTAATATATCTCATACTATTCCCCAAAAATGCCTTAGTACGTATTCTTTCCTCCTATTTTTTCCACAGATATCCTTGTTCTCCTACTATTTCTATAACCTAATTATTATTAACTTTGTCTGTCCATGCTATCATCCTCATACATTTTAAGCACAGCATTCGAAAAGGTTGCTACCGTTTTTCTGTCTGCTTTTCCTACTACCCGTATTTCATTGCCATACTGTCCCGTGCTCCACACATATGCTTTCAACAATTTTCTTCTTGTTTCTATGTATGTTGTCTTTAACCTAGTTTTATCAATTAATAATTATATTGTCACACTGATTTCTCATTTAGTTTGTATTTACTCATTGTGCATACAGATACATAACTCTATGCTCATTTTTTTTAAATTTAGCAAAGTCGATGAGCACTTATACAGGCATGTTTTACGGAGCTGTGCGCTAGTGAAAATTAGCGTCTACTAATGACTGTTTTCAAGTAATGCAGGAAGAAGACAGCTAATATTATTAGATAAAATAAATTGTACGTAATTACTTTTAATAATTTAAATCCTTAGTTAAGGAATAAATTTAAATATAATAACTGTTTTTTAAACCACTGTGGATGCATAAAATAACTCTGTAGCGCAACTAGGGTGGATTAGGTGCGTCACCAGACCCGCCTGTTTAAATTGTTGTTGAGAAGCCGCCTTTTTGTCAACGGCACTACGTTTGAAGAGTTTATTTCGTTTACATCAAGAATTCGTATTACAGAATGCATCATGAAACAGGCAGATAAGTACCAGGCACTTAATCTTGTTGCTATAGAAATAAAATTCAATGCGTTTAACTGGTTGTTAGTTGCTGTAAAGCTTTACCGGCTACATATCACCTCACAAAACCGTTCCTTCTTAAAAAATCAGAGTAAAAAGCTATTGTATTCAACACCCAATTTTTTGCATACTTAGCAATTACTTTCCCTTTTAGAGCTTAGAGGTTTCCACTACTTGCACCTATTGCAGAAGGATAATATTTAAGTGTCTTGGTGAGAATTTTTTAACGCTGACACCTGCTTGTTAAAAGGTATTAGATTGCAGGTTGCAAATAACAAGTTTCTTAAATCCGATGAAAAGAAAGTGCATTAGGAAAAATACTTTGTGTTTCGTCTGTCGTTTAAAAGTGCCAGTGCTAGTATGAATTTAAATTCAAAGAAGAAGCTATTTAGGTACCAACGCAAAAAGAATAAGAAATTTCAAGAAGCAACCCTAGGCGTCACTCCATGAATAACATTTTTTCAAAGGTATGAACTATATATTATATTAGCATCTTAATACGTGTCACTTCTCCTATCCAAATGAAGAAAGCACGTATTTAGGTATAAATTTAGGTAAGGAATACCCTACTGATCCGTTTCGCCTTGTAAGCCACTTTATTATACCGCATTTAATCCAAAAAATAATAAAGTTCAGTCCATGCTAACCTGGCTTAAAAGATAATTATATGTTTTACAATGTTCCAGACGAAAAGCCATTTTTAAAAGTTTGTATGAAAAACGGTTTTGGTTGGTGTATTCTTCTCAGTGTAATAAAGTGTTTTGCCATATTTGTTTTCTTTTTGATAAAACGCCTAGTACTGATAGTCGGTTTCAAAAAAATTGGTTCAACTCAAAACTAGGTATTGACAATTTCCGAAAAAGTTCTGAAAAAAATTAAGTCGCATGAAAATACATCCACACTGTTTGTTTTCTTATTTATGTACAAAATTAGACTTCAAAACGACAAAACAGTTGCAAAAAATCTCTAAAAGCTGTTAAAATTGAATAAAAGAAAAATAAATACATTTAAATATAATTTAAATATAATTTAAAATATAATTTACCTCTTTTTTAGCAACGCAGGGTTTGGCTTTCCGCTGTCATCGGGAATCATTCGAATCATTCGATTATACCCAAAATTACGAAAATTTTTTGGAATTATTACGTTTATTATCAAAATATGATCTAACATTAGCAGAATATCTCTCTAACAAAAGTAAAGGCACCGCCAATTGTCTGAGTTGGAGAATTCAAAACGAATTTATTACGACTTTGAGAAATTATTGCTTACGCCAAATTAGTAGTTCGGTCAAAGATGTGTAATACTTTACAGTAATTGTTGATTCTACTATTGATATTAGTAAGTTTGATCAACCAATTTCTTTTTTCTGTTAAGTACGTTGAAAAATGTGGGATTTGCAATAGAAAGGTTTTTACTGTTTGATGATATAAAGAGTTCATCATAGCGTTTTTAAATAAATTAGTTAGAAACTTAAAACAAACTTGGTTTAGACTTTAAAATTGCTGTGGTCAGGCCTATGATGGTGCGACAAATATGACAGGTCATTTGTCTGGCTTACAACAAAAATTATGAAAATTCAATTCAAATCCATGTATATTCACTGTTGCTCATCGATTAAATTTAACTTTAATAGATGCGATACCAGAGTCATTAAGCTCCGGAAGATTTTTTGGTTGCCTAAAAAGTACATATATATTTTTAAGAAGCAGTTTACCGCGATTACACCTGTTTGATAATGCTCAAATGAAACTATATGAACAAATAGGAATTGCTTTAAAAAGACAGTGACACAGTAGACGGCACAGTCACCATGACGCTGTTTGTGCATTGAAGAAAAATCTTAAAGCTGTTATAACCGCTCTGGGACAAATTTTAGAAGGCCGAGTTCATACTACACCTAAAATTATATCACAATGTAATTTACTTTTGACTCAAATTAATACGTTTTGAATTTATTCTAATGTTGATAATTTGAGAGAATCTGTTATACAAATTAAATACGAAATGCGCACTTTGCATTTCAATTATTAAAAATTGTCTGTAAACTATAATTTTTTTTGTTTGTTTAAATAGAAATTTTTGATTGATTGTAAATAAAAATTAGATAGTGATGTCCTTTCTTTGTCTATGTAAACCAGTCTACACTCCGTATTTGTAGTTAACACGGTACTTCCAAGTTACTTTTTTCGTTTTATACGTTATCGTGATTCGTGCGGGTCCTTACTTTGCTGTCCTTTCGGTTTCTGCCTGACCCGTGCGTTTTACCGTTACACGGTTTAGAGAGTTTATTGAGAATGCTGCACTATTTTTATCTTTAGAACCTAGTAGTTTTACAGATGAAGATAATCATATTAAAATCCTAAAAGACTTAATTTTGTTTTATGAAACTGACTTGGTCAATCCGTGGGATACCGTATAGAAATATATAAACTTTAAAACATTATATTTAGAAGTATTCTCCAATACTTATAACGAGGATAATAGCAACGGCCAACCAAGAATTACAGATATTTTGTCATTTATATATTCAAATAATATGATAGACTGCTACCCCAATATTGCCACATTGTATAAATTGTTTTTAACATTACTCGTCAGTACTGTTTCTGTCGAACGAAGTTTCAGTCGGCTACAGTTAATTGAAACTATTTAAGATCGACATTGGGCGAAGAGTGGTTAAGTGCTTTTGCTACATTGTACGTAGAACGAGATTTGTGTGAAAATATTGATTTTGATGTAGTTCTAGAACAATTTAAAAATATTAAAAATAGAAAAATAAATTTTTGATACTTACAAACAACTGTATCAATGGAAAATTTAATAAAAAATTGTAAAAATTTTAATAGCACAGGATTTTATCCTATTGTATCTTATTTTATGGATATTACAATGACTAACTTTTAACTATTAATGCAGATTTATAACAGATATGGGTTATTATATTATAATAAACTTGAGAAGAAAAGAATGTTTAGTGCGGTTTTATTTGATGGTAAATTATTTAATTTTAAACAAAAGACTTATGATTATTTCCCTATTTTTCATAATTTTGAAAAATGTTTCCAAGGACGCTAGTTATTTTAAATATCGAACAACAGCACAACCGAACCGAAACTCTTTGAGCAATGGCGCCTTTTTCAAAATTCGAAACCTGCCTGTCCTGATATTCTAGTTGCGCCACTGAAAATAATCTCAACCGTATTATTCATTGAAATAAATTAAAGAAATATTTTTATAAATAAATTCTTAAACTTTAATAATTTTTTAGTGGTATTGATAGAATTTAGTTAAATTAGGTAGGAGAACGCATAAAAAGTATAAATTTTTGTGTTTAAACTATATTATTCTCTAAATTAATCACAAAAATAAAACAAACTCAAATTGAATTTTTAAAAATTGTTAGCGTCGTTTTTACCCGTTTACAGATTTCAATACTGATATTTTCTTAAAAATAATCGTTACATAATTTAAAAACGCCTAAACTAATGCGATCACTCATGCTCATTTGCACCATATGATTTAAGTAACACTTAAAAATTAAGTAATCTTAAATGTTTAGATTTTGTTGCACCGTTCGCTAAGATTACCTGAAAAGTTTTATAATAAGCTTAAAATTAAAATTCTCAAACGCCGAGATTTTAGATGTTAAGCAGACAGTGTGTTCCTAGAATATACCTAACCTAACAATACATGCGTGACAAATTCCTGATAGTGTGTTGCATTCTGCTTTCCTATCGAATAAACCTTAAAATTTAATTAATAATGATATATTCGAAGACGATTTAGAAATAATAGATTTTGATTTTCCAAGACTATACTATACACGGTCAAACGGTGACTGTACAATCACGGGCAGTGCTTTTAAAGTTTATAATAACGAAAGAAACCTTTAAATGATGTGCTTTTTAAAAACTTATACAATTTGTGGAGATTTTGCACATTTGGTATGGTTTTTTTTTATAAAAATAAAGCAGTAATAGTTATCGCGCAATAGAATTACTATTGTACCACCATGCCCGCAAACTAACAACAACCATGCGCATAAGACAAACTGCAGTGTATTTAAATGTCAAATCTGACAATTTGCGTTGTAATATTTTTTATGCAATGAAGTTTATTGTGCAGTTACTTTCTTTATACCGAAACTTATTTTAAGACATTGTTTTACCAAAAAAAAAGACAATATGCATATGCACCTAATTTCAACCCTCATTTCTAACGGTAAACTAACCTCAACACTATCTTCGCAAATAAGGAAACGTTCGCTGCAATCTCGTCCATGACGTCACAAAATAAATATTTACACAGCGTTATGAACATGGCACTTGACGACTTCCTCGTCGAGCCGCCGCTAAAACGCTGTATACATTGGGATTGGGGCGTTGGTTGTTCGCCTCCATTTCACTCTGCCTCACATCATATTAAAAATATTACTCAATACTTCAACCCACGACTTACGTGCAGCCTTCTCACACCCTATCAGCTGATATATATATATATATATATATATATATATATAAATTCTTTAGTTGTTGATTTTCTTCTTTGGGAATATGTTCGTCCACTAATTAATAAGAAAAACGCTCATTTATCAACAACTAAAGAATTTATATTATTAATAGATATAACGTCCGATAACACAGCTGGAATATTATATATATATATATATATATATATATATATATATGCTGTGATATACTCCTGTGAATGCGGGAACTGGGTCCTTTCAACAAAAAAATTCTAGTCTCACCGATTGGGCGTCATAAACTGCTGTGATCCTGTTTTCGCCTCGGCTGTTCACCAAATTTTATAAACCTCCTCATTCATAAAATTAAACAACACATTCCTACCACAAACATCAACGTTAACTCTATTTACATCAATATTCAGAATACATTAAATTTTCAAATTAAATTTCAGCATAAAATTCAGTTTTAAAAAGAATTTCAAGATTAATTTTATTATCATTTTAATGTGCATCCAGAATTAAAGTCCTTGTAGGATGCCTACTAATTACTATAACAATATATGCAGACCGGAGTCTGAGTACAAAGGGAGCATCTACCACCCCTTTACGTTAATTAACCAGGTTCGTCTAATTGAGCTCAAAGACATACCCATATTTTCATCATAATCCAGAACATCAATACTAAATACCCCTTTCTACTTAAACAAGCAAATTTCACCTTAAAATTAAAATATTATTGTTAGTACAATTTCACTACTGTCCATTTTAAATAAACAAATTATAAAGTTATTCAACACACACCAAAATGTCAAACAAAATAGTATAATTTACCTGAAGGTTACTGTCCTCGTAGCTTCAATGTACATCGTCCCTTTAGTTAATCACACCATTCCAACAGGATTATATTTACGGCTTCTAATTCTCAACGCTTTTAAAATTTTCTCCATCACCATTTATTTAAAGTTGTTTCTGGGCTTTTCCGGAACTCATCTGTGTATATCTGGCCCTGGTTTTGTGGATCCAGACACGTTTTTGAACCATTTAATTATTAACACCCCCGAAAAATAACAAAGAAATTCATACTTCTTTCACCAATATACGCCAAAACTGCCTACTTTTGTGTATACATTTGTCGTTGTAAATTTTGCTAATTGGTACAGTGATACTAAATTTTATTACCTTGTATCTAAGTGCACTGAAGTACATTCATGTTAGCACGTAAATAACAAACTATTTTGAATCACTAAAATATACGAGCAAACTTTAAATTATTTTATCAAACTAAAATGCACTGTTTAACATCTTCAATCAAGTCGCGGATCTAAGAGAGCTTGTTTATATTCACCTCGGTATATATAGCAAAAAGCCTGTCTGTCGGTCTGTTCCCCAAAACGGGTAATTCTAAATAATTTCGCATGCTAGGTTCCCAGTCCGTAGCCTGTGCGTCGGTTTTTACGAATTTTGTACTCGCCAGTTGAAAATCTCAGAAATTCTCACACGGCACGCAAACATGTCCGAGAAAAACTAATTAATTTTGTACAGAAATCGTTGTTTCTACCTCTGATATTTGCATCCTATTTTCAACCAATTGTGACCCTCGTGACGTTGCTTAAATCACGCCTTTTACTATATGTGTCTTTGCTTGACGCATTTTCTCTTTCCTTTTCTAACCTGTTCGTATTGGTGCAAATTGATATTCTTTATTATCGATTATATTTTAGTCCATGTGGACTATCTGGGTTAAATAACCCCGTATCGCACCTTCTCGTGAATATTAAGCCCCGGTTTCTCCAAGATTCTTTGTAAACATTAATTATCTGCAAAATTTTCGCCGAATGAGCTTTTAAATAAACCCTGTTTTGTATTTCGTGCTAAAGCATCTGACCGTTTCCAATATCCTTAGAATCGACATGTTTATCTAAACAAATTAAACTGAAATTGCCTTTTAAAATACGCAGGTGTGTTCAAACATCCTACTTCTAACTAACACTTCTAGGATTTGCATTTTATTGGGTTTTTACAAGTTTCTATAGATATTATCTGTTACTAACGATTCAATTAACTTCAATTAAAAATAATAGCCTTTAATTTTTAGTGAATCCTAACTAAATATTAGTTATTATCTGTACGTTTTGTTCAATACCGGTTACTTGAAATAGAGTTAATTAAGATAAATTTTGCATGTAATTTCTCTTTTGTTTAGGAATAATTACATTACACGCAGAGCTTTTAATACTGTTTCTTTTGATATAAAGCGTCTTGTACATGGTTTAAATCTCTTATTTTTACTGAAACTAATAAATTTTTATGCTTCACGGTTTTAATAACGCGTATTATCTAATAATATTCATTATACACGGTGATTAAAATTATTTGATGTGATTATTTAATTTTCTACCCTGGTCTAAATATGAGTATATATATATATATATATATATATATATATATATATATATATATATATATGCTATGTATTAACTGGAACTATCAAACCCCGTCGTTGTTCCGTCCAATAAATACTTGAGATGATAACGCCGTACTCGGTATCAATGGCGTTTTCTACTTATAACTCCACCTCTCTGGATTATTCTCACCAGCCTCAAAATTATTATCGTCAAACTTAGATTTATTATCGTCAGCCTTAGAATTATTGTCGTCCTTCTCTGGATTATTCTCACCAGCCTCTGGAGATTATTATCGTCAAACATAGATTTATTATCGTCAGCCTTAGAATTATTGTCGTCCCTCTCTGGATTATTCTCATCAGCCTCTGGATTATTATCGTCAAACTTGGATTTATTATCGTTTCCCTCTGGAGCTCTATTATTATTATATTTTAGTTTAAATAAATTACTCCCAAATTCTACTTACGTTAATCGGCAATAGAAATTTTCATCTTCGTAGCACTATCTGTCACTAAATAATTTTACTATTAAAATATTATTATTACGCGTTACTCTTAGATTTAGAGTAACGCAGTTTGGCCTTGTTGAGTTGAAACTGAGCTCCGTTATCATTGCTCGCTGTTAATATATGGGTTGATCTCCCTTTCTATGTGGGCTTGGCTTACTAACCTTAACCAATGAGGTCTTTGTATTTCCTACACTTAAAGTGGTTTTCTGATGTAACATTTTTGGCTTTTCGAGTAATGGTTGTTTACTACAGATGCTTTGTTATCAAACCATGCGGTGTTTTGAGTAAATAATCGCTTTTCCATATTATACTAAAATACCTGATGCAATTTGAATTTCGATTTTCATGTTTATTTACGCATCTTTGATTACCTTTACTATCAAAGATGTTAATTGCTTCTACGCACTTACACAAAGCTTTGTTAACTTTTATTTCTTATCTCCGTATTATCATAACTGATTAGAATCCTTTTTGAATGCGTGTTTAATTACATGAACTATGTTTACTTCCAAATACGCGTGCTTCTACTGAAAAATATCGTTGTTTGCATTACTTAAAATTACTAAAGCTCTATATACCGGGTGTTAAATATTTGTTATTTACCTAATGCATGAATTATCTATTTCTATGCTAACTATGCGTCCTATTGTGTCTATTTGCGTCGCTTAAAACTAATTATACTCTATATACAGGGTGTTAAATACCTACTATTTACAAACTATCCCAATTACTCAATTTTCTACTAAATAAATGCAGTTTTCTGCTTCCTATTATAATTTATGATTCCTGCACGACCTTTGCTATAAAATACACCCTTAAACAACCCCTTATCACAGCTATATATATATATATATATATATATATATATATATATATATATATATTGTGACACCATTGGCGGAACTGCAGGGACTATCTTCTCATTTGCGAAAGTGTTGAGGTCAGGTTACCGTTAGAAATGTTTTACTATTAAGAAAAAAATCCGCAAAGCGAAATTAGCGAAAATAGTGTTGAGGTTAGGTTACCGATGAAATGATTTACTACTAAGAAGAAAGTAGGGTTGAGGATAGGTGCATATGCAGAATGTTTTTTGGTTATGCTTCTTGTTACACAATTCTCAAAAACACTTACGGTTTGGAAGCATGTTTATTGATACAGCGACTATATTAAAAGCACTTGTAAAGTTGTTGTGCGATTGACTGAATAACGTTCTCTCACGTATATTGTATAAGCCTAAAATGTCAACGACGTTGTGCTCTCAAAATGTAATCTTAACATATATTTGTTGATGTACTCTAGTAGAATCTGTGAAGTTAGTAAGGTAAACCTGCGGCAAAATCTTTTAAACGGCTCCAGAATCCTTCAATTTGGTTTGTACATACACCAGTATTTGGTTCGATAAAATTTTTGTGGTGGTTTATGATTCGGTGTAAGTACTGCCCTACGCCACCCAAGTTGTTAAGACTTGTATACGCTTTCCACTCGTACGTTCAAATTGTGGAACCTGGCAGCATGTGCGTTTGAATTATTGGTATTAAGGTGGCCGCTGAACTATCTGCAACATACACTACATATCGTGTACGGCTTGTTATGTCACATATTCTAAGCACCCATTGTGACCTGTGTAATATTTCCGTCGGGTTAGCAAGCTCTCATCAATTTGCACAATATGTCTTGGTCCGTCAAAGTTAAATAAATTATGCCGTTGCAGTATCTTCCAGGAACATACATGTCGGTAGTATTGACTCTAGATCGTGGATTTTCTCACCAAACTGATGGAGGAATGGCCACGAAGGTAGCGAAGCCAGTAGCCTAAGAAAGCAGATGAGTTCAGCACTAACTGTATGAGACGGCGGCATGTCCTATCACCGCATCTGCGATTGTGCTGTATTAAGCTATCTCGTTGCAAATCCGCTATCGCTATCGCGTCGAAAATACTCGTATATATTAAGATCGCTGATAACTTGCATAATGCACTCGACACACGAATCACGAAAATAATGTTCGGTAATTTATTTGTCTTAGGAAGAACAGCTCGAAATGTTAATACGTAAATGTTAATCAAAAACGTATAAAAAAAGTAACTATAAAATAAAGTTCACTAGCAGAATAAATTGTGGGTGTTCAGTTCACAATTTTGTATTTTTGTAGGATCACCTTTTATTTGGTTAATGCATAGAGACAACAAATGTGTATAATTTATTGACATTGGCTGCAAGAAAAATATACAATAACATGAAATTGAAAATAACGCTTACATAAAATTCTACATACATATGCAAAATACAAATGTCCTTGAATTTATGCATGAGAATAGAATTTTTATGTGAACAAATTTTGTTAACGCTAGAAATGCAAATGTCCTTTTGCGTTAGAAAATTTATTGTGCGGATTTAAATGAATGTAATGTTTGTACACTAAAAATGAAATACGCGCACTGGATTTACTTTGTACTTTGATGGGTGTTGCTGTTAAGAAACCCGGCTCAAAAAGTAACATATGTTAAAAAGTATTAAAATAAGAGTAAGTATTCACAGATACGTTGTCGCCTGGGATCTGCAGGTAACAGTTATGTTGGATCGACGTCGGTATACGGTGCTTACGTGGCAGGTCGATCAACTCCGGTGCCATGTACTATGCAGGTTCCCTTAACGGTGATACGACGCGTGGAACGGCATACTGATAGCGGATTCTTTGTAAAAGGCGTAGGAACTGATGCGGGGTGTGGTAATCACACGTCCAGGCAGCTAGGTCTCCTTCAGTAATAGTGGCGGTGAAGACGGGAACGTCACGGACGACTCGGACATCAGGTATCGGTGAACCGCAGTAAATGCTGATACCAAAATATTTTACAAAGTAACTTCCTTTGGTGGAAGTCCTGACCCTGGTGGTAGGATTTGGTGCACCTTGCCGGCAGGGTGTACAGTATCCACGTTAGTGCATAATGCACAACCTTCTGGTTTAACCTCCAAGCTTTGGTGTATCGTGTTAAAAGGTTTAACTCAGAAGATCAGAAGCTATTGCTTGCTCCTGGCTATTGTCTGTCCATATATATCCAACAACAAACGAAAGCTCGCCTCCTTGATCATTATAATTAATGTTTGTATTGTAATAATTTTCAGCCGTGTTTTTTAACAGCAACACGCATCAAAGTTCAAAGTGAAACCAATGCGCGAATTTACTTTATTTTTGTGTACAAACATTACATGCATTTAAATCCGCACTATACATTTTTTAACACTAAAGGACATTTGTACATTGCATATGCATGTAGAATCTTATGTTTTTGTTATTTTCAATTTCATGTTATGGTATATATTTCTTGCAGCCAATGTAAATAAATTATACACATTTGTTGTCTCTATGCATTAACCAAAAAAAGGTGATCCCACAAAAATACAAAATCGTGAACTGAGCACCCACAAGTGGTGACCCTGACGTGATTTTAAAACGTTAATGCATTAGAGATAACACCCGGTTAAACCCACGCGTTTAAAAACAATTTAAACTCGAACAATAACCGAGGAAATAAACAAAGTGGGCGTAGGTATTCCTACATTTTGGCGTAATGATCCAGAACTACGGTTCTCACAGGTCGAAAAAAGCTTTGAAATTAGTAATATTTTACAAAACGCGACTAAACACGCCTACATTATTACTAACTTAGAAGCGCGGTTCGCGAAAGAAATACGGGATATCATAATCAAACCGCCGGACACGGATAAAAACTGTTACGAACTACTATTAAGCAAACCGTCAAACACACATGCTTCATAACCCAAGTACATTCTCCAGGAATTGAGAATGTTCAAGCACATACCGAAGTATAAATCATCTATTTAATTCAGGGTATAAGTAAGACCGCTGATGAAGTACAGAGTTAGTCTATATCCAAATGTCGAATATAAATTATATCGTGTAAAGTTAATTAGTTACGCTTTTGAAAGTCCAATAGTAAATATAAATTTGTGTTATGTGAACGTATATATGTACCGACAGCTTGTACATAAATGGACAATAGTGTAATAAATAAATTATAGTAGTGTTTAGTGTTGTTGAGAAGACTTATGGTTGAGGAATTAGTTTAAGAAAATATTAGTGCTTGTAAATAGCATTAGTGTGGTAGTGCTTCATCGTAATTGGACTGAAAACATCTATAAATAAGGCACATACTGTTAATTAGACTTGTGAACAGTGAGTAATAAAGACTTGTTATTACTTGTTTTAAATTGGTGAAACGCGTTAATAGTAGCCCGCTACAATATAATAAATTGAAAACCGAATTAATTCGACGATTAAGTTCTACACAAGAACAACGTACGCGTAAGCTTCTAGAACATAAAACTTTGGGTCAACGAACCCCATCACAACTTCTTCGCCGTTTATAACAATTAAGCGGGACCGTGGTGCCAGATGCACTACTCAAAACAATATGGTTAGGGCATTTACCAGTAGAGGGGTAAGGCCGGTCCTAATTCAAAACGTGTTCAGACGTATTTTCCATATGTAAAATACACGTGCACCGTTTTGAATTAGGATCGACCTATATAATTTCAATGTAAAATAGTTGTAAAACATTTCAATGTAAAATAGTTGTGAAAACATGAATTCTTATATACTTTCAATGTAAAATACTTGTGGGCACGTTTTGAATTAGGATCGGCTTTATATTACTTTCAATGAAACATACTTTAAAACACACGCATGTTGAAAAATGTAAGTGCAGAGAAAAATGTGTGTAGCTGTTTTGAATTCCGTTTTCTAGCGAGAAGTTACACGTGCACCGTTTTGAATTAGGATTGGCGTTATATACTTTTAATGTAAAATGTGAAAACATGAATTCTTATATACTTTCAAATGTAAAATACTTGTGGGCACGTTTTGAATTAGGATCGGCTTTATATTACTTTCAATGAAACATACTTTAAAACACACGCATGTTGAAAAATGTAAGTGCAGAGAAAAATGTGTGTAGCTGTTTTGAATTCGGTTTTCTAGCGAGAAGTTACACGTGCACCGTTTTGAATTAGGATTGGCGTTATATACTTTTAATGTAAAATGTGAAAACATGAATTCTTATATACTTTCAAATGTAAAATACTTGTGGGCACGTTTTGAAATAGGATCGGCTTTATATTACTTTCAATGGAACATACATACTTCAAAACACACGTATGTTGAAAAATGTAAGTGCAGAGAAAATGTGTGTAGATGTTTTGAATTTGGTTTTCTAGCGAGACAGTATGCCAGATGCAAAATATCGCATTCAAGTCAATTGTGTTTAATTAAAGTGAATTCTGATTTAGGTTTTTTATTTATGTTTAGAGGCTGCAAATACACATGGGCCGGTTTCAATTCAAAATGTGTTCACTTTTGTGATAGGTTGAAAAGTGGGTTGGCAAAGTACGCAGATGGTGGTAATCTGCTATATAAGGAGATTGCTCCTAATATTAATTTAATTAGTTGAAGAAAAGCAATATGGATTTTAATACTCTTAATAAAACCACATATCGCAAACCTTATGTAAATTCAAAAGATCTTGTAGTGAATAAGAGGTTTGAAGTTTTAAAAGTGGAAACAATCAAGACAAAATATGGAGAAAGAGTATTAGTGGAAACAGAAGAGTTCAAGAGTATATTGCCATTGAGATATTTTGAATACCTTCAAGCACATGGAGTGAAACAATTAAATGAAAGTATTGGCTCGAACAAACACGTATACATAACTAGTAAGGGATCGATCGGTCTAACTGTCAACATAGAATTTTCAGAATAATATGTCACTAATCTAAGAAATTAGTTTATTATTATAATAATATACATTTTGTTCTTTACTGTTTATTTTATTATAACACATCTAATTCGATTGTATAAAGAATGATGTATTTAATTAAAGTGGGTTCTGATTTATGTGCGTTTTACTTTGAGTTTACTACCTTGTTTAGAAAAAGTCTTGTTTCAAAAGAGAAACTTTTATAAAATACTTTTTATTTTACAAATTGTTGAATATTTTGATCTAACTATTTATAAATGAAAAAGTATTTATTAACTCCCGTTCTTGAAGTATCTGCTGCTCCCTCGCAACTAGTTCCTCTCTTTTTTGCTTTATTATTTCTAGCTCCAAATCTATACGACGCAGTAGCTTCTCTCCACGCTTTTTAAATGCGTTAAGCAACTCTACTGTGTCATCTTCGTAGGATTTGTCATCTTCACAGCAAACAGCCATATTAGATTCTGTACATAACGTTTTCATAGCCAACATGTTTTTTGCCTAGTCTGTGAGCATAACATTAAAGATTATTGTAGGTTCACCTTTTCTTTTGTATACTACCTGATGTTTCTGAGAGGATCAGAGTGTGTCAACGATCCGACGATAGCCTCAGAGTTTCCAGAATGGTTTTTTGATCTAATGTAACTTATAAATTAGTAGTGTTTTAAAACACATGTATAAATGTGAAAAAGCACTTACCGTGATATATCTATTACGTCACTATCAAAAATAGCAGCAGTGTCGAGTTGAGGCGAAGAAGAAACCAAAAACTTCTATAATCAAGTCTTCGTCAGAATTGTAATATAAATTGCTCTAGAACTTTTACGTTGGTACTATTACAATTTTTGATTGATGATAAGTTACTCATTTTTAAAAGTTGCTAGTAATAGTAACTAATAATTATACAAGAGATCTGATTGAATACTGTTGGTAAAATCTACGTGAAGTATTTATATTAAATAATAAACTGACCTATTAGAAAAAATTAAAAGTTTGCATCGTTTTCTGAAAAAATTTAGCTCTGTAATCTATTCTAATGAATAAAACAGTATGTAAGCGAATATAATTATACCTCAGCAGAAATAATGAATTAGATTCATTGTCTGAAAAAGAAATTGCAATGAAGGCACATAATAAAAAACCTAAATTAAATTAATTTCATTTTAGATTACTGCTAGCATAATTTATTTTCCATAAAAATTAACAAAAATTGACTTTATATGCATATATAGGTATATAGTAATTTGTGTCTGTGTGTATGTTTACGCGAATCATGCTGAAAAAGAAATTCTTTAATTCTATTAACGTACTGCAAAATGTTTTTTTAATATTAGGTTTTTAAAAAAACCATGAGTGCGTGTAAATTATTATATTTTTCTTTAGATTAATTTCGTTTAAAATAATGCAAGGCAAATGGTCCTTAACTAGTAATATATATAGAATAAGTTTTAGATTACTGCTGACACAATTTATATGCATATACAGGTAATTGTGTGTTTACACGATTTATGTTGCATAAAAAATTCTTTAAAGGTACTGCTATATGATAAAACTGCAGAATGTTTTTTTAATACTGGGTTTTTAAAAAAAAACATGAGTGCGTGTAAATTATTAAACAACATTGACGGTTTAATCTGAGACATTTTTTCAAATTTGCTTTGTTTTTTATTAAAAGATTTCATATGTAACCATAAAAAATAGCGCTGTAATGATAGTGTATTTTCTGTACACACATCATAAATCAAAGATCGTATAAAACATTTTTATTACTATACTGCAAACAAGAAATTTTTTGTCGTAAACGCAGCTGAATGAAAAATGATGTTGTATGCTAATTCTTTTTACAGTTGTTTTGCTTACGTCAGATGATATTTTTGTATAAATAGTAAATGGAGCTATACATATATTAAGTAGTGTATTGATTTGTATAGAATCATGAATTCTGAAACAGTGGCCGAGATTAGTAGCGCTATTTTGAGATTAACTGTAAAATGCGTGAATCTAATCAAATCAGTCGATGCAATAACGAAACACATTATAATTATCAAAGCAAATATTAGTATATTGAAGCTTGCTATTAGAAATAAGGTATACGAAGACAATCGACAAGAAAATCCTAGTAGGCTGGAATCTAATTTGGCACACCTTAAAGCTACCTTGTACGATTGAGGCACTTGAAACGCTCTTTGGAATATAAAGGTAAAGGTATTGATGCAACGCTTTCTAGAGGTCATATTCGAACAAATCTGATTTGGCATGATGTACAATCATGATTTGGGAGTCGAATAATTACGGGACTTATTACCAATTTAAGTTATACAGATCCTCTAGTGTTCTTAGACAAGGCGTTCGCTAGTTTTAAACGCAAGATTGTTGCTTGCTTAAAAAAGTCAATATTGAAAGTTAATGTAATATTGACCGCTAACTTTGTTAAGCCTACAACTGCGAAATAGATTTGAAGACGTTTCCTGCTGCAAATCGTCACATCGATATAAATACCAATCTCAAGCAGTGGTATAAGGAGAACGTATTGGACAAGATTTCGAAGCGATTAGAAGAATTTAGCGAAAAGGATTCTGGTTGGGCAATCCAAGAAGTTTTATACTTGAAGGTAAATATAAACAATCATGATCCACTTAAAGGAGGGTGTTCAACGTTTGTACCGGTTCCGGACTTTATATAAAAAAAAGCTGTGGTAAATGTAATAAATAACGACCAACATTGCATTCTTTGGAGCTTGGTTTCCGCTTTATATCCTGCTAAACAAAATAGTCAGAGAATATCTAGCTATCCACATTTTGATACGGTATTACGCTACAATTCGATTCAGTTTCCAATCGCATTAAAAGACATACAAAAATTGAGAAGCTTAACAATTTCCCAATTAACCTATATTGTATAGAAAATACTAAAATACTGCCATTTTGTTTAAGTGAAAATTAAAAAAAAAATGAACCTATTAATCTGTTAGTTTTAAATAATGATTCCTTACAATATTCTCGTCCGACAAATGCTAATGAGAATCACTTTCATTTTACTTGGATTAAGAATATGTCAAAATTATTTGCAAAACAGTTGTCTTCACATCCTCATAGAAAATTTTTTTGTTATAGACGTTTAAATAATTTTAGTACAGCAGCATTACTTAAACGTCATTCGAATTATTGCGAAAAGCAGAATACTTGCTCAATAAGATTACCCGAAGAATCCGAAAAGTATCTAACATTTAAACATTTCCACTATCAAGAAAAAGTATCATTTGTAGATCTCGAATGTATATTAGAACCATGCAATGAGTCGGAGGTAATATTAAACACAGTCCGTTACCAAAGGCATATACCCTTTAGTGTAGCGTCCTATTTGAAATGCTCGTATGATAATAAATATTCCAAATTTCAATTGTATCGCGGAAAGGATTGTATAGAATGGTTTGTTGCTCAATTGAAACTGATTTCAAATACGACTAATAAAATTTTCTGTAACCCAAAACCTATGAATCCTTTAACAGAAGAACAAAAGTTAGCATTTAAATTTGCCCTTCACTGTCACATTTGCAATAAACCTTTTAGTATAGATGATATTAGAGTTCACGATCACTGCCACTTTACAGGTGAATTTCGAGGAGCGGCTCATCAAGATTGCAACATCAATTATCATAATTCTTATATGATACCGGTAGTTTTTCATAACTTATCAGGCTACGATTCGCATTTCATTATTAAAAAAATCTCGTTAGAGTTTTCAGGTTCGTTAAGCATTCTACCAATAAATAAGGAAAAATACATATCTTTTACAAAATATGTAAAAGGTATGAAAGTTAGTTTTAGATTTATCGATTCCTTCAGGTTTATGGCATCTAGCATCGAAAAATTAGCTTCCTACTTAGATGATAATAAAAAATCCATCACCAGGGAAAATGGTAACACTGATAATGAGTTTTAGTTACTTACGCGTAAAGGCATATTTCCCTATGATTACATTAACTCTTGGGATAGGCTCAATGAAACCAATTTGCCTTGTAAAACAGCATTCTTTAATCGTTTGCGCAATGAAGAAATCTCAGATGAAGACTACAATCATGCTAAACACGTTTGGCAAACATTTAATATAAAAACACTAGGGGACTATTCAGACCTATATTTAAAAACAGATGTACTGCTCTTGACTGATATATTTGAAAACTTTAGAAAAACTTGCATGTTCACGTATAAGTTAGTTCCACTTCACTACTTTACGGCTCCTGGTTTAGCTCTAGATGCAATGTTAAAAACGACGAACGTTAAACTCGAGTTGCTTACTGATATTGAAAAAATAATGTTTTTAGAACGGGGAATTCGTGGCGGTGTTTCTCAATGTTCGAATAGATATGCTAAAGCAAATAACAAATATATGAAGGCAGATTATGATCCAAATTTCGATTCTAAATATTTAATGTATTTTGATGTTAATAATTTATATGGGGCTGCAATGTCTGAATATCTTCCATATGGAGAATTTGAATTTTTAGATGGTACCAGTCCAGATATAGTACATTTAGACATACTTAATATTCCCGATGATTCTGATGTAGGATATATTTTTGAATGCGATTTACACTACCCAGTATCTTTACATGAATTTCACAGTGACTTACCTTTAGCGCCTGAACATATGATACCACCAGTACCTTCTAATAAATCAAACTTAAAGAAATTACTTACAACTTTATATCCAAAACTCAACTATATTATTCACTACAAGAATTTAAAAATGTATTTAAGCTACGGTTTAGAACTGAAAAAGATTCATAAGGTTCTTCGGTTTAAACAAGCCCTTTGGTTAAAAGAATACATTGATTTGAATACGAAATTAAGACAACAGTCAAAAAACAGTTTCGATATATGCTTTTATAAAAATATGATAAATTCGGTTTATGGAAAAATGATGGAGAACGTACGGAAAAGGAAAGATGTGAAATTAGTGACCGAATGGGAAGGACGGTTTGGAGCTCGTAGTTACATAGCGAAGCCTAATTTTCACAGTTGCACTGTGTTAGACAAAGATCTAGTCTTAATAGAAATGAATAAATTAGAGGTTTATTTAAACAAACCCATTTATGTAGCTTTCTCTATTCTAGATATTTCAAAAACCTACTTATATGAATTTCACTATAGTTATATAAAATCGCAATTTGCTAACAAAGCAAAGCTTCTGTTCACAGATACAGATAGTTTGATATACGAGTTTAGCGTTGAAGATATTTACTCTTATATCAAACAAGATATTCATAGATTTGATACTTCCGATTACGA
Organism: Platerodrilus igneus; assembly: GCA_036346225.1. Taxonomy (NCBI): domain Eukaryota; kingdom Metazoa; phylum Arthropoda; class Insecta; order Coleoptera; family Lycidae; genus Platerodrilus; species Platerodrilus igneus. The sequence continues at coordinate 142,629 of JARFIW010001251.1, forward strand.
CCCTCATAACAAATATCATATTCCATTATCAAATAAAAAGGTTCCTGGTATTATGAAAGATGAAAACAATGGTGATATCATGCTAGAGTTTGTAGGGCTTAGATCTAAAATGTACACTTACAGAGTTCAGGATAGGATAATAAAAAAGTCAAAGGGATCTTCCTTAGCAAGTATTAAGCAAATTTCTTTTGATGATTATAAGAATGCTTTGTTTTATAAACAGACTGTACAGAAACAGCAATGTTTAATTAGATCAGTCAAACATGATGTCTTTACTATTAAACAAAACAAAATTGTTCTTAATCCAAGTGATGATAAAAGAATTCTTAGTACCTCAACCACTGATACTAAACCTTGGGGGTATAACTATACACTCAGAAATGACTTGTAAAGCTTCAACCACTGGCTCAAATAAAGAATGTAATTTATTTTATCTCGATTAACATATAATATTTTTTAGTTATAAAACTTCAGTGTTATGTTTATACCTGCACAAGTACACCGTTTTTCGTTTTTGGATGTATCTAAAAGTAGGATACCTTTCAATCAGCCCGAGTTGAACTATATTAGTATAAATGAATTGTAGAGAAAAAATAGTAGTAGTAACCGTTCTGTTTAAAAAAAAATCCAGTTTGTTAATAACATACCAGTTAGTTTATTTGAGAAATGTATAACAAAACTTTTATTTAAAATTGTCAATGTTTATGGCTGTTTACTAAATCACTTAATAATTCAAACATGTAAAAGATATTGTAAAAACATGTAAAAATATTAATAAATAGACTGTGATTGCTAAATGATTTATTGTTTTTTCATAATTTGTAAAGGTACAGTAATAATAATAATAAAGTAATTATAATATTCTTATGCTGTTTGAGAGTGGATTGTATTTGACTATCTTATCATGAAGTATAAGGCAATGACAAGATGTATTTGGCAAAACGTTTCTGCTAGTTTCAAATTCTAATCTAATATCGACAGTACCAGATTTTAACGTTTTGTTTTGTCTAGAACAATCTATGACTACTAATGGTGCAATACTTCGTAAATCTTCAGGATTAAAAAGTGTTTCATTTTTCTTTTCGTAGTATGATTGCTGAAACTGTGCATACATCTCATATAACAACGCAGTCTGTTTATTCTCGAACTTCAAATTTAAGTTATCGTACGGGAAAATTTCTGAATTTAAATAGAGTTTCATGTTGGTTAAATAGCAATGATCAAAACGACTGTAGTTGCTCATGTATCTATTTTTTCGGTTGGTTTGGAAACCAACAATCACAAATCTTGGTTTTTCTAATTGTGTTGTTGTTTTATTGTTCCATGTATGACGTTGCGTTTCTTGTAGAAGTTGATATTCATGCAACTCCCATCCTCTAAACGGAATATGCAAATCCTGATTTTGTGCAACGCATTCTATTAAATTAATTCGTTGAGTATCATCAACGGCTACATGCGGCATTTTCCATAAAACTTTGTTTAAAACAACTTTTATTTCTTCATCGTGTGTAGGATTAATTATAGCATTAGTATCAAAACTAGAACGTAGTAAGACTAACTCATGACGGAGGTTTAAAATAATTTTTTTAAAATCTTCGCATAATCCGAGAACCATTGAAAGGTTTATTGCAACATTAAAATTCCCATTGGCATCAACTATTTGTGAATCATCCATAGGAAACCACCCAGCGTTTTGTAAATGTTTACTTTGATTGCTATTATATGAAACATATCCCTTCATTATAGACGTTAATCCAGGATTCCGAACACGATCTACAATGATACCACCAATCTCATATCTAATTTCATCAAAAGCAGCAAAATTCCATTATTTACAAACTTTGCTGTCTGAGACGGGTTCCATCTGTTCTAATTAATTTGCCTTCTATGTACAGCATGCTCTTCGATGGTAAGGTGTATACATCTTGTTGTTGTATAGGGATTCGAATTTCATCATTATTGTTTAAAGATGTGTTAGCATAAGGTTGATGAGTATGTTTTCAATATTAACAATTGCATTGTCGAAGTAGACTTTTTCACGCACGTTCAGTATTTCACTATTCATTCTACTTTTTAATTAAATAAATGCAGTCCTAACGATTGTAGAAACTGCCGGTTTTGTGTTGTTAGCGGTCTTGAAACAATCAATCGAGTGTCGATTGATTTGAAATTTCCAGCATTTATAGCAATTCTTGACATGTTGCGTGCATTATACTTAATACCCATGGCTATTGCAGATTTTTTTTAAATGCAACCTAACAGTTAGCAGTTCTCTGAAATTAACTAAATTTCCATCTTGATCTAACACTTTAACTATTATTTCATTTATTATACGTGACCTGATTGGTAGATATATAATCGTAGGTGGGCACTCGACAATTTTAAAACTTGCAGGTACTTAAGGAAAAAATTCGTGTATTACATGGGCTGGTTTACTATTTAAATAGGATCCACTTACAATATTACAATCGATTAAAACTGCATTCACTTTACAAATGTTGATCGCGTAGTCTGCTTAATGCGTGACATATGCTACCAATTTTCGCGGATTGAAACCAAGTAGAGAACCAATTGAATCCTTTTTAGTAAAATCCACATCTAGACTACATTTAATACTACATTTAAGTGTATTATTGTCAGCTGTAATTTCTATATACACTGGCGTCTTTCTAGCGCTTCGTGATTGTTCCATACGACCATGCCATCTTTTATCACCTAAAGCTTTTTGAAGATATTTATTAATTTCTCTAATCTCATAAGCACCTTCAGGTATTTCTATACATTCTCCGTTAGATCCATAATAAAATTTATTATTTATTCCTTTTTCTATGTTTGGAATTGTGTTATAAGACTCAAAATTTGTTAATCCTAATACGTACTCCAAATCATTATCCAAGTTTATAGGCGGATTAAAATTGTTTGTTAAAACTGAAGTGTTTCCCGTTAGAGTAAAAGTGTACGACATGACAACTTCGTACGCAGTTCTATGTACTACTTAGAAATTGTAAGCATAAATGACCGCAAAACACAGTACCGTACGATTGTTCTTGGTTAATGTTATTAAGAATTTTACATTTACCCCCGCTATTCAAATAACTTATTAACTCTGTTGGCGGTCGCAGGTTTCCGTAGCTGTCATAGTAAATAGCGCTACTACCGTACTTTTTATAAGAGGTCCAATGCGTGCCTAAACCTTCTATTCCATCTAAATTAATTATACCACATTCTTTTAAATTAACTTTCTTGGGAAGATTGTTTCTCATGAACACTCCACGGAAATATGGTACTTCTAATTGCTTAACAAACTCTATTAATTCTACATTGCTTAGTGCTCGATTAGGTAAAATCAAGTTGCGTTTCTTTGAGGTTTTGCAGAGGCTAAAAAAAGACCAAAACCTTTTTTATAAGGTTTGATGTACATGCCGTTTCCGACTGCAATGTTCTCCATTGTCTTGTTATGACGTTGTTTTTCCGCTAGTTGTTCCTTAGCTATTTTAGTATCTGAAACTGCTTTTGCAACAGCAGCTGCACCTCCAGTAAGAGTACCAAGGGCGCTTAGGCCTGCAAAAATTGGTATTAGTGGTAGAAAACCCCCTGTTTTAGGAATTGATATAATACGAGCTGATTTAATATGCTTCTTTTGTTCTGCTGTATTGCCGGCCTTAATTGCTATGTTGATTGCATCCATAATATTAGATCCTTTAGCCTTTTTTAAAGCTGTACGTGCTTGTTTGATAATACTTTTAATACCTAGCGTACTTCTTATTTTACGTTTCTTTATCAGTTTTCTTATTTTATTGATATTTTTTGTTCTCAGTGATGCACAGGCATCCATACCAAGTTTTACTTTAGCTTTCATTGCGGTAGATACTCCAAATGCTGCTACTTTTTCACCTAAAGACGAGTCACCAAAATTTAGTCTTTCTGTAGCTAACTGAGCTAACTTCGAATCTGCTTGATGGCGTTTAGATAGATCCTTTTCTTTGGAGTATGCAATATCGTGCTCCTTACAAGCCTCGTCTAACTTGTTTATTCCTTTGTCTCCCCGAGCTAACCGTTCGATTAGTTTTGTACCCGGACTGCAAAATTTGTAACCCGGAATATGCGCTTCAAATGGTAAATTGTTAATTACAGTATTTAATAGTCCGTTCCCAGTAGTTTTAGAATTATTATATGTAATCATTAGCGGACAACTATCCTCTCAAGCTGTGCAGTAAATAAATAAAATATTGTGAATTAATGATTCTTTATATACTCGCCGTTTCTTATATATATATATATATATATATATATATATATATATATATATTTATATTATATATTTTTTACAAATCGAATTTAGTACTTGCAAACATGCGTGTTGTGAAACAATCAACACCTTTAACCATAAACAATAATGACATTGGCGTGCAATCCTTAGCTAAAAAGAAAAAACATAGCGTTCTTCTGCCTTCATCTATTCGATGTCTAGTTGTTGGTCCATCAAATTGCGGTAAAACCAACGTTATGATTGGGTTGATAGAACATCCTAATGGTTTAAAGTTTGAAAACGTATATGTTTATTCTAAATCACTTTATCAACCAAAGTATCAATACCTTGAAAGTCTACTGCGACCAATAAAAGGGATCAAATATTATACATTTTCCAGTTCTGATATTATATCACCATCTGATGCTCGAAATAATTCTATATTTGTTTTTGATGATGTAGCTTGCGATAAACTAGGTATAATTAGGGAATACTTTAGTATGGGGCGTCATAAACAAGTAGACAGTTTTTACCTTTGTCAAAGTTATACTCGTATACTTAAGCACTTACTACGTGATAATGCTAATCTTTTATTTTTATTTATACAAGATGATTTAAACTTAAAACACATATATGACGATCACGTCAATACTGACATGAAGTATAATAAATTCCGTGAAATATGTGCTGCTTGTTGGCAAGACAAATACGGTTTCTTAGTTGTAGACAAAGATAGTGATCCAGGTCAAGTAAGGTACCGAATAGGTTTTGATCACTTCATACATATTTAAACCTTGAGAGACGCAAGTATCGTTAGTATCGAACAATTTTTTTATTACAATAAACTTTTTACGCAATGAACAAGGAGGCGATAAAACTTAAAAGAATTTTAATTAAGAAAAGAAACATTGTAAAAAACAAATTGCGCCAGTTAAAAGATAATGAAGTCGTCCAAGTGGAATTAATCTTACCCATAACATTGCGAATAGAAACTATTGCTAATAAACTAGATGAGGAAAGTGTGGTAAAGAAAGAAAAATTTAAAGAAGAAGAAGAAGAACTGCCTCATAGCAGTGTAAAAAAAAATTAAACCCAAATTGCTAGAAAGGAACGTTGACTATATTGATTCGCCGGTTATTGCTCAGCATATACCGAATATAAAAAATGATGCCATAGAGAAAGATGATGATGATGATGTTGAGAATGAATACAAAGCAGAAGTTAATCGAAATGCACAAGAAGCCCAGGAATATATGCAAAGCTTTGCCGATTCACCTGGTATGACACATTATCTCGAACAGCTACATCCGCTACCTCGAAAATATATTTACAATATGTTTAAAGATGTTAAGAACGAATTTGATCATAAATATGGTATTAGGTTTAACCCTGATTCAAATGGTCTTATGACATTATATTAGAGGATACCCGCAAGACATTGAAATTCTTATAAACGAAAAAAGTTATGTAATTGCACAGTTACAAGGATTTTTGCTTAAACGTATGGATGTAATCAGCTTTCGTGACAGCGGTGCTATCATAAACAATACCACAATGTTTCTTGATTTTATATTAAAAGTTCCTTTCAAAGCAACTGGAGCCCACGACATTCAAACACAGAAGTATTTATTAATTGTATTTAATAAATCCTGATTAGAAAAAAGTATTATGATAGTTGCTCAATCAAAAGTGAAAGAGGATATAGTAAATGAACTTCATAAACCAGCAAGAATAAATTTCAAGAGACGCAAAGTGATAGTAAAAGGTTTAAATGACCTTCTTCAGACCGATTTGATTGAAATGCTACCATATTCGCAAACAAACAAAGGATTTAAATACATTTTAGTAGTTATTGATTGTTTCTCCAAATACGTATGGGCTGTACCACTTAAAAGTAAAACTGGTATTGATGTTACTACTGCAATGAAAACAATTTTAAATAAATTAAAAATCCACCAAGAAATTTGCAGTCTGATTTTGGTAAAGAATATTATAACAAACACTTTCAATCCTTAATGCAGATATATGGCATAAATCATTATAGTGTTTTTTCTACAAAGAAAGCATGCATTGTGGAACGTGTAATTAAAACTTTAAAGGGAAAAATGTGGCGCTTGTTTAACCTGAACGGTTCTTACAATTGGATAAAAAATTTAAGCGATATTGTGAAACAATACAACAATACAGTTCACAATACTATCGGAGTCAAACCTGTAAAAGTTGATAAATCAAATGAAAAAACTATTCTTAAATTATCATTTACCCACATCAAACTTGCAACTAAAATACCAAAATATTCAATTAAAGACAGTGTGAGGATTAGTAAACACAGGGAAGCATTTACGAAAGGTTACACGCCAAACTGGTCAAATGAAATTTTTAAGATTAAAAAGGTAAACGTAACCAATCCGACAACATATATAAAATCAAGACTAGAAAGAAATCAAAGGTGCATTTTATGAAACGGAGTTGCAAAACGTTAAACATCTAGGAATTTACCTGGTAGAAGAAGTCCTAAGAAAGAGTGAAAACAAAGTCTTTGTAAAATGGTTAGACTTCTCTAACGTACACAATAGCTGGATCGATAAAAATAATGTTTGCTAGAAGTTGTTATAATAATAGTTAATAAATCTAACATTGTAAAATTATATTAAAATAAATAATACAGACAAAATCTTTCTATTGTTTTTTTTTATTATTATAAAGCTATTCTTTTAATAAAAAAGAATTTTGTAAGGCTAACATTGTAAAATTATATTAAAATAAATAATACAAACAAAATCTTTCTATTGTTTTTTATTATTATCAAACCATTCTTTTAATAAAAAGGCATTTTGTTTTGCGCATTGCAGATTATTATTGCTGTGTCTACAACAATGTATGTTATATTTTAAACGATTGTTGATTTTTAACTCCGATAGCTTAGGACAACCTAGTGCAAGCATATCAGTTACAAAGTTTTGCATTATATATGTTTCAATCAATTTCTTATTTTCTAGACCCTTCACAAATACTTCTTTACCGGGTCGGATAATTTGCTTCAAATAAAGCGCTATATATGATGACACCATTCCAGCCGTTGAAGATTCATCCCAAGAAAGACCATAAATATTCTTTGTCACCCAGTCGTTATATTTTATATGATCTTGACTCAAACAACTAGACTGCATTGGCAGTTTAAAAATTTGATGCCAAACATCACCTAACAACAAGTCCAAAACCGCAATTTCTTTGCACACAAACTCGTTTTTCTTGTATTTAAATCCCTGAATATCAATTATATACATGTTTGTATGTAAATATATGCAGTAAACTTCGACTAATTAAATTAATATTAGGTGCAATCTCCTTATATAGCAGATTACCACCATCTGCGTACTTTGCCAACCCACTTTTCAACCTATCACAAGAGTGAACACATTTTGAATTGAAACCGGCCCATGTGTATTTGCAGCCTCTAAACATAAATAAAAAACATAAATCAGAATCCACTTTAATTAAACACAATTGACTTGAATGCGATATTTTGCATCTGTCATACTTTATAACTTCTCGCTAGAAAACCAAATTCAAAACATCTACACACATTTTCTCTGCACTTACATTTTTCAACATACGTGTGTTTTGAAATATGTTCCATTGAAAGTAATATAAAGCCGATCCTAATTCAAAACGTGCCCACAAGTATTTTACATTTGAAAGTATATAAGAATTCAGGTTTTCACATTTTACATTAAAAGTATATAACGCCGATCCTAATTCAAAACGGTACACGTGTAACTTCTCGCTAGAAAACCGAATTCAAAACAGCTACACACATTTTTCTCTGCACTTACATTTTTCAACATACGTGTGTTTTGAAGTATGTTTCATTGAAAGTAATATAAAGCCGATCCTAATTCAAAACGTGCCCACAAGTATTTTACATTGAAAGTATATAAGAATTCATGTTTTCACAACTATTTTACATTGAAATTATATAAGGCCGATCCTAATTCAAAACAGTGCACGTGTATTTTACATATGGAAAATACGTCTGAACACGTTTTGAATTAGGACCGGCTTTACTCCTCTACTTTTGCCAATGCAAATCCAAGCGCTTCTAGCTACACAACAGCGGACGTCATACATGATACACAATCAACACACGATGCTAATACAATTGTAGACAACCGCGATTCCCTCCTTACAAAGCTAATAAAAGAAGATAACGAGCTCAAAACAAAGCTCTAGCATTCACAAAATGCTGTAAATAAACAGCACCCCCGGAGTCCTTCTATAACGCGACCGCGTAACCAAAGCCCGCAAAAGCAGCCTCAAACAAAAGACCTGTGCTGGTTTCACAATTAATTTGAAATCAACGTACGCAAATGCATTAAACCCTGTAAATTCGCGACTCCGCAAAACTCTGACCGCGGAAATTAGAGGCGGATAATTTCTTGCAATCTATTTCACGCTGCTTGTACGTAAAAGATCGCACCACCGCAGTGAAATTTATAATCGACACTGGTGCGGATCTCTGTGCATACCCAAAAAAGCAAGATTAGTGGAATACGCAAGCCTACGAACTACCAATTGTTCGTCGCAAATGACACAGTCATTAATACATACGGTACAATCACACTGACACTAAATTTGGGACTTAGACGACCATTCGTGTGGCAATGCGTCATTGCCGAAGTTAAAAACCAATCATCGGTATGGATTTCCTTGCACACTACGAATTACTCATTGACGCAAAAAAACAAGAGACTTGTCGACTCATAGACAAAACTCTCAAACAACGGTCAATCAGGCGGTAATACGTATAATGCGATATCAACCACGGTATCCAAAATAAAATACCAACAAAGAGTGGTGACCCTGTTGGGACTCCAGGGTCTTAAACGCTCGCACAATCCTAGATAGATATCCCATCCCATTTGTCGAAGATTTATCACACAAATTGCACGGCAGGAAAATTTTTTCTACAATCGATCTTGCAAGGGTTTAACACCAAATTCGAATAGCTGAAAAAGATATAGAAAAGACAGCTATCGCACGACACTTTTTGGTCTATTTGAGTTCACATACATGACCTTCGGATTAAGAAATGTTGCACAAACTTTTCAACAATTTATGGATGAAGTTTTACGTGGTTTAGAATTCTGCTACGGCTACATAGACGACATACTGGTAGCATCTCAATCTGACGAAGAACGCCAGACCCACTTGGAAATTCTCTTCAACAAATTAAAGGATTATGGCGTGGTTATAAACTCAGCCAAACGCCTCTTCGGGCAACATGAAGTCAAATTTCTTGACTACCTCATCACCCTCTATTTATCTATCTAACTATAAAAAAGTTCAAACACATGTTAGAGGGAAGATATTTCACGGTCTACGCCACCAGTCTAACATTCGCTTTCGAACAAAAGTTAGAAAAATGTACTCCCAGACAATTTAAATATTTGGATTACATAACCCAATATTCGACAAATATTGAACATACATCGGGAACAGAAAACATCGTCGCAGACGCATTGTCAAGAGTTGATAACATCGACTACAAACAGCTATTAAATTCACAACAAAATGACGAAGAATTCAAAAGTTAAGGGCAAAAACAAAACCAGTTTAACCTTCAAACTGATTCAAATACAGAACTCTGAGCAAAGCATTTTCTGCGACGTTTTAACCGCGATAGCACGCCCTTACGTTACAAATAGGTTAAAAAACGCTATCGCAAGCATGCACAACTTAGCACATCCAAGAATAAAGGCAGCCACGAAACCGGTAACCTAAAAATTCGTTTGGACTAGCATCAAGTCAGACTGCCGCGCCTGGGCACGAAGTTGCATGCAATACCAGAAATCCAAAGTCACAAGACATGTGGTTTCAAACACAAAATTACAAATCACCATCTGCAAGATTCGAACATGTACACATAGATATTGCCGGACCATTACCTATATCACAGGACAACCGATATATACTTACATGCATCGACCGTTTTACCTGATGGCCAGAGGCAACACCTCTGCAAATTATTGATGCTGAAACGGCAGCCAAAGCATTTATCAAACTATGGATCAGACGATTTGTCGTACCACTCAGAATCACAACAGATCAAGGCCGACAATTTGAATCACAACTATTCAAAGAGCTAGTCTTGATCGGATTTACAAAAATCCACACAACAGCATATCGTCCTCAATCCAATGGCATGATGGAAAGATTTCACTACCAACTAAAAACTGCACTGATATGCTACGAAACCAAGCAATGGTCACAAGCATTACCCTTAGTTCTACTCGGAATATGAAATGCTTGGAAGGAAGATTTGAACGCTACATTAGCAGAACTCACCTCGGTAAAATATTACGCCTACCAGGAGAATTGTTAGCAAGTTTTAACAAACAGAAGGAACAACTACAACCTGAAGCACTTATAAAACAATTGCGTTCCTACTTCCAACGACTACAACCAGTCCCAGGTACAAACCATAACCGCAAGCAACCTTTCATATTCAAAAACTTAAAACAATCAAGCTACATTTTTTAACACTGCGAGTTACATATCCACCATATTAAAATGCATATAAAATAAATGTAATTATTATGTCTTAGTAATAAAATGTTCATTGTATTAAATAAAGGTTATATAATTAAACTTTAACAGAGTTCATATCAGAAATAAGAAAGGAAACGACTACTTTGTATTCCAGATGCAATCTGATACTGCAAGTGCAGAAACAATAAACTGCAATAAAGCGGTTTTAATTAAATTTACTTAGAATAAGACACTGTATGATTATCGAGAAACTGCAGACAGCAAGATCTGTACTTTCCCACAAGATGAAATGAGACCAAGGGCTTCATAAATACTGTGAGGAGCTCCTGATCGCCAGTCGGTTTTCGAACTTCATAACTTTAACATTGTTGGTGGTTCAAGCTACTCTTTGTAATTTTTAATTATTTATTTGTTAAAATAGTAACTTAGAGTATTTTTGTCAACTTCAATTAAATCTCGTTTAATGAACATAAACGCTCAAGTTGTAAAAGAAAATAAATCAACTTTTGTAATTATACAATTAAAAATAAATTTGATAGAAGGTTATTAGAAATAAAACTTTTTAAAAAGAAACTTCCAACGATTCAAAATCTATCTTGCGGAGTAAACAAAAGTGCCTTACAACGAACGTATGAGGGACCATACAAAGCTATTCGAATGACTATAAATTTTCTAACGCCAAATAACATTTGCATTTCTAGCGTTAACAAAATTTGTTCAGATAAAACTCTATTCTCGTGCATAAATTTAAGAACATTTGTATATTGCATATGCATGTAGAATCTTATGTAATTGTTATTTTCAATTTCATGTTATTTTCCTCTGCGTTTATCTTATGCGTATCGTTGTTGTTAGTTTGCGAGAATGACGGTACAATAGTAATGCTATTGCGCAATAACTAGTGCTGATTTATTTTTATAAAAAAAAACATACCAAACGTGCAAAATCTCTAAAAATTGTATAATTTTTTTAAAGGTCACTTTATTTAAAGGCCTTTTTCGTTATTATAAACAATAAAAGCACCGTCCATGATTGTACACAGCATTTTACCTTTAATAGAGGAAGTAATTGATTTCCTAAATAATCTGTAAGTAAAATTGTAACGTGCTAAATAATGCAACGGTCAAATATTTCAGAAATAACAGTGTTACACCGATGAATCGGCTGTTAGTTGCACTTCGATTTTACGCATCTGCTGGGCATTTGATGTCAGTTGAGAATTTTTGTGGGATGCATATTGCAACAACTTTAAGCATCATTGCAAGAGTGTCACAAGCTTTTGCCTCACTAATATCATAGTTTGTGAAATTACCAGAAAATGAAGCAGGGGGCAATTTTTGACCATTCGTAAGTTGAAAACGTATGCGTAACGTTACGAATTCTGAACTTTCCAATTTTTGACGCGACGAATAGTTACATGTGCGTAAAGATGCATCTATATTTGAACGTTTTTGTGCGAGCGGTAAAATCACGAGTGTCTCGCGGTAGTAATAACGCGTCTGCAATGACAGTTGTAAACAGATTGAGGTTACGTAATTTTTTTGTTTACGTATAGTGAATGAGATCTATGGAAATTACCTATTAATTTTGTTTATCGTGTTATTTGTAAACGAGGAGTAAAAATGAATACTTGCGAAGATTGTGGTTTTGAGTTTACACAAAAGAAGAATTTGTATGTCCATTTAAGAACGATTCATAATTTTGAATATAGGAAACCACTTACTTTAACTAGTAAATTTTTGTGTGATACATGTGGCAAATCCTTTACCAGTAAATCAACTTTAAGTCGTCATTGCAGAACTGTTCATAAAAGTATTCTAATAATTCTCAACTCGTCAAGAATCAAGTGCTTTTATAAAAATTGTACAACACATCTAAAGGGATATAAAAAACTTTGACAACATTTGGCAAATAAACATCAAATTGAAACTAAACTTGATCAACTACATTTTAATTCACAATTAGGTTTGAAGGTTATTATGCAAAGTGTTAATTATATACTAATTTTATTCTGTTTAACAGAGTTCAAAAACTGGAAAGACCAAGAACAGAAAAAATCTTTGACAATGTATATACTTCACACTTCAGCTAAATTATTGTCTGATGGCACCAAAAAGGAGTACTATAATTGCCATCAATCGTACAACTACATTTCAAAAGGCAAGGGTTTTAGAAGCTTAAAAAGCACAGGCACTAATAAAATTGGAAGTGTTTGTCCCTCAAGAATGGAAACGACGATAAAGAACGATGGGTCTGTTGCAGTAGACTTCTGGACAACTCATGTTGGACATACCAATGATATTGGTCGAGTTCCTTTAAGTAAACAGAGTAAAGCAGAAATTGCAGGTATTTTCGAACATAAAGTTCTAGTTTAAGATTTTACAGTTGATGTGTTTCAGGAAAATTAAAGGAAGGTGTTACATTTCAACATATATTGGATGATGTTCATGATCTGCTTTAAAACAAGAAAATTTGCTGAATATTTTCATAATAATTATGCAAATTGTCCAACATGTTGGGCATATTGCTATCGATTGGGTTTAGGAATAAACACTAACATGTATCTTGAATCGATGCACAAAGTTTTGAAGTATGTGTATTTGGAAGGTTGGAAAGTAAAACGTTTGGACAAAAGCATTAATGCAGTAATGAAAATTGCTCGAGATAGCTTGTTCAAACGTATAATTAAACTTGCAAAGAATACTTCAAATGACAAAATTAATAGAATTAAACAAAGTCATAAAGCAAGTCTAACAATTACATCAGATTTTATTAGACGTCTTGAAAATGATACAGAATTTTTAGTTACGTCGTCCACTTGTACTTTTCAACAGTATCAAGTTACCAGAGAAGATGAGGCCTGTGAAGGTTCATGCCTAAGTTGTACAAAGTGCAGCATATGTGTTCATACATTTCAATGCACTTGTATTGACAACATGATAAAGCTTAACATTTACAAACACATACATGCTTGTGCGATACAGTTTTACAAATCGAATCTTGACATTGCCACACCTTTGCATATTAGTATCGTTAATGAACTTTTCAGCAGTAATATTTTACATGAAGCAAAATCTTCAAAAAATTATATTACTAAAAAAAGCCGAGCTAATAATAGGCCTATGTGAGAATGCTTCGTTAACTGACGAACATCTGCGTATAATGAGGCAATTTGATAAAATTATTGACACATCAAATAATGCAAAATATATTGATCTAAAAACTACAGAGGAGATTAATATTAATAAAAAAGTTGAACATCAGGTGCGGCTTTTTTTCAACAAAGTAGAAATCAACAAGGAATAATGATCTTAAAAAGCCTACCCTAACAGAAGAAATTTTTATTAGGGATGGTTTGGTCAATAACTCAAATCTTAACGTTAATGTTCATACAAGATCTGATCATACATCACCTGATTTTATGTTAAGATAAGACAGTGTATTATCTCAGTAGAAAGTAGGTTTAATTAACACTAAAGCTTATAAAGTTAGATTTTGTTAAGCTTTCTCTTGTTTGGGAATAAAATCCGATGAAGAAACCACTCGCAGAAATACATGTACCAATTACTGGAAATTATTACAATCCCAGCGATTTTGATGGGAAACCTACAAGTACGCGACTAATCTAATTTAATCCTCAGTTCTCACTTTGTTTTATCAGTGTTACAAGCGCTGGTAAGTTATTGTAATTTCGTCAAATCTGTCGGATTGAGTGTTTTTATATTAAGTGCAGTATTTTAGTTTAACTTTTAGTCGGAGTACCAAAATAATCTTAATTTTCTACCTTGTTTTTTTACATATTTTAATCGACTGACAGTGCAAACAAAATTCTTGACAAAATAAAATTAGTTTCTTTCTTAATTAATTTAGGTATTTATTGAGAATGTATATGGGTACATAACGAGTTTACTTTTAAAAAAATAAAAATACAATTATTGAAACCTCAAAGCCTCTATTACTATTATTAAACACATTTCACTCAAGTAATTAATAATTTACAAATGATATTAAAGAAATACCAGCAAACTACCTTTAAACTGCATATTGACACAAGTACGAAAGATACCTAGAATAGCAACAAGTTAGTTCAAAATACCAAGTTGTTTACATACAAGAGCTAACATATATAGATAACATTCGTGTAAAGTTAATTTCCTTCGTTGCACTAAATTTAACTTCTTTTTTATCCAAAGTTGGTTGCTTATAGAAACTGGTCTCTTATATTCAAATCATGAAATTTTCTTAAGTGGCCATACAAAGTTTTATTTTACGTAAATTCAGAACCACAATCTTGGCAAATATTCAATTTTACTTCTCCTATATAAACAAGGAGATAAACAATCAATTTAATATTAACACAGACCTCATCCAATTTATGTAATAAAAAAAATTACATAACTCAATCTGTTTACAACTGTCATTGCAGCCGCGTTATTACTACCGCGAGACGCTCGTGTAAATCATACTAAGTGTATAGAAAGTGAGGTTATAGCTAAGTAAAAATATTAAAGGTTTATTTAAATTCCTTCTTTTTGGCTTATGGTATAATCTGTAATTTAAATAAAGTTAGGAAATTGAATTGAAGAAATTCTTGTAGCACTCCCTTATTAAAAATTAATAATGGACGATCTGCTGAACGTATTAGCAATACGGAATTTAGAAAATGCCGAATTGTACAATTGCCCCTACAATATAGGGAGTCTAAAGATCCGTTTGTTTTATTAAGTGAAAACCAATTCCTTAAAATGTTGAGATTATCTAAGGAGCTGTGTAGATATTTAATAGAGTGCTTGGAGCCACATATGCGACCTCTGAGGCGAGAAACTGATTTAAGTATACAAACTAGGGTATGTATTTATTACCATTGCACATATTTTTTACTTATTTCTCTTTATCCATTCTTTAGGTTTTAGCAGCATTGAAATTGTATGGAAGTGGCAGTTATCAACCCGATGTAGGTGCTAACAATTTTGTTGATGTGTCGAAATCTTCTGTATGTCTATCTGTTAAGGAAGTTACAGAAGCCCTAAATTTGGCCGAAATATTTAACGAGTGGGTTTGTTTTCCTAATAATTTAGAGAAACTGAACAAAATTAGAATAGAGTAAGCATCTTTGCAAATGTATTTTGATTATTAATAGTATACATATATACTTCTAGATTTTATAATCAACACAATTTCCCAGGAGTTGTAGGATGCATAGACTGTATGCATGTCGCAATAGTACCACCTAAGACTGAGGATCATGAATTTCCTGAACATGTATATGTAAATCGTAAAAATTATTATTCGATTAATGTTCAACTAGTATGAATAAATATAATTTTCTCCACTTTATTGTAAGCATTATATATTTTAGATATGTGATGCCGATTTAAAAAACCTAAATGTGAATGCCAGATTTCTTGGTAGCACCAATGATGCTTTTATATGGAATCAATCAAATGTCCAACTGGCACTTAGAAACTTACATGCTGCTGGTTATAATGACTATTTTCTTTTTGGTAATTATCAAAAAAAGGATAACAATTTGGTAATTTCCATTTTTATTTTACAGGTTCAGGGTATCCACTACGTGCCTGGTTACTAACACCATTTTCAGAAGGTAATGATAATTCTCCAAAAGGCGTATATAATGAATTACACAGAAAAACACGTGTAAAAATTGAATGTTGTAGTGGGGTGTTGAAATCAAGGTTTCGCTGCCTCTTAAAACATAGAACACTTCATTATAAACCAACAACAGCATGTAAAATCCTAAATGCTTGTGTCGTGCTTCATAAAATGTGTCGTGAACACAATGTTCCTGATATAGATGATGTCGATGAGGATTGTTCTGATTTTGATTTTGGAATGGATGAAGATGCTATTAGCGATGATCAAAATATAATACACACTATAAATCCTGAGCTACATGAGGGTAAAATAATCAGAAATAAAATAGCTCGTACTTTATATCGACGAAATTGATTAATTTTTCTAACAGTATATTAATCATTGAACTTTATTTATAGCAAGGAAACGTTGTAGTAATATAGTAACAAAATGTAGTAGTTGTTAGAGCTTCTAAAAAGGATGTTTTTTAATTAAATTGTATTAAAATACATGTTTACAAAAATTTAGAATGTTTATTATAAGATATTAACAATTAAATGTAAGGCTATTAAAATAATATAAAATACTTATACAAAATGATATTATCAACTAAGTGTGTGCACTTGAACTAAATATACATATGACATATTTATTGGGGTTTAAAATGTTCAAGTAATGTGGTGAGTGATTCTGCGATTGATTGAAGAGAACGTCCTTTTGCCTTCTTCAATTCTATGCTCTCCTTTTTTAATTTAAGTTTTTAGTCATAAATGTATTTTTTTTAAATTAATTTTTCTTTTCAGTTTTTTTCAAAAGTAGTAGCAGCCATAGCAGAGCTTAATAAATTGTCCAGCTTCTTTGGTATTTTTTTTTTGTTTGATGATTTTTCAATTTTATTATTTTCTGAATCCACTGATGTGGGTGTTGTTTGAGCAGTGCTGCTATTAGGTAGATCTACATTTACAATTTGAAGTTCATTTTCCTTATGAGTTTCACTTAAATTATTACACTGGATTTCTTGATTGTCATTCAAATAAATAACTTCACATTCATCTAACAATTTATCGTCTAGTTCTAACTGTACCACTGATTCCTTTACTGGATGTCCGTCCATAAACACCTTTGAAATAATTGACAGTATATCTTTTTCTACTTTTGTCAGAGTATCTTCCTGTAAAGGACCACTGCCAGTACGGTTCGCACTTAAACGGTTTTTTGCCTTCTTTACTTTGGCGCGGCTGCTAAAATCCTGCCATGTCTGAAATCAAAATATTCGTTAAAATGCTAAGTCTTGAAATATGAACAATTTGCTCACCTTACCCAATTCCTTCCACTGTTTGTTGGGACCGGGTAAAGAATTTAAAATGTTTGTGATATCTTGCTAATCCTTTGCAGCATCTTTGGCGGTATAGTTTGACAAATGTTTATCACTAATTAATTAATTGCGTCTTACTTTTCACAAATTCCACTAAAAGTTGTTTTTGTTTTTCAGTAGAGTTAAAACGCCTTTTTTTACTCTCCATAACTACAAAAGCTCGTTAGATTAAAACTATAAAAAACAAACACTTGCAAAATACTTTTATCTACTGAGAATATTTTATAAGAGGTTAGGTTGCTTTGTTTTGGTTCCAAGAAACTGAACTACAAGATATTCAAATTAACTACTGCGACGTTGTCACATTAAACATTCGTTTATCAGCGAACAGCATGTTTGCTAAGCGAAGACTTGTCAAAAATTGGCCTACACTTAAGTATACGCTTTTAAACATACATGTAAACGTTTAAGTTCAAAAATTGAACTGCGGGTCTTATTTTAAATAAAAACGAATGTTATGCAATTGTAGCATTTGTAGTATATTGGGTACTATAAACGACACTCATGTTAGGATTCAATCACCAGGTGGAGTTGATAGAGAGATCTTTCGCAATAGGAAGGGCTATTTTTTCATCAACGTACAAGTTGTTTGTGATGCCGCCTTAAAAATTATGGATGTGGTAGCAAGTTGGCCTCGTTCTGTTCATGATTTCACCATATTTAACTACAGTCAAATAAAAACAGTGATTAAAAATAATGAATTTCCAAATTGCGTTCTAGGTTGTATATCGATTATTATTAAATAACGCTTCCAAGTTATTGCATTATAGGTCATAGCGGTTATCCACTAACGCCATATTTTCTGACCCCTTGAAAATACAAGCACCAGGGCAGAACAGTTAGGCGCACATTGAGACTTGCAATACTGTTGAGCGATTATTTGAAAATTGGAAACATCGATTTCCAGTTCTAGCGTATGGAATACGCCTTAAATTAGATACAGTATTAGCTGCCATTGCAGCAACTGCTGTTCTACAAAATATAGCACGCCAAATGCACGATGACAACTCTCCAGAATTACCGCCACTAGAATTGAATTAATTAATTGCAGATGGACAAATAATGCAAGCTTTTGGTGAAAATAATGGCAATATTAATATTCAATGTGAATTTATTAATAATTATTTTGCTCATTTATAAAATATAATAGAAGAAATGTAAATAAAATTGGGCATAATTAATGAATACATAATATATAATTTCCAATATTTTATTTACTACTACATAACATAAAAAGCATAGCTTTTTTTATCAAAATATCTAATTCTAACGATTCCATTTGTAGTTGGTGTTGTTTTGCTTGTCATGTTAGTTCATTTTCTAATTTCTTCATTTAAATATCAGTAATTGCAATTCTTTTTGATAGTAGTATTTCATAGTTCTCTGCAATTGTTGATAATGCTAATTGCTTAACAAGTGTGGGCCGTCTCCTACACGAACTTGGACGTACCTAAAACAATAATCCATACACAATTTATGCGGTATTTGTAATGTGCACCAAATGTTTAAAAAAATCTAAACAAAACTTATTGCTTAGAAATTAAATAGTGCATAATTCAAAAACTACCAAATGCCGGTAGGACACTCTCCTAGACGGGGAGGTAGTGTTAGCGACCTAACCACAGAGTTAACACCGGATCTGGAAACAAAAACCGCAAAAACCACCTAGAATGATGCCGTCATTATCACAGCTAAAATAGGAAACAACTGCGAAACACCAAATCCAACAGAAGCAACAACAAAAAAAATAATAGAACCAGAGCAAGGAACCAAGGACATTACAACAGAACACCCACTTTACAGGATGTACCTGGAGCTAGACCTGTTCATAACTAATGAAATGGACACCGCTAACCGTCTAAAAGTAGGAATGAAGAAGGACTTGAAGGAACGTATTGCAAAATGGGCACTTTGCAAAGCAGAACTGATTGGAGAAAATAAACTATTGCGAGAGCAAAACACGCAATTACAAAACCAAAACCAACATCTCCTAAAATCACAGCACACACACGAAAACGCACAACACATCGAAACTATCACACCCAAGACAACATACGCGAACATTGCGGCACTAACAAGGCTTCAACCACCGAAACAAGACGCAATCACACGGGCAATGACAAACCAAACAGTTTTCATCACTTCGGTACGTGGTAAATCCATTAAACAAATACAGGACACCTTCATGAAAACTATCAACCCCAAAACAGATGGCATTAAGATCAAAAACATTCGAAACACCAATAACACTCTAATAATAGACACGGATAATGAAAGCGAAGCAAGGAAACTACTTCAACATGGTAAACTCACAGAGGTATTAAAGGTAGAAAAACCCCTGAAAAGAAACCCATTGGTGATATTGTATGATGTCCTAACGTATCTAAAGGAATCAGAAGTAAAAACATTAATATACAAGCAGAATCTAAAAGAGAAGTTAAGTTGGAATGAATTCGACAAAGAATTCGTCCTTAGCTTCAAAACTGGACCAAAAGCAAACCCACGGTACATCATGTGGCAACCATCAGCAGTAAACTACGTAATATGCTCATAAATCTAAACAAGTTATACATAGAATACAGATGCATAACAGTAAAAGATCATCTCGTCGTCCCACGATGCATGAGATGCCAGGATCTAGGGCACATCTCAAAATACTGCCCACTTCAAACGGACACCTGTAGCCACTGTGGGGAACAAGATGCCAAACACAAAAAGCTAAACTGTCCAAAAAAGGAAAATGAAACCAGCTTGCATTCCATGTCAAAAAGGACACCGAAAATGTACCGATAACTCAAAGGACTGTCCGACGTATAAAATGCTACTAGACAGACTTATACACAAAACCGATTATGGACAATAACACACATACAACCAACAATTATCCAGGAATCCAAACTAAGACATACCTACTGGAAACACGGACAACTGGGATCGATGCTCAATCTCAAACAACAGTACCGACCGCAAACACGAGAAACGGAACAACAAAAACTGAGACGCATAGGAAAACCACAATTAAAATTGGACAGCTAAACGCCATGCGTAGCGCCACCGTAACACAGGAAATCAGACACCTGGCCGAAACACAACGACTAGATATAATCTGCATGCAAGAACCATACTGCAAAAACGGAAAATTACCGGGAATGTCAACGACAGCCAGACGGATATGTAAAGGAGACAGACCAATGACAGCCACTATAATATTCAACCCTAACATACAAGCAACCACAACACAAAGATACACGAACGAACACAACGTCTGTCTAGAAATATCCGGACAAAACATACACAACTGGATACTGACCAACACATACTTCCAATTTCGGTTGGACCCCGATCCATACATCACCAACATTAAAAACATTGCACGTACATACACAAACCAACCCGCACTTTTTATGGCAGATGTAAACGGAAAATCCCCAATGTGGCACTGTAGCAACACTGATGCACGTGGGGAGAGGGTAGAGGACATGATCAACGAGCTACAGCTTGAAGTGATGAACTGTCCTTTCAATCCACCCACCCACAGAAACTATCGGGCAGGAGCAGGGAGTAACATTGACGTCACAATAGCAAACGGACTAGCGCACCTTCACATACAAAACTGGGAGGTACATGACAACTTAACAATAAGCGATCACAACCTTGTAACTTTTGATATAAACAAGAATAACATACCATTACATGCGAAAACGGGCAAAAAAAGACTAAAATACAATATACAAAATGCCAACTGGCAAAGACTACTGGACAACTTCAATCCGCCCCCTGATATCCAACGCAACGACAGCGTATACGCTTACCCCCAAGCCCTAACAAGAACAATTAAAGACACTATAAAACAAACATTAAAAACAGTAAGACAAACTGCGCCACAAAAACCGCTAAAATGGACCACAGAGGTCCAGATACTGAAAAGCAAAGCTCGCATGGTAAGGAGTCGCTATCAGGCCGCCCTAACACCGGCAGAAAGGGACTTCCAGCTGACCAACTACAGACAACGCAAGCCGACATACGAACAGGAACTATACAACATGAAACGAAAATCCTGGGACACTTTCGTCGAAAGACATTTGCAGACGGATGTTTGGGGGGTACCGTACAAGATAGTAACAGGAAAAATTGCACCACCGACAACATACTCGACTTTAACCAAACCCGACGGAACAGAAACCAAGGACTGGATTGAAACCGCGACATTACTACTACATACATTCCGCTATTCGATCAAGTAAAAACAAAAAAGCTCCTGGGCCAGACGGGATCCAGGCAGAAATCACAAAGGCACTAGACACCAAACTCACACCGAAATTTACTAAACTGTACAACGAATGTCTAAGACAAACAAAGTTTCCAAACTGCTGGAAGAAAGCAGACGTAATCATACTTTCTAAAAACCGAGAAAAAGACCCGAAAAATCCGGGTTCGTACCGCTCCATCTGCCTTCTAGACTCGCTCGGGAAAACTTTCGAGCGACTACTGTGTACGAGAATGCAAGAACATTGGAAGACGAAAGGCATGCACCCGGCGCAGTACGGATTTAGACAAGGACGATCAACCGAAGACGCCGTAAATAAAGCCATAAACTCTGCAACCACTTCAAATAAAAAAATACGTGGCCCTAATCATGATAGACATAGAAGAAGCCTTCAACAACTTATGGTGGCCAACACTGTTCCATAGACTAATCGAAATTCAATGTCCAAAACAACTACATCATACCTTTAGAAGCTTTTGCCAAGATAGATTTGTAACACTGTCTGTTACTAAAAACATCACAAAATCAATCACCAAAAGGTGCCCACAGGGGTCAGTCTGCGGTCCCATGTTTTGGGACATTGCGACTGAGGAGCTTTTGGAGCAGCTGGATACCGCAAATGAGGTGAGGTCCGTAGTAGCTTATGCGGACGACGTCTTGTTGGTGCTGGAAGGAGGTTCTAGAAATAAACTACAGCACAATGCAAACACCGCATTGAACAAAACCCTAGAATGGTGCAACGCAAATAAGATGACAATAGCACATGACAAAACAACTTATATGATAGTTAAAGGTTCTCTAGAAAGAGACCCTATCATTAAACTGGACAGAGGCAGAATACGAAGAACACGGGAGGCCAAATACCTAGGGCTAACCCTTGATGAAAAACTGAACTACGAAAAACACATTGCCACAGTGACTGCAGGTGCCAGTAGAGCTATGCAATGCATAGCAACTCTTGCACAACGTACGTACAATATCCCCCTAAACTGTGTAAGATTATACTTTTCAAGCGTACTTGCAGCATTAATAAGCCATGCAACGAGCGTCTGGGCAACCAGATTACATCTAGTAAAACCCAAACAAAAAGTCAACAGTGCCCAAAGGGGGGCACTAATAAGACTTACTGGAGCATACCGGACCGTATCACACGACGCACTCTATGTGATATTAGGAGTCCTCCTTCTTGATCTGTATATCAGGAAGAGAGCGGCGACATACTGGTTAAAAAATAAAGAACCAGAAAAAAGTCCGGGAAATCCTAAAACTAACATCAGAAATTCGGATAAAAAATGAAATTCAAGACACAATACTAACCGAGTGGCAAGATAGATGAAACCAGAGCACAAATGGGAGGAGGGTATACGCACTAGTCCCAAACATCCGAGACAGGCTAAACTGTCACCACTTGGTCCCCTCACAAGGGCTCATTCATTTTCTCACGGGGCATGGTCCTTATCCAACCTACAGGAACCGCTTCCAAGACAACAACAACTGCACATGTGGTGAGGTGGGGACACCGGAACATCTGGTGTTTCACTGCACCGAACTGCAACAGGACCTAGGAATGGACAGGACAATCCTACGGGACCTACCCCTCTCGGACATGCTGTGGAACGAAAACATATTTCCTTACCTAAACAGAATCACTCACCAAACTACTACTATACTACACCAAAGGTACACAAACGGACTCTGACAGAACACACACAAACACCATACAAACCCCACACATCACAAATACCACAAACACAGATCACACGAAACACAGAAGTTTGACGTAACGCATTGAACGTGTAATATAAAACACAATCCACCCAACACACATGGGAACCGACAACAAACAAGCGGCATTCTCCCAAAGACATACCAGGAACCACGTGTCTCCTGAAGATCTTCCAGAAGGCTCGTGAATCCTGACGACCGAGAGTGATACCAGTGAAAACAAAGTGAAAATAGTGAAAACGGCAAAAGTGCGGCAAACGTACCTCAAACACAAGTTTCCCCCAGAACACTTATTAACATTACAATACTAACATTAGTAGGATAAGGACTCAATACTAACCATCTAACCAAAAATACAACTAACTAAAATAAACCAGAGAAAATACTAACTATATTCGTAATTGCTTTAAGAAATCTAACCCTAGCTACAGTAACGTAATGTTTATATTCCCAATGTTGTACCGCAACTAAAAATTACTACAGGGGAAATATTCTGACAACACAATTACAACACATCAGCACGACAAAATACACACAAACACGCACAAGCACACACACACACACACAACAGAGACTGTACGTGGCCTCCCTGGTTTCCGGCTGCCGACGGCCAGGACACGTACAAGAATGCGTACTCCTCGGTTTCTGATTTCCGGCTACCGGTGGTTAAAAACCGGGAGAGAGAAACAGTCCCAAGGACCTCGCCACAGACATAAGCACACGCACACACAAACATGAAAACAATAAACACACACACCATTATAGCACACCGGCACGACAAAACACACACTTGCACACACCAAAACACACACAAACACGCACGTACACGTACCTGCACGCACACGCATACGACACAGACATATACACACACGCGCACACATACACATAAACACCAGAGACTGTACGTGGTTCCCCTGGTTTCCGACTGCCGACGGCCAGGACATGTACAGGAATGCGAACTTCTAAATTTCTGATTTCCGGCTGCCGACGGTCGGAAGCTGGGAAGGACAGCAGTCCCAAAGACGACACCACAGACAGAAACACACACACGCAACCCTCACACGTGCACAGACACAAACACACACGCGCGCACACATTCACACCGGGGACTGTACGTGATTCCCCTGGTTTCCGGCTGCCGACGGCCAGGACGCGTACAGGAATGCAAACGTCTCGGTTTTTGATTTCCGGCTGCCGACGGTCGAAAGCTGGGAAGGAAAGCAGTTCCAAGGACATTACCACAGACAGAAACACACACACACACTCACGCACCCACACGCGCGCACAGACATAGACACATACACACACACAAACACACACACGAGTATTTCCAAACGCAAATAATATATAACTAACTAATATAACTTAAGGTAGCAAATAATTTTGTTAGATTTCTTAGGAGTAACAGGTTTGCTGTAATTTTTAGGTACCAAACTAATTGTAATGTTAGAATAAATAAATAAAAAAAATAAATCATAATAGTTGTCTTTGAGGATAGTAATGTAACGGGCTACTACTACCGCGTTTCTTTATTTTAAAACAATTAATAATAAAGGTCTTTATTATTCACTGTTTACAAGTCTAATTAACAGTATATGCCTTATTTGTAGATGTTTTCAGTCCACTTAACAATGAAGCACTATTACACTAATGAATTCACAAGCACTAATATCTTCTTAAACTAACTGCTTTACCATAGGTCCATTAACAACACTAACACAACTATTTATTTATACACTTCTATTTATTTATGTATACTACAAGCTGCATGTACATTAGACACAGCATATATCATTTATGTATATATTCTAAAAGCTCAACTACGTTTACTGTACACGATATAATTTATATTAGACCTTCAAGTATAGACTGACCCCTGCATTTATTAGCGGCCTTATATATACTCTGAGTTAAAGATATGACTCATCTTCTGGTACTTACTAGAAGCTTCCCGGTCCATTGAGAATAAGCGGCGTTTTGTGCGTTTGATTACTAGAAGGATTCTCGAATCCTAAAGACTATGCAGACCCTAAAACGCTTGTGCGTTTGACGGGTTGCCTAATAGTAGCTCGAAACACTACCCCCTCTTTAAAACCGTTACGTCTCGTAACTGTAAAATTCGATGAATGATGACGGTATCGGCAGCTATCTCCTCTGGTGCATCCACCACGTCGTTGAAAGTAACAGTCAACACTCTTTTCTTGGTCTTGGTAGGCAACCGGTTGATAACAACAAACAAGGACCTGGACGTTGGTTTTCTGGAAAACTACTTCTAGCATATTTCGGACTATCCTCCAATCTAAGCGATCCAGTCCACAGCCCAGCTTGGGCACCGCTAGTCTCGTTACTCCATTTTCCATCATGTGCGCTTTAAGATTTAGCAAAGCCTCCCATAGATGTCCATAACTAGGTCTCTGCCATGAAGAATTTTTGGTGACCAGATAGTAAGTGTAATTAAGCGGTGTAACAGTTACGGGTTGTGCTAGTTACCAAGCGATAAAGTGAAAGGTCATTTCCGGTTACCTCATTCCGATTGCGCTCGACCTTATTTTCTTAATTACACGTTTAAAAATAAAGTGTTGTTGTTTGTAAATTATATATTTTAATATTTTGAAGTAATTAGTTTATTTAAATTGATTTGGCGGTTTTAGAAATTTAAAATAAATAAATAGTGTTCTTCGCGGTACATTTTGAATCGAATTGCGCTAGGGAATTTATTTGATTCTAGTTGTTATTTTGACGCTTGGTGCTTGTTGTATTTTTGTTAAAATTTGATATTTAATTGGGCGGTTCGAAGTTTAAATAAATACAAGGTTGCTTACGGTTCACCTTTAAACAAAACATTTTATTGGGCCAACGTTTTGCGTTCTTCTAGCGTCTTTCTTTTAGCGTCGTAACGGTCAAGTGGTTTTGAGCTGCGTTTTAGGTGTCATTTTTGTCGTTTGTTTTGTCAGCATGGTGGTCCACCGCGACGAGGACCCGTTGCCCAGGAAGAAGAGGGGAGATAGGTCGGAGTCTAATAGGTCGGAGGCTGAGGGCGCTGTTGGGGGGAAACAGCTAAAGGTAATTTTAAAAGACGTTAGGTTAGGGATTCAGGAGGAGGTACAGGAGGTAGAGGAGCCTGTGTCTGCGGTGGTCGTGTCGGGGGAGTCGGGGCCCCCTGGGGTGGCTGCGGCGCCTGAATCGCCCTCAACTTCGGGAGCCCAGCGAAAGATGTCGACTAGCAGCGACGTTAGCGTTGCAGCTAGCGACCTCGATGAGCTGGACCTCCTGAGATTGAGGGTGAGGAAGGCGCACTGGGCCATCTCCGGGAGGGTGCCGACGACCTCCGCCACTATCGTCGTGGAAGACAGAAAGAAGATTCGCTACGCCCTGGATGATTTCCTCGACGCGGCGAATCAACTTATAGGTATGGTTAGGGCGCTGCGGCTTGTGGCTAGTGATTTTGGGAGAGCTAATGTTGTCGGGGGAAGTCTAGCGGTGGTTGCTTGTGTTTCAGGGCAGCAGTGTTCCAGGAGCCAGGAGGTGCCGATGCCGCGGAAGGCGTCGTATGCTGCAGCTGCTGCAGGTGCGACGCCCACCTTTGCAGTTAGGGTCGACGCCAGGCCTGGGGAGAAGGATGACGTCATGTCGACCCTAAAGAAGAAGGTCGATCCCGCTCGTGATGGTTTTGTTGTGGTCGGAGCTCGTAGAACTCGCAAGGGCGGTGTAGTTGTCGAGTGTGCAAACCGAGAAGATGCGAAGAAACTGCAGTCGAAGGTTGTCGGTGACTGCAAAGAGCTCGTGGCGAAGACCATCGAGAAGAAGCGCCCACGGGTCGTTCTTCCGGGGTCGAAGCGGGATGAAGGCGGAAGAGCTGGTGCGGTTGATCGCGTGCCAGAATCCCCGCTTCGGCGATTTGAAGATTGAAGACCACCTGAGGGAGAAATTTAGGTTTGGCGGAAAGGGCCCTAGGGATCCCTTCGTCAACGTAGTCTTCGAAGTGACCCCCACACTTCGGAGACGTATATTAGCTGACGCTATAAACCTCAGGTGGCGAAGAGTCTGGGCCCGGGACCACTTCTCGATGACCCAGTGCTACAGGTGCTACGAGTACGGCCATAGATCGATGGAGTGCAGGGAGAAGGTACAGTGGTGCGGTAACTGTGCCGAAGTCGGTCACGAGTTCAAGAATTGCCGGAGGGCAGATCCCTGCTGTGTGGTTTGCGCTAGGGCAAACGACAGAACTGGCGGTGGCGCGAAGGTCGATACGCGCCACGACGCCAAGTCGAGTAGATGCCCCACGATGCTGAGATTGAAGAACGCAATCACACGCAACATCGATTATGGACCGTGAAGAAAAAGAACGATTTAAAAGAAGCAAGAAGATTAAATTCGCGCAATTAAATCTCGGGAAAGGAAAAGGGGCTACAAATAACTTCGTAAAGTTATTTAACGAAAATAATATCGACATCGGGCTTGTACAGGAACCGCACCTGTACAGCCATAAAATAACAGGTTTTGGGAAGGGGGTTACCGTTTTAAACGCAAACAGCGAACGACCGCGTAGCGGTATAATAATAAATAATGGGATGTGCGCCGGAATAATACTAAATAATTTATCCAACGAATTTTTAACAACGGTCGAAATTAAATCAAGGCTAAATACATTTTACGTGATCAGCGCGTATCTTCCGCCGGTTGATTCCCGGCGGGAAAATCCTCAAACCGAGGACTTAGTAAACCAAGTTGAAAACATTTTGCGCAAAATCGGTAGGAATAAAAATTTAATCATCGGGGGAGATTTTAATGCTAAGTCGCCATTATGGGGCAACCCTATCGAAGACGATAGAAGCTCGCAGGTTGCTGATCTTTTTACGGGATGGGACCTTAGTGTGATAAACACTAATGATTCACCTACGTTTGAGACGCATAGAGGCAGCAGTTTTATAGATATTACTGCAGTCTCGCACGTAATGTTAGAAACGATTTGTAATTGGAAACTAAGATCGGACGAGGAAACGCTCTCTGACCATAAATTAGTAACATGGGACGTTGAAACCAAAACAAGCGCAAACGAGCAGCTAACTATATTTCCGCGGTTCTGTAATAAAAAAGCAAATTGGGAGCGGTTTAAAGAAAAATTTGGCGAAAGTATCCCTGCGCTCGAAAATGAGCTATTTAACTGCCGAGAGGCAGACGAAGTAGAAACACTCGCGAAAAATTGAACGACGCGGTGGTAGACGCGTCGTCGTATTCCATGCCGCAAAGAAAACATTTAAAGACAGCGTACCCTGGTGGACCCGGGAACTAACCACCAAGCGGGCAGAAACGCGTAACCTAAGGCGCCGCTATCAACGCGCCTCGGGAGATATAAGAGAACAACGGAGAATAGAATATAATCAAAGTTACCGCGAATATAAAATATTAATAGAAGAAACGCGAACGAATAAATTTAAAGAATTCTGCACGCAAAACTCAGAGAAAGAACCCTGGGGAACCGCATACCGCGTAATTAGAGGAAAACAACAAAAAATCGCGCTCAGTAATATAAAGAAAACAAATGGCGAATACACGGAAGGTTTTAAAACCACAGCGGAATATTTATTAGAGAAATTTTTCCCATCGGATAATCCCGAGGGGGATGAAAGGTCGCACGATTTAATACGTCGGGAAGCTGCAAAAGCGCAGGTAACAGGTGCCGATAAGGCAATCCTAGTTCACGAGGTCGTCAGGGCTCTTAGGAGGATGAACCCTAAGAAGGCACCGGGGCATGACGGAATCACTTCAGACGCAGCTCTGTGTGTCTTTGTTGGGTTGTTTAATCTTTGTTTAGAAAGGGGCGTTTTTCCGCGTTGCTGGAAAATCCAGAATGTGAAATTTATACCCAAACCTAAAAAGGCGGATGCGTCAGATCCGGGCAGCTATCGTCCAATTAGCTTGCTACCGGTGCTGGGAAAAGTTTTAGATCGCGTTATGACTACGCGTGTTGAACACCTAGTGCGAGACAGCGGTGGTTTTAATAACCTACAGTTTGGTTTCGTGGAGGACAAGTCGACTATCGACGCGTTAGAGTTCGTTGTCGGGGAAATTAAGCAGGCAAGAGATGCCAAAGAGTACTGTGTCGTTGTTGCTTTGGACATTTCAGGAGCATTTGATGCTGCCTGGTGGCCATTAATCGTTTGCGAGTTAGATCGTAGGGGTTGTCCGCGAAACTTGATGTCTTTGGTCAAGAGCTATTTCTCGGGGCGATTAGCACAGGTTGAAATTCCGGGTGAAGTTCTGTCGCGTGAGGTAGAAAGGGGATGCCCGCAAGGGTCATGTTCTGGTCCCACATTTTGGAAGTTGTTGTATGAGAGCATCTTTAGGGTCAAGTTGCCCGCAGGATGCTCAATCGTTGGGTTTGCAGATGACACGCTTTTAATTGTAAGATCGAGATTGCTAATGGATATGCGCACAAAACCGAACGAGGCGCTTAATAAATTACACGAATGGTCGCAGGCGGTAAAATTAAAATTTAACACGGCGAAGTCAGAGGCGCTTTATTTCGGCACGAAACCAGGACAGAGACCTTCTAGGTTAGAGCTAGGAGGGGAGAAAATCCCGTTTAAAGATTGTATTACCTACCTCGGCGTCAAGATCGACAATAAATTAAATTGGAAAGCGCACGTACAATACGTAAAAAGTAAGGGCGGCGAAATATCAAACAAAATGATGGCGGCGGCTAAAATAAAGTGGGGTTTCAGGGGCGAATCGCTGAGGACGGTTTATGCCGGAGCAATTGAGCCGGCAATACTGTACGCAGCTTCTGTATGGGCAGAAGGTTGTAAAGTCCGGGAGATGCGTCAATTGACGAGCGTACAACGCATAACCGCGGTAAAAGCGGCGAGGGCGTACAGGACCACCTCCACGGAGGCTGTCCTGGTGATCAGTAGGATTCTCCCTATCGAATATGTCGTTAGGGAGATTAGAGATAGACGATTAATAAATATAGGAAAAGGGCGCGAAATTATCTTGGTAATAGGGAAATTGCAAGAAAGATCGTTGTATCTGAGTTAGGGCACCCGGCTGATATTAGAGGGATCGAGTTTGTCGAAGGTGATGAGGACGCGATGGGTATCAGAATTTATACGGACGGTTCACGTATGGACGATGGGCAAGCAGGCGCGGCGTTTGTCGTGTATAAGCAGGAAAGGGAGGTGTTTCGGTTTCAAACCAAACTCGCGAACTGGTGCACTATCTTCCAGTGCGAATTGGTAGCCATACGAGAGGCTATCGATTACGTAATAAACCATACGGGCAGAGACGAGTATTATATAATCAGTGATAGTAAATCGGCGCTAACGGCTTTAACAAACATGAACACCTCGACAGATCTTCAAGCGGACGTCTGGAGGATAGCGCGTACGGCGCTAGAGTTTCGACGTTTAAAGTTCTGTTGGGTCAGGTCGCACAATGGTAACGTAGGAAACGATAGGGCTGACGAATTAGCTAAAGAGGCCGCGACGGGCAACTTTCGAATATCACATTCGTCGATACCGAGGTCTTTAATCAAAAGAAAGCTGCGCGAAAAATCAATTCGACAATGGGAAGAGAGGTGGAACAACGCTGCCACGGGCAGGTTGACCCACAAATTCATACCGAGCATAGAAGCCAGAGGTAAGATCGAGGTTAAGCTCGATCACAAAATGGTGCAGTTGATAACAGGGCACGGCGCCCTGAAGGCGTATTTACAAAGGTTCGGTCTAACCAACAGCGACCGCTGCGAATGCGGTGAGGGCGCGGAAAGCGCAGAGCACGTGCTCTTCGACTGCCCGCTTGAGGCGGGAAATCGAGGGTTGGCTGATAGCAAACTAGCTATCCTAGGTCTGGCATGGCCAAAGAGCCTAGAGGAAGTCGGGGAAGTGGTTAACCAGAAGGCGTTCTGGACAGCCTTAAAAGAATTCGCGGGAAGAGTCGCGAGATTAGACAATCAATGACGACCGCGTGTAAAAATTCGGTGGGGTTGGTGGGAGGATTGAAAATTTTTAGATTGACTTGGCGTGAGTAAGGATACGAGCATAACCAAAGCCTGATATTAAATAAATTAAAAAAAAAAAAAAAAAAAGATAATTATACCAAAATGTCCAATATGCACGAGAAACCCCCACTCCATTAATACAATCACTGCCTATCTTCATAATCCCCCCAGGACTTGAAAGTGAAGTGATAGTGATTGTGATCCCCCCAAGAACATTTAGTGCATACCCACCAGGACTTTAGCAGTGCACCCCGTCCCACCTTTAGAAGTAAGTTACAGACGACCAGATCTTCGGATGCTGGAGAATTTTATTATCGAGGTAAGACTTAAATTGTGGCGGCTGTACTCGCACATGCATTGATTTACATTAATTAGTAGTTTTTGAAATAATTTAAGAAGCACGTTTGGTGTGTAAAGGCGCTAGCCGACATAATGCTTGTGCGAGTGCACCTGATAAATAGGGTGATGCTTTCGCTATTTTGTGCACTGCTATATGCTTAACGCTTATTAGACCTTTATTTATATAATTATATTTATATAAATTTTATATTTACACTTTATATTTATTTATATATAGCATGTATTATGTGGCTTATTTGTTTTGTTTGACGTTCTGTCGCCATTTTGGTTGCAGTATATATTTGGGAAGGACGAGCAGAATTGCGAAGATTGTAATCATAATGTAAATCAGTTAGGGAACGATAGGAAAGCTAGGGATGGATTTAAATTAGTTAGCTAGATTTGGATAGTTTTAAGACGACCCTTCAGGTCGCACTGGTAAGCAGAACCGGCGTCTGCTATCCGGTATTACGGATCCCTCCCTCTCATTTTTGCTTGTTGATCGGGTACACTCGAAAGTCAGCGCTAGGGATACCATTATTTACAACCCTGTTTTTAGTTTTTGTTTTGTTTTTGTTCCAGTTTTTGTCAGATTTTAGGTTTGTTAGATTGTTAGAGTTTGTTAGGTTTGTTAGATTTTTAGGTTTGTTAGATTTTTATTTAGTTTTTATTTAGGGTGAATCAACTATGAAGTAAGAATAAATTAGGAGCACGACTATTTTTCGCGTTTAAACCCAATGTAGTACCTCCGGGTGGAGCATTGGGGACGTGGCCGCAAGTATAGCGGCCCTAATTCAAATTAGAATAATGACCAGATAGTAAACATAACGATTTTTGTCTTGAAGAACCAAAGCTTTTCCTACAGTTGGCTGCTGTTGTACTAATTCATCCACACATCCAAACTTTTTCTTGAAAACAACAGCTATTCCCCTTGACATTGCCAAATCTTGAGCTACGCAATGTGCAAGAGAATACTCTTCTGGTGCTCTAAACAGATCGTGCTGTTTTTCAACAACAACGCCAAATCTCGCCTTATCGGAACCACTATACGCCGCCATAAAGCTCTCAAAATCTACATTTGGCTCATGATTAATAACTTGTCGAACACCATTCTCATCATTCGAGCTTTCTTGGTTGTTGCCAGCGTAGGATGTTAAACGGTCAAAGTGTACCACTTTCGGTTTACCACGGAGAGATCTTCTGATCCGGTACACTACATCATTAATCCTTTTCATCACTTCGTACGGGCCTTCCCATTGTCTTTGTAATTTTGGCGACAACCCATGTTTTCTCTGTGGATTATACAACCACACCAAATCTCCAGGTTGATAACCACCTTCTTGTGCTCTCGTGTCATATTGTGATTTCATTCGATCGCTTGCTGCCTGGATATTCTTTCGGACGTTTTCGTGAATGCTATTTGATCTTTCACGGAGCTTACTAACGTAATCTTCACCTGCGATCTCTTCTCCAGGTTTAAATCCAAACTGAAGATCACATGGTAGCCGCAATTCACGTCCTAGCATTACGCAAGCGGGCGAGTACCCTGTGCTGTCATGTACCGAAGATCGGTACGCCAGTAGGAACAAATGTAAATATTGGTCCCAGTCTCGTTGATGTTCAGAGACAACTTTGGCCAGGTACTT
Source organism: Platerodrilus igneus (assembly GCA_036346225.1). Lineage (NCBI taxonomy): Eukaryota > Metazoa > Arthropoda > Insecta > Coleoptera > Lycidae > Platerodrilus > Platerodrilus igneus. The sequence goes on from JARFIW010001251.1 coordinate 176,376, forward strand.
CCCTAACGTCCTGTTCATTCTTTCAACCATTCCATCCGATTGGGGACGAAGTGGCGTGGTTCTAGTCTTCCTGATTCCAAGATGCTTGCAGACATTTTGAAACAATGCTGATTCGAAGTTCCGACCTTGATCAGAGTGTAATTCCAACGGAACTCCAAAGCGACAAAATAACTCCTTCACTAGTACCTCTGCAACCGTCTCGGCTTCTTGGTTAAGTATAGCATATGCTTCCGGCCATTTGGTAAAATAATCCATTGCAACCAAGATGTATTTATTTCCTTTCTCTAATTCAGGAAACGGACCAGCTATATCAATGGCTACCCTCTCAAAAGGATTCCCCACGTTATACTGTCTCATTGGGGCTTTCCGTTTTGTGACCGGGTCATTTGCAGAGGCACACAATCCACATTTCCGGCACCACTCCTTCACATCATCTTTGCAGTTCACCCAATAGAATCTTTCTCTCACTCTTTCGAGAGTTCTTTTCACGCCAAAGTGCCCTCCGGAAATACCATCGTGCAAGTGCTGCAACACTTCCGGCACTCTGCTTCTTGGCACTATCACTTGAAGACTCTCAGTACCATCTTCAAATTCCAGGCGTCGTTTCAAGATTCTATTTTCCATCATCAAAGAGTCCCACTGTGCCCAGTATGCCTTTAGGCTTCTACTTAAAATACTAATTTCTTCCCAAGCTGGTCGTTGTCCTCTATTTTTCCACTCAATAATACGTCCCAATTCGGCGTCATTCTCCTGGTCTTCTCGTATTCTTTCGAGTTGCCAAGTATCATCGGTTACCGTCATTCTATGGATGACACTTATTTTCTCTTCCATCTTGGAGCAATGATTGCAGTTTACTGGACAAGGTCTCCTTGACAAAGCGTTTGCATTTCGATGGCTAGTTCCTACCCGATGTTCTGTGTCGAAGTCATATTCCTGCAGCCGCTCTATCCACCTTGCAACTTGCCCTTCAGGATTTCGAAACTGCAGTAACCATTTTAGTGCAGCATGGTCTGTTCTCAACAGGAATTTACGGCCGTATAAGTACTTATAAAAGTGCTCTACGGATTTGACGACGGCCAACAGCTCCCTTCTTGTCACACAATAGTTCTTTTCTGGCCGTGACAAGACCTTACTGAAATACCCAATAACTTTTTCTTGTCCGTCTTGCACTTGGGAAAGAACGCTTCCTATAGCTGTGTAACTGGCATCGGTATCCAACACAAATTTCCCCTCCATCCGTGGATAACTCAAAATTGGTGCTGTAACTAGTAGCCGTTTCAGTTGTTCAAATGCACTGTGGCAGTCGTCATTCCAATCATATTCTTGTCCATCTTCGGTTAATTTTGTTAAAGGTTTGGTAATGTTCGCAAACCCAAGTATAAAACGTCGGTAATATGTGCACAATCCTAGAAAACTGCGTAGTTGGTGTATATCTGCTGGTGTAGGCCACTCCTGTACCGTTTTTATTTTGTCAGGGTCAGCTCTTATTCCGGTCTCCGAAACGACATGTCCTAGGTATTTCACCTCCTTTCCAAATAGGTGACACTTCTTGGGGCTTAATGTAAGGTTTGCCCCGCGTAATCTTTGGAATATCTCCTCTAGGTTCTTAAGATGTTCTTCAAAAGACCGGCCTAACACTATCACGTCGTCCAGGTACACCAGACATGTCTTCCAGGACAGTCCACGCAGTACCGATTTCATCAATTGTTCAAAAGTAGCAGGAGCATTGCATAATCCAAATGGCATGACTTTGAACTGCCATAATCCAGTTCCAATTGTAAACGCAGTCTTTTCTTTATCGTTTGGCTCCAAGCCTACCTGCCAGTATCCGCTATTCAAGTCCAAGGTTGAAAACCATTTGGATCCGGATAGAGTATCCAAGGTGTCATCAATTCTGGGCAAAAGATAGCTGTCTTTCTTTGTCACATTGTTAAGCCGCCGGTAGTCTACACAAAACCTTGTCGACCTGTTTTTTTTCTTGACAAGCACTACCGGGGATGCCCATGGACTATTCGAGGGTTCAATCACTCCCTGTTCTTCCATATCGGTGATAATTTGCTCGGCTTCCTTACGCTTTGCCAAAGGAAGCCGCCTGGGGTGTTGTCTTATCGGTTGCGCATCTCCAGTATTGATCTTGTGTTGCACAACATTCGTCCTTCCTTTCTCACTATCATCCAGTGCAAACCCACCTCGATATCGTCCGACCAGTTTTTTTACCTTGCCCAGTTGGTCGCCATTTAATCCTTGACACGAGGGTATCAACATATCCAGCAATTTCAGTGAGCAACAGTTGGTTGGTTTATTTTTTGTGTCCTCCACACAACGTTTAATATGACATACTGGAATGCAACTTCCCACAATCATGCCTTTCTTCAGGGTCACTGTATGGGGATTAATGTTTAGCACCCTTACTGGTACCATATTTCGAGACTTTACCAGCGTTCTTCCAATCAGAAGTCCCTTCTGACCTATTCTCGATTCATTTGCTTCCATCATGCATACTTGTCCTTCCCGAAGCGTACCATCCGGGCGTCCCATTACTATCATTTCCGCCTTCTCGGGTATTTTCATATCGCAAATCATTCGAACTTGCATCGTCTGGTTACTCCTACTTTGAAATGGAATCTCATCATCATCTATCCGAAGCACATTTTCTTTCATGTTTACATGAAACCCATATTCTCTCATGAGATCCATTCCCAAGATCACTTCTTCTGTAATTTCAGCTACCAACACTCGATGATTAATTAATTTGTCCCCAATTGTCAACATAACGGCAGTCTCTCCGTGAGTACAAATTTTCTCACCACTTGCCGTTCGAAGACACACCGATACAGGTAGCACTATTCCACGACCAACCAAATCTGGTCTCACAATAGTTTTTGACGCTCCTGTATCCACGAGTAATCGGACACCCCTACCATTAATTCTTCCATCGATATAAATGTTGTCCAGACTCCCCATCGACGATGCAGCACGCATGATAATCTCCGGGGCACTACGTTGTGCTGTCGACGTTCGCCCCCTTACGTCGACTTGCTTTAGTTTTCCTGCTGCTCAACCGGTTGTTTTTTTGGTTGAGTGCTGCGTCTCTGTATATGACTAACTTCGCCGCAGTTCCAGCATCGCAGACCCCATCTCCGCGGTCGTTGTCTTTCAAGCTTTTCCACACGGTTGATTATTTCATCTATGCTGTTCTGCGCTTGATCAGGTTCCTCTAAGACAGACCGAACTTTGTGACTCATTCTGTGTGATGTTTGCTTAGCTGCTTCAAATTCAAGCGCATGAGCCAGTGCGTCATCTAACATTTTTGGCCGTGCTAGTCTTAGCGCTTGCTGTATTTCGCCTTCTTTAACGCCATCCACAAATGTTTGAACAGCCAGTTGTTCGAAGAAACTATCTGGTGCCGTCGGGTATGCCAATCTAACTAATCTGGCGATGTCAGCTTCGAATTCTTGCAGGCTTTCACTTGTCTTTTGCGAGCGGTTCTTAACTTGTGCGTGGTAAACCTGTTGAAGGTGAGCATCTCTATATCTCATCTCTAGCTTCGATGTTAAGTGGCCGTAATCATTCTGCTGGTGATCGGGAATTGTTTGTAAGATGTTAAGAGCTTCCCCCCGTAGGGCCACTATTAAGGAGATAGCCTTCTCTTTGTTGCACCAACCGTTGGCTATTGCAGCAGCTTCAAATTGTTTCAAATATGTGGGCCAAGGTATTTTGCCATCGAATGTGGGTGGTTTCACTTTAAATTTTGACGGTATTGACTCGCTTCCTTCCATGGTTCTTATTTCTGGAATGTTCTGATTTACAACTTGGTTTGCTAATTCAAGTGGCCGCGTTGTTAGTGAAATCACTTGTTCTTGCAACCTCATCACATCTTATTCCATTTTTACCAATTTACTGTCTAACTTTTGCTCAACTGTTTTTACCTGTTCGGTGACATCTTCTTTCAATGCAATGGAGCTTTCCATTAATCTTTGTTCTAACGTGGCTGTCTTTTCATTCAACTCTTCCATTTTCACTAAACCTTTTTTCCATTTTCTTATCATTTTCACTTAACTTTTCTTCTATTTTCTCAGCATTTTCACTAAGTGTCAATTCTAGTTTAACCGACCTCTCCTCCATACCGGATTTAAAATCCTTGAGGAAATTCATTAAAGTTTCTGCCTCCATCTTACTTTGACTTCTTGTAACTGGCATATACAAACTACTTAAATGTCTTTAGACTTGTGTGCTTTTCCTTTTAAATTAATCACTATATACCCCACACAGGCTGACACCAGTGTAACGGGCTACTACTACCGCGTTTCTTTAATTTAAAACAAGTAATAATAAAGGTCTTTATTACTCACTGTTCACAAGTCTAATTAACAGTATATGCCTTATTTATAGATGTTTTCAGTCCACTTAACAATGAAGCACTATTACACTAATGAATTTACAAGCACTAATTTCTTCTTAAACTAACTTCTTTACCATAGGTCCATTAACAACACTAACACAACTATTTATTTATACACTTCTATTTATTTATGTATACTACAAGCTGCATGTACATTAGACACAGCATATATCATTTATGTATATATTCTAGAAGCTCAACTACGTTTACTGTACACGATATAATTTATATTAGACCTTCAAGTATAGACTGACCCCTGCATTTATTAGCGGCCTTATATATACTCTGAGTTAAAGATATGACTCATCTTCTGGTACTTACTAGAAGCTTCCCGGTCCATTGAGAATAAGCGGCGTTTTGTGCGTTTGATTGCTAGAAGAATTCTCGAATCCTGAAGACTATGCAGACCCTACAACGCTTGTGCGTTTGACGGGTTGCCTAATAGTAGCTCGCAACAGTAAATAATTGTTGTTGGACAATAATATTGGGTAATCCTTTTGGAAATTTATTGTATTTATTATACACGTTACCCAAAACTTACATCTTTTGGTGTTGTTACTTGTGATTTCTTTAACTCTGCACTCTTTAGTGTTGAAAGATACGTGTTTTTAAATTCCTTTAGCCCCCAAACCAGACTTTGCCTCATTTTGTTGCTATAACATAAAATCTCTTAATTTATAATATTTAGTGTATGCCATTATCTACCATGTGCTTAATTTTATTGTCACTGTCACAATTTACCAAGGGTGATACTTGGCTTTGATTTTTCTTTTAAACCACTTGATGTAGAGGCATCCTGGATTGGAACCACCTCAAATTCATACATATCTGCATACGTACCTATGAGAACATTTTCCTTAAATTTTAAACAACTTAAACTTTCATAATATAACATTAAACAACTGCCTAAATCATTTTTGTGTTAACACTCTTTGAATCAAAATGATTCTCCATACCATAAACAGACATAATTCATTATTGATAGTAATAAATCTTTCTCCAACGATTTATCTTCAACAACATATGCACCTTCACCTGAAATTCAGATTTATGTAATGCTAGTATGTTACGGTATTCTATACGGACATGAAAAAATAATGTACGGAACGAAAGTAGTTTAAACCGAGTACCACAACAAAAAAATGAATCGAAAGAATGCGTGCTAACTAGAAAGTCGTAGAGTAAAGTGGGTCACAAAAAAAAACTCAAGAGAGAAAGTTTATTAGAAAAACCTTTAATAAAAAACATGTAACAAAAAAAACAACCCACAGAGAAAACAATATTTATCCAATATATCTTGAAGGATTTATACAGCACAAAAATCTTTGCAAAAATAACTAATACACTTCTTAGTCACTTCAAACTAATTTTTTACTTCAATTTTAGTATTCACATAAAACTAAAATTATAAACAAATATTGTAAGAATTGTTATATATATATATATATATATATATATATATATATATATATATATATATATCAATAAGAAGTGCAGTAACGGGTTTATAGGTCTACATTCATAAAGGTAAAATTAAAAACTCTTTGTTCTTTACCAAGCTTTCGATTTAATTTTAAATCTTCTTCAGGGTGCTACAAAATTATAAACATCCATGTTAACATTCAAATAAAATACATTAACTTACAAAAACTGGAGTGTAAAATAGTGACTACATTGAAACATACTAGGTTAACATTCTTAGCACTAAATAAACAAACTAACAGATTAAAATTGTAACTTCACATGGTGATATGTTTGACCAGGTATGCAACCCTAATTAAGTGACAGGTGTTGGTAGAACTTGATTTCAATAGTTACAGAAATTATTGCATAAAATTCAACTTAGTGTCTCTTTCTTTCTGTTGATATTACTTAGTTTTAAAATATAAGAATAAATCACACTTAGATTGTTAGTATCAGATTTGAAGTTCAAAACGTTGTTGTTATTATTAATGTGCACCATTTCAAGAAAAAGCCTACCTCTGTAACTAACTTCCCTATCTAAAAATTTTACTTTATTAAAATCCGGAAAATGATTAGATTTTTTTACATGGCAAGATAAAGCGCACGAATCTTTTTTGATTTTACAGTCACTCCTATGCTGGACAATCCTGGAACCACTGTGAAGATTGTCCAATGTAGATCTTATCACAATTACTGCATGGAATAGAGTATATGACGTTAGAACTACTCAGCATATGAGTCTCATCTTTAATGGCAGAAAATAATTGATTTATAGTTCCAGGGTTGTATTTTGAAATTATGATGGAGTCATTCCGTAGGACGTTAAGTAATTTTAATGTTAAATTTTTAGTCATCGGTAGTTTCTTATAACCAATTTCTGTTACAGGTGTCAAATCAGTTTTTTGTTTTTTATTATTATAGTTGTTCCCGAAAATAAGTTTCTTAGTCAGATTTTTTGGAAAGCCATTGTTTATCGCAATTTCTGTTAACAAGTTAAAATTGTTTAGACGTAAAGAAGGATGTGAAATTTTAAGAATTCTATTTTTTAAACCTAAAATGGTATTCACCTTTTGACTGAGGCTGTGGTTAGAAAAAAAGTTTATGTACCTATCTGAACTTGTAGTTTTCCTGTACCAATCTAACATAATTATATTGTCTGTATTCCTAATTAATTTCATGTCCTAAAAGGGGATTGTACATTCATGCTCTCTTCCCAGAGTAAACTGTATGTGTTTGTTAAAGCTGTTAAAGATTTTTAAAACCTCATTTATTTGATTTTCAGGTACAGCACAAATCACATCATCCACATACTTTTTTATAAAAGCTGGAGGCGTGGGTAATTGTGAAATAACCTCGTCAAATAGATAATCCATTATTATTGTGGCAACTATGGGACTGAGTGGTAAACCCATAGGTGCTCCGAATATTTGTAAATAAAATTTCTTGTCAAAAGTGAAATAAGTGTGATTAAAAATAAAACTTAGGGTTTCAGTAAACAATTCTAAAGAAAATTCACAATTGTCTCGTATAATTTCCCACTTGTCTGTAATTATTTTTAATGCCAATTTTTTTGTAACACCATGAGGAAGATTTAAAATTAAATCGAAAGCTTGGTAAAGAACAAAGAGTTTTTAATTTTACCTTTATGAATGTAGACCTATAAACCCGTTACTGCACTTCTTATTGATAATAATTAAAGGTCGTTACACATAATAATATATATTCAATATATATTCAATTTTTGTACTTCCACGCTTAGTAGTGTTGATGTTTATCACCTGATGGCGGTTTTATTTACTTTTGCCATAGTACAGAGATTGTTTCGAAATTATACCAGTATAATAGCTTCGATTACTTCATAGGGTTCTTGGAGACTATTTCATCTGAGGAGGCTTAATAAAGCCGAAACCGTCGGTCAGTGAATGTTTTCTCCCCTATGAAGTAATAAGCTAATGTTTTGTTAATGGCTATATAACTACCAGCTCGATTTGTATTCGTCAATAGGCTCTATTATTTTCATAGAGTTTGTTTACAGATACATCTTATTTTATATATATTGTTCTACACAATTTCTTATTGCGGACTGCAAATAACCTGTCTCTTTATATATATATATATATATATATATATATATATATATATATTACTGTGATATTTAGGGGTTATAAGGAGCATTAGTATTCATTTTGCAATTTGTTTCGTTATTTAGCATGTGAAAATACAAATAACAAATTTGAAATGCTTTTCAAATTCATTATTTGAGAAATTAATAATTCTACAATAATAGTTCAAGATGCTAAAATGTAATTTTACATAATCCTTTAGCGAGTGTTATAATATAAACGTTCGGCGTGTGAGATAGCATTCAGAAAGGTCATAAACATATTTTAACAAACGTATATAAGTATAGGAATATGTAGGGGTAGAAGCGAGTATATAAATTTCATATCATAAACATATTTAACCGCTGTATGTAGCAAGAGTAAATACTAGAGATGTATATTTATTCAAAAGCTTTTCTAAAATTTAAAGCCGTTTAGTATACAAGCAAAGTGGCAGTTGTAATATTTACGAAAAGTTTTAAAACATGTTTTGAAGAAAAATTTCCTGGTAACATTAAATAATAAAGGATGGTAACCGTCTTAATTTTCCCGGTACATTTTAAGACAACGTTCAACAAACAACAAGAAATTTCTGGTAGGGTTGGAGACCGCAGTCAATTAGGATAGATTTAAATATTTAAAGATAGAAATATCGTGTTAACATAGACATAGTATAAACTTAAGATGAGAGGGCAATTTTTACAAACAGAAAACAAAAAGGAAGTTTTAGATAAAATAGGTACAAGTGAGGTAGGCGTAGATTGAACGCTTAACGTTCGTTGACAACGGGGAGGGCAAATGAAGTAAAGGAGAGTTGCTTTAGCGTGCATGTTAGAATGAGATGAAGATAACACGTGTTAGGAATATAAGGTTGGAGTAAGTACAAAGTAAGAGAGAAGCGATTTTGGGGCGTAGATTGGAGAGAGATAGAAACTACACTTGTTGCATTAAAGACGTATTAAATGTTAACTTTGTCAGTTGGAGTTTAAATATATACAACGTGATTGGTGAAATATGTTTTGAATACGGGAAAACAAGTCGAGTAAGAGTGTGGGTTAAGAGCGTTAGTTGGAGTTTCAAGGAAGTGTTTTGAAAAATCGTGACGGTTAGAAAAATTACAAGGAATTTTAAACGTACGTTAGAATATTACTGAAAAACGGTGGCCGTTGGAGTTGTTTGTGTGGACGGTTGAAAGTTTTACGTGGAAGTGAATGTTTGTGTTGATTAAAGTTGCAGAAATTGACAGGCTTTTGTGGGATGAGAAACAGAATATAAACCCCAACAGATTGTTGTGGAGCTCTCTTAGTTCTCTCTTAGTTCTTCTGAATCTCCGAGTTCGAATAGCTGAAAGCTTGCACTTAGTCTACAACTAGCTGATGGCTACAAGTTATAAAATACCTTAACGAGTAGAATAAACGCGTACTTTACGTAAGTAGAGATTGTTTTAATTTTAATTTGCACTAAGTGTGCAAAAGCATATAAATAGAGATGGAATAGATATCAGTGGTTGGTCAATTTGGTCGTGTATCAACATTCAATGGTATTAGTAGCGGAGATTGGGGAATTTGGATCCATCTTCAATGTGGTAGATAAGTTGATGTTATGGTCAAATGGTTGCTACTGGCAGTTATGGTTATTGCAAGTCAAGATGGTGTTTCTGTATGCCGCAGTTTCTGAGAGAATGGTAGCTGGCCGTAGGCAGAAATAGTATCCAGGTATCTGTTGCTTTAACTGTTACTCTTTTATTGCCTATGTGTATAAACTAGTGCTCAATGACTTTTGTGCATTGTGGGTATAATCTATGAACAAAAAAGACAAAATTCGAAAGAATTACTGATTGAATTTTTTTGTATTATTTTACTGTATTTTTATGTGGGAATTTATATTAAAAAAAAAGGTTTAAGATATTGGTAATATTTGTTTGTACAAAGTAAAAGGGACTTTTTGCTGTTTGATGTGCGAAAAGTAGCATGAGAGGTTATGGTTACTAGGAGCTCTTATTAAACTTAGGTTAGAGTAAAACATGTGGTAAAGCTCTGTTACATTCTTGGAGAATCAATGGGAAATAATTAATTCGCCGAATTATTAATCTCAAAATGTATTATTTTATCAGGGATTGTATATAATGTATAAATAATGTGTGAAGGAGGAGTTGACTTGTGATTTGGCGTGTATAATTTTTTTATGAGTATGTAATAAATGTATGTGATTTACCGTAGCAGATTTTTTGTTTGTTTGTGTGTTATTGAATTGCAGAAAGCAGCTGAGCAGTCGTGGCGTGTATTTCCTTTTTGAGCGTTTCGGGCACGGCATATTAATACTTCATCAGCTCCGAAGATCGCAGCTATTAATGAAGTTCAAATAGTGGGGTCGTAGTAGTAGTAGTAACGGAATTTTGCAGCATTTTGACACCCAGAAGGTGAGGCTTTTTGTAGTAGTGAATGACGACCAGCAAAGGACGTCGTAACAATTATTGGCACACAATCGTGGGGCGTTAACAGAGCAGCTTTCGTAGCTATATATATATATATATATATATATATATATATATATATACATATTTATCTACTTACATAGTGGCCGTCCACAAGGACTCCTTAAATACCAAAAAATAATGTAATAGTAGACAACAGCAATAAAGAAAAAACTATCTACCAGACGAAATGCATTTTGCAACAGTGGTAAAGAATTATGTAATAACATCACATCTAAACAATAGTCAAACTTTAAATTTTGATACTGAAGATTTTGTGGACAGTCAATGCTAATCTTATTTTATAATTAATACCCAAACAATAAAAGCTGCCACCATTAGCATAACATTAAACCAAAGTAATTAAAATTTACCAGATTGTTTCTACACAAATTTTGTATACCGCAGTATGACTTGAAAACAATCACGTAACCACCACGTATATATCTCAAACTAAACAGTATAATTAATTAACCTAAATCTGTAAGCTTTATCACACAATGAAGAAATGCAAACAACATATTTTTACTTAGCACTAGAATAATTGCATGGTTATAAATTAATTTTTATACCAAAAAAAAAATATTTTTGTTTTGTAAATTATAAACGTGACATAAATAAAGTCAACTATGTGAGCTAACTTAAAGAAAACCAAAATATCAATACACAGAAGGAAAAATCTAACATGCATGTACACTGTGAGGATTAATGCGTTCAAAATGGGCACTTTCCGAGAGTCTCGACCATCATGTAGTCGAAAGCTTGGAGTCATCTAATTCCTTAAACGTCGACTTCCTGTATTCGTGCCTTAAAAATTCTACGACACTTGAACCATCTTCAAAGGAATTCAGCAAAACAAACTTCGTCGCTTCTCACATATAGTCGCTCAGATCCTACCATATGGTGCGAAACTTTGATCAACGATGTGAACCATGACAATTTAGAAGTAAACTCCACTGTTAACAAACTTCAGAAATTAAGTACAATTGTCCTCATGTTTTTTTTTTAGTAAAAAAAAGCTCTCAATTTATAATAAAATTTATATCATCCGCGATAGTTATTTAATTTATATGTTTCGACAGGATAAAAGTATCCCCGAAAAAAAAACACATCCGGATAACTATAGTAGTTTCCCGTGAGTTCACATAAACGGACACTGTATCGTGTAACAGGACTTTGAAACTCTCATTTTTATATTCGTAACGGAAAGCAATTCTATTCCGTTCAAGCAAGGAAAGTCTGCACAATAATAATGAATCCATTCAAATCGTATCTTTCCTCGAAAACATCCATGTGTAGATAATAAATAACATAAATAATATTTTTCCCAATACATCCATCCGTCGATAAGAGAATCAGAAAACTAATTGAATCTAGCTCGTCTTGGAAATCCCTTCCGTAACCTCGTACATCAAAAACTTATATTATTTTAACAAGCGAAACTACAACCAATAATTGGAAATCCATTTAACGCCTTATCCGGTAGAACCGATTGTAGCGTTCTAAACTACAACAAATATACATCGTGTGTAAATACGAGATAAGAAATATATACAACCAAACTGTGGAATTATGAAGCGCGTAGGCTGGGTTGTCCAGCTTCCTGTAATATAACATAACGTAACATAAACCAATTACTAATTTATATTAAGTAAGGTGTAGATAAGTATACCAGAATTTTTACTGGATCGGAATTTTTGATTAAAAATAACCTTAATGAAACACGTACATAAACTCATTATAAATATTTAAGAAAACAAACGTTGCTGATAAAAAACACCACATTTTTAACGCTATATCTATCGTATAGCTAAATATTCTAATAGAATCATACAGGATGATGGATAAGCAACTGTTTAAATTAAAAGGCAGTTATAATCGTTAATAAATACTCACATGACTGTGAATAAAGTAGGAAATGTGAAATTTAATTAAGTAAGTACAGAAACATTCAAATACAGGAACTGCACGTAACAAATTTCCCCCATAGCAAAATGAAAAGGTTGTGGTAAGGAGCAGAAACAACGAACCAAGCAGTACACTAACAGGACACCACAAAGAAATGTGTTTCAGAACACAAAAGAGTGGTTATAAACCTGTCGTATATTTTTCTCTTTCCTTTCCTCAACAACGAACTTACGCACCTCCATCTTTCTATTGTTATAAAAAAATTTTAATGACTGCGCCGACCTGTTTCTGGAATCTGGACATGCAGCATTAAATTCGTCGGTGATTGCTTGCCGTACCTTATTCTTTTCTTACACGCTCACACCATCAGTTTATTTATTCTCAATTACTTCTTTGTGTTTATGTATGATGCTCAAGAGTAATTGTTTCTCTGTTGCAAAAAAATTTGCCGTTAGTAGAGGGTATACCTTCCTTCTGGCACACTTCGATCCTCACTTGATCGATCCCCCCACCCTGCCTACTAGTTGGCGGTTGTTGAGGGGGGGGGGTGCCTTGTATATTCTGACGATCCTCATGACACCTCTGGCACACTTCGTTTCTCACTGGATTGACCCCCTGCCTACTAGTTGACGGTTGTTGAGGGGGAAGGGGCTTACGACAATCCTCATGACTTATTTGAATTCTTCATTACGTTTAATAGTCGTTCCTTCTAGCACACTTCGATCCTCACTTGATCGATCTCCCACCCTGCCTGCTAGTTGGCGGTTGTTGAGGGGCTTATGACAATCCTCATGACTCATTTGAATTCTTCATTACGTTTATTAGCCTTTCTTTCTAGCACACTTCAATCCTCACTTGATCGATCTCCCCACCCTGCCTGCTAGTTGGCGGTTGTTGAGGGGCTTACGACAATCCTCATGACTTATTTGAATTCTTCATTACGTTTATTAGCCTTTCTTTCTAGCACACTTCAATCCTCACTTGATCGACTCTCCCACCCCGCTCCTTCTAGCACACTTCAATCCTCACTCGATCGATCCCCCCACCCTGCTTACTAGATGGCGGTTGTTGAAGGGGGCGTGCCTCATGACAATCCTCATGACTCATTTTAATTCTTCATTAAGTTTATTAGCCTTGCGGGTGCCCCATTCGGCATTTTGCGGTCTAGAAAATTTTTTTTACAATCCTCATGACTCGTTTGAATTCTTCATTACGTTTATCAGCCTTGCGGGTGCCCCATTCGGAATTTTGCGGTCTAGAAAAAATTTTAACCATCGTCATGACTCATTTGAATCTTTCGGTACGTTTATTGGCCTTGCGGGTGCACCATTCGGAATTTTGCAGTTTAGAAAAAATTTAAAAAAATTTCAAATCAAGTTAACATATGCCCTAGGGTTATTAAAAATCAACTCAAAATTACATAACATAGGTATGGGGAATCAAAATTATAAAGGGTAATTGTTTCAGTTCTCTGGGATTGGTGATTGAGCACAGAAACAAAAATAAGCCGCAATATATATATAGAAATAAAAATTTATTAGACAATCTATACACAGGAGTAATAAATTCTTGGTATATATCTACATTTACAATAATATCATTGTACACGTTTTTAGGCTAAACATGTATATACATTGTGACACCTAAAACAGGCATGTAATGTATACAACTTAATTCTAAGCAATATATACAACTTATAAAATCTATCATCTATTTCCCTATGACCATACGTTAAGGTCGTGTTAGGGATGACGAAACGTTTATCATCTGCGCCCGATAAACTAACCTTGCTAAGTAACAGCGTAAACAAATTATGTTTTTTGCTCCTAATAGACCGCATCAAATGCACGAGGGCTCGGAAGTTACTGTTATGTGCTACGTCCTTAAAACTATCAATACTTATACCCTGCACAACACTACACTTAACCCCTTTAATCTTTTTTATTACATCCCTTTCGCTAACTATACAGTAACTCTTGGCGCGAGTACCCACAAACTCTAAAACTAACTCACCACCAAACTCATCCTTGAACTTTCCGGGCACTTTCTTGTTTACAAGAGGGATCTTATATTTATTGTCTGGGTGGTAGTCACTGGTGTCGAATAGGTTCAGGCGGGCATGAATATCACTGTACAAGTCTTCTGTTTCGACACTATACACGAGCAAATCGGTATCTGTATACAAAAGCGAAAGCTTAGACCCATACGGAGGCATCAGTTTCTCATAGTGAAAGTCGTAAATCAAGGTTTTTGATGGATCTAAAATCGAAAAGCCTGCATATATAGGTGACTCCAACGCGGTTTATCAGTATGAGTGCTAAATAATTTTTGCCTAGTACCAGATTACAATTAAATTTTGGGCGGGTAATCAGGGTACTCGTGCACAAGGTCTTCCGATCACACTCCTACCGAGTCACGAGCTTGACGTCGACGCGCTTGTTTACGTTCTCCATGGTTTTACCAAAAATAGCATTGTTCATGAGTTTTAAAAAGTCCTTCTCAAAAGCGTTGGTGGCACGAGTGCGAAGGTCCGTGTTCAACTCGATATAAGGCTTCAACCATGGAAACTGGTCGAACTCGAGAACCCGATGGATGGAAGTCAACACTAATCCGTTCCGCATATACTGCTGTAGATTTTGGTAGTGAATGAATCCATTCGCAGAGTCCTTGGAAATATTTAAGATAGTGGACTGGAGACCGCCTGCATCGGTAGGGGGCAGCCATTGAAATCCTCCAAGAGAGAGAGCCTGGCTCATGGCCCAGCCATACAAGTTATTGGCATCGTAGTAGGCTAAATACTTGGACGGAGCCGCAGGATCGTACTCTTTCATGTACTTGTTATTGGCAGCAGTGTAGCGTCCACTACACTGAGTCAAACCCCCCTCTGATCCCAGACTTTATAAAATGGTACATGTCAATATCCGTGAGAAGCTCCAGTTTCACGCCGGGGTATTTTAACATGACATCCCAGGTTAATTAGGTCGCTGTCACATACTGGCACGGATCAAGGTCATAAGTCGACATGAACACCCGGCGGAAGTTCTCGAAGACGTCTGCCAACTACAGTATATCTGTCTTCAAATAGATATCGCTATATTCCCCGAGCGTGTTGAGACCAAAGTCGCGCCATACCTTCTGAGCCCTCTCGTATTCGTCGGTGGTAATGCATGTAGAGGCGAGGTCATTGTAGAAGGCGTCCTGTGGTGGTAGGGCTGTTTCCTCCAATACTTTCATACTTTGTATGTAAGTGTATGGAAACACTCCTTTCTTGGTAACCAGTTGGAACTTAGAGTCCTTGGGAAAGTAACGTCTGACCTCTACAAACCGGTGCTGGGCTAAATTCTTCACCAGTGTATCCAACCCGGATGCCATAAATCGGAGAGAGTCGATAAACCGAAGTTGGACACAGGACTTGTCGGCAGTTTCTTCTTCATCGTCCAAGACCACTTCTGTATCGTATAGCCGTACAGTTTTCGAAAACAAGATGAACCGCTCTTTATTGTTCGGTATAACGCTAATCTTCTCGTTATCATACCCCAGCTCTTTTATGATGAAACGAGCATCGTATCCACTAAGGTTGTGGAATAAGCTGCTGAACCCGATAAAGGATGTTACACTTGGAGTGTACAGAGAAGCGGTACGCCTCATTCATGTGGTTGTGATCCCGCACACGGGCTGTTCCAAGCGGTTTCTTGCATATCCCACAGTCTTCGGTAGTGTGAAACAAAAGTTCATTCTGGGGATCCAAAGGAATCATGGACACATTCGTCGTCAATATCTTACCCAGACGTCTAGCTTCCTCTCTAAGTTTGGTGACAAATTTACGTGCTGCGGCTGGGCCCCGGTAGATCTGAAATTTATTGAGATAGTCGTCGTAGCTGTATTTGATGTAATATGCCCAGCTATAAGGGGTATGCAGTTGAAGCGGTGTTGTAGATGACGTGGAGGGGTTGGGCGTTGCAAAACTGTACGGCTGCAGGATCAACTCAAAGTCTGCATAAATAACGAATGAGACCTGCATTGTTTTTGGATGCTCGAAAATTCCAAAACGTTGTTGAAGACGGTGGGCATTTGGGTTACCACATGGTTACATTCCCGATCAGTATGCCTGGTCAAAACAGCCTCAGTCGGAAAAAAGATTAAACATCCATCGCAAATCCATTTATGTAAGCGATCTTTTGATAACTGCTTACCGACCAGACGTCTCAAATCCTTGATCCAACAGAAGTGACCTTTTTCAACATCCTGGCTGTAGAGCAAGTTAACGTGCCGAGCTCTCCTGGGTTTAGTAAAATGTAAAGGACCGACATGGACCTTCCTTCCACTCCAAATACGTTGATACTCAGGTCGTTCAAAGCCCCGAACTTGGCAATCTTGTCAAAGGCCATAGGGAACTCTATCCCACCCATATTTAAGCAAGTCGAGAAATGAGGGTACTTGCTAAGACGTTGAGGGTTACGCTCGGCAGGATACAGCGCTGCTACAATGGAGTAGGCAAAACAGTCAGCGTCTCGGTTTTTCACGTTTACCACCGCTTTTTTAGCATTTATCCAGCGTGGAAGGGCAATGTAGGAGGAACCCCTAAGTGGCTGGTATTTGTTGATGTTTAGTTCCAAATGCAGGACACGTAAGGCCCAACCGGACTGGTGATGTTCAAATTCTTGGGACTTATCGAGCATCTCCCGAGAAAACGCCGTATACACTTTGTCCAAGTCGCTCGATCGAGTTATAATTTGATTCTTGGTGTTGAAAGATTTAGTTGCTTCGGTATCACCCAGGTCCATCTTTGTGTACATACCAAACACTTTCACATTAATTTTAAGAGTCGCGTGGGACTCTAAGGCGTCCCGGATCAACTTTACAAAATGATGCCCGTGTTCAAGTAAAAAGTGTCCAATGTCTCTACAACCCAACAGATTATTGATGCGGTAGGTTGCGATCCGGGACCGAAAGGCAGACGATACCAGCTGTATCGCTTCTTGTTTAAGGCTTCCGGATTTGGCCTTATGCGCGGTACTGCGTAAATGTCTAGGGAACTGACGTGAAGGAACGTCCATGTTGCAATCGTCACAATATCGTGCAGCACGCAGTGGTGATGCTCCACGTTTGACTGACATCGATGTAGAAGATATAGTATCTCCGTGCAGGGCATGATGATGCTGTGTTAATTAGCTCGACGCCCGAATCCCATACCGCAAATGTCGCACACAAATGATGTTGGCGCTGGCAATCCAGTCGGTGGAGCTGGAGCTGTAACCTGACGTGGTGGTCTAACGATATGATGGACCTCCATTTTGTGTCGATTAAGGTTGTTCTGGATCGAGAAATTTTTCTGACACACATCGCAGGCTAATACTCTGATGGATTCCATTGTAATCTGCACAATAAAACGATGTTTATTACACAGTTTAAAACACGTAAACCGCGATGTTTTGCAGTCGTAATAAAAACACAACTGAGGAAAATGGGCTGAGACTTCTTATAAATAGCCAGATGATCGTAAACAGGTAAATTAAAGCGCATGCTCACAGCCAGCCAATATAACATCGTCCCAGGATTCCAATGTAATCTGCACAATAAAACGATGTTTATTACTCAGTTTAAAACACGTAAACCACGAGGTTTTGCAGTCGTAGTAAAAAAAACAAAACTGAGGAGAATGAGCTGAGACTCTTTATAATTAGCCAGATGATCGTAAACAGGTAAATTAGAGCGCATGCTTACAGGCAGCCAATATAACATCGCCCCAGGATTCGAATGTAATCTGCACAATAAAACTATGTTTATTACTCAGTTTAAACACGTAAACCACGATGTTTTGTAGTCGTAGAAGAAACACAACTGAGAAAAATGGAATGAGACCCCTTATATTTATAGCCAGATAATCGTATACAGGTAAATTAGAGCGCATGCTCACAGGCAACCAATATAACATCGTCCTAGGATTCCAATGTACTCTGCACAATAAAACGATGTTTATTACTCAGTTTAAAACATGCAGACAAATGTTTCCGCAATCGTGGAAGAAGAAAATGGGCTGAGACCTCTTATAAATAGCCAGATGATCGGAAATAGGTAAATTAGAGAGCATGCGCAAAGGTCGCTAGTAAAACGTCTCCTCATTGGAAATACTGCTAGAGCAATGGAGCACAGTTAGGTCTGGGGAACTTGCGATACAACCAAAAACAGAAAAATTAGTATTATATGGATAATAAAAAGCATTGCTATGCTTTCGGGTCTTTACAATATAGGCTTATGGCGCCAATCGCGCCCAATGCTACTCTAGCTTATGATCAAACTGCTCCATATATGCCCAAATTGTCACATTACTAAGTTACTTACAGCAGTTAATCACAATAGCATATTGCAATATAAAGCCTAGGGGTGGGGTACGACAGTTCTATATAGCCACCAAGCAGCGCTTTCTTTATACTATATATACCTGACATTTTAGCAGATGACAACCTGGTTTGTAAGCAGGGCTAAGAATCATCAAATGTCGATACACTCCCGCATTGTGGTACCTGTCGTATAAAGATGGCCAACCACCAGTTTAAATCCAAATTCATTTTTCCAGTAGCTTTATATCCATGATGCTATTGTTAACTGGGTTTACTTATTGTCATGATATTTGGACGCAAGGTAGTACGGTGCAATAACATTCACCTCATAGCCTATTCGCTGAGCTTTTGACGTTGAATTAGAACTATGCCGCAAGCGCCGTAGATTCAGCTTTAGTCAGAGGCACATGCAAAAGTCTACCGTGTGCACAAAGATCCAAACAACATAGTAAATATTTTTTGATGCCTTTATCGATTAATTATAGCTATTAAGTTAATATTAGCAAAACATACAGTTACATATACACGATGGATAAGATACCTGTTGTTCTAGCCTGTAAGGAATTATGGACTCTCAAAGCAATTATGCGTATCCAATAACAGAATAAATAAATTCGATTGTTTTGTTACGATGCAAATCTTTAGGTATAATGAATTAGTAATATTGTAAGCAGAAGGGCGGAAAGGTATAATAAACGACAGCATTGTTGCATTCTATAATTTATAATGAATACGCCCGCGGGCCACTTCAGATTCATTCTAATATTTTTAATAGTTTGTAAATTTAAATATTGATATTCGAATTGATGTGTAAGTATAATATAAGAATTAAAACCAGTAGTTTACTTAGAAATTGGGCATGTCACCAACCAGTTCAAAAATATTTGTTATAGGTATATTAGTTATTAACGACATTGTACCAAATTCATTCTTATAATATACCATGATGCTAAGCATCATGATCCTATTACATAATACTAAAAACTAGTGGTAGCGGCGACATATGTTGCTGCTAAAAGTAACCGGTTACCAAGCTTATCACTAGTAAGTAGATATCTCCAGTTTAGAAACCTATAAAATTTAATTTATATACAAATTTTTAAGACATAGAACAAAAGATGCAAATAAATAGCCGAGCGTCTGCCTATATGCAACATTTATTAAAACGTGTATGCAACGATCATATTAATATACACGTCTGGTGAATACTACACACCTAATTAAGCTAAAATGAGTCTTTTAAAACCTGCATCGTTATCATCTAAAACAATGTTCTGTTAAAATATGGCCACAAAAATTAGTTTACTTACCTAGAGCGACTTCACAAAACTCGATACTGTAAACTGAAAAAACTGAAAGGCTGAGCACTATATATTAATATATCAGCATATGTCATAACGAAATTCCCCGGGAGTTAACACCTGATTTCCATCTATGAGCAAAATACGTAAACAATACTATTATTGTGCTATTCATTAGCAGAAATCTGCATAAATTTTACGTCCAACGCTCGATTGGATTGCATAAAATTAAACTTGTACCTGTTTTTGTTTGAGGTCAGAAAGCAACTAATTAAAATAGTGTATCATCCGTTTCAAATAATTCACATGTGTAAAATTTGTAAACATCCAATATTTATGCAATTTAAGGAGAGAAATAATGCTTTAGATAATTAAATAGGTTATTTTCATTATACAATACAATAATAATTATTACAATAGATAACCCTATTTCGACTATTAAAAAAACGATGCCGATGTGTGGGTTCAAACGATCAGTCACTTGATAATAACTACACATTCTCGAGGAATATTTAATGTATTGCACCTGTGTGGGCGAACGGTGATCAAAACGATAGGTTGTAATTTCGACCTTGGCTTGCAGAATTTATTTACTTCTGCAATTTAAATATATCAATCTCAATTAGTTATTAAAAAAATATGTATTTGCTCCATCCATAGTAAACATTTTTAATGTTATCGGAAAAAACAACTTATTTCCTAAATTAAATCGCAGTTGTTTTTTTTTCAAGAACTGTATTACTCAATTTTGTAAGTATGCCTAGAATTTACCAGAATGTGAACTAAATATCTAGGGTTACATTATATTCGTAATTACATATTTAACAGTTAGAAACAAAATTGCCTTATGTAGAATTTTCTCATATGAATAAGTGCATGTTTCAGATTATTTCACATCATTTATTGAAAATAACCAAAAATTTTTGCAGTTTAACTAGCCAATTACTCTGTCGCTCAAATCGGGACATACATTTCGGAGCTTCAAATGATAAAATTAGCAACTTACGTTTGCCTTCCTGAGAGACGGTGTTGGATACAATTTAAGTCAAGGTTTTTAACATTATTATTCTTTATATCAATTAAATGGAGTACAAATCAAAGTTGTGTTTATAGTGCACCTGTCGGTTTATATAAAATTTTAATAATAAATTTTGGATCCAAACTAAACATTCCTATTGTTATGGAATTAATAATTATTTTATAAAATAAGCTAGATATCAAACCAGCACTTGTATTTCCAAGTTAAATATAGACGGATGTATTCATCTTCGTATAAATCGTAAGGAATGCGGTCATTTCTATAATTTACAGAGAGCGAAACCTAGAAATATTTATGAGCTATAATATTTATGACGTCACGTACATTCATGCAGACATAAACATGTTTAAATGGGTCGTTGAGCTGCTCAAATCGTTCTCCCGAGATAAGAAAAAAATAGATTATTTCTTTTTCAAAATTTATAAATCGATTCAGTGTATGGATTTTTACGCTCTTATAATTGTTATACAAATTTCGTGTTTGGATTTAAATTACAACTTAGGGTTTAAGGAACATCATACAAAAATCCTTTTTTTTAATATAATAAAATTTTACGATGCGCTATATTCTCAACGTTTACATATGGTTGAAATACAAATATTAATAAATTTTCTATAAAATCGGTATTAATCGGCGCTGAAGACATGAAATTATATCTCCCGTTGTTTAGCACGGTTTAGTATGGTTTCAACCATTGACTTACACGGAAGTGAATGCTGCTCCAGTTGAACCAAAAAAAAAAACTTGAATGTTCTTACCAGAACAAGGCAACACCATATGTAGACCAATGCGATGCACACAAAAAAATCATATAACGTTGAAATTATGTTGGAGCCCACAAAATCTTTTATATAAAATATTATCAAATTAAATAAAATCTTCACTTGATGTGTCCAACTATTTTCATTACTCTAAAATTTATCCAAAATTTTACCTCTCCAGTATTGCACTACAGAAAACAAATTAATAAATTTTATAAAATTATTTCATACTAACTGTATTAATGATGATCACTAAAATTTCATAGTATCAACAGGAATCAAACTGAACTTCATAAATAGTGGAATACAAATCAGTCAACACTAAAGGCCATCAGAGACCAGACTATGACACGATGATTTTAATTGCTTAAAAACCTTTTTTTTCAAACACGGCACCAAGCATACTCGCTCAAGGCCATCTTGACTCTCTCCTTAACCAGTCGAGTTGACTTCTCTTTCAACCTCTAATAAAAAAGTGTTCGCTAAATGACAGATAAATAACCAGCTGAACAACTTAGTTACCTGAAGGGAATAAGCCCATTACACATTTTACACATAACAAGCTATCATTTGTCACCAGACAATTGCAAATTATGTTTTTATTCTATTAAAGCATAATATTAAATTTATAGAGAATATGTAAATAAAATACAAACAAATACGTTACACTGCCTCTTTCCAAGAGAAAAAATTCGAGGTACCTAAAATTTGATGAGGTAAAGCCGAAGAATTTTATCTAACAAAACTTCAACAGCATTAAATTGTCAAAATATTCTTATCAAATATTTAAACGCACAATTAATCAATGCAAAACAGAACAACCGTTAAATTACAACCAACGACAAATTTAACCTAAAAAAAAACAAAGAATGATTCACTAAATGATATGGGGAAATATAGATGCATGGAAATGAATGATTAGTAACTACGCGTACTACACGCCTATAAAGGGGACAAATTCGAGAAGTCACAATCTGTATTAGTACTTGATCAGTTAAAACTAATTAAGGGAATCCAACACTCAATAGATGCATAAGATAAGAGACAAAGAAAATAAACTTCAGGTACAACAACCATACCAAAATCTTAAACTTAATCAAAAGCAAAAGATACCAACTATATATCAAAACAAAAATGAACAAAAGTGATAGTGTGACAAAATTGCTATTTAACAAGAGTTTATACAAGTGAATTTCCCAACATTATCCTACTTATTATAAATACATATGTACACAAATTTCTAAAGCACTTACTAAATTTGCAATATTTGATAAATTTCTAGGGTACTAAAGCATGTTGACTGCCAAGTCCATTTACGAAACAAATCACTAAACATCGAGAAGCAGACAAAGCAATAATACTACCTATCCTTCAATAAGATATTTTCATTCTTTGAGTGAACACCTGCACAACTTCATAATAGTCAAAACTACCATAACTCACTATAATACCTGTTTTTTTTAACAAAATACAACTTGGACTACCAACGCTAACACAAGAAGTACAACTTGCTTCAAAATATTTCTGCTCTACTACAACTATCATACAAAATCAAATATTTCACACAAACATTCTACCGCTTCAATAACTTAATACTAAAGAATATCACTACCACAAATAAATCACACCTTGAGCCAACTGGAACATATCCACCTGCAACTCACCATAAATATCTCATGAGCTACCATAACTCACCAAAAGACTCTAAACTAGAATAAGCACATCAAGCTTAATCTTAAACCACTAAACCAAAAAAATTAAGCATTCATCAAATGCTCACTACATCATTAAACACATGCAATACCAAAAATCATAAAACACCACTACTACCAAAGCCAAAAATCACTTCAAGCGAGTCAGGAATTTCAACTAATTTCAAGATCATACCGCTTAAAAATTCAAAACATGAACAACAAAAAATTACTACTGACATCAACTAACATTGGAAAGTATTTAATGTTCTGAAACATTTTGATCATCTTCACCATCATTATCACTTAATGCTAAGTATGGCTTCAAGTCTTTGATATGGCACCGGCCTGCCTTAGAACCATCTATATTACTCAACTCATAAACCAGATTAGAAATCTTTTTTCTAACCACACACAGAACAAACTTAGGTGCAAGTTTAGCAGTAAATTTATCGTCTGCACTAGACAAAACCTTATTTACTCTCCATACCTTATCACCAACTTCAAAACACACATTTCTTCTTCTTAAATTATATTGGCGACTTGCTCGTTCATAAGCTGAATGTAAATTAGCATGTGCTTCTTTAAAAATATCAAAAAGGCCTTGTCGATTAGATACATATAATGGTCGACTACCCGGAATAAATTCAATATTTTCTTTAGGCGCAAATCCATCACTATAAAATCTTCAACTTACTGGGACACTACGACCAAAAAGTAAAAAATTAGGGGTATAACCTGTGGATTGATGTTTTGAGGAGTTAACTGCATACTGAATTTGTGGCAATTCTAAATCCCATAAATCGTGCGCATCAATATATGAACAAATAGCTGTACCCACAGTTTTATTAATTCTTTCCCCAAAGTTACACTGCAAAAAATATACCGTATTATACCATATCTTCTGAATATCATATTTATTACAGAGGGCTTTAAGAATTCTACCTGACAATTGAGGCCCATTGTCACATATAACAAATTGTGGAACACCAAATACTAGAAAAACTTTTTCTTCCATAAAACGTTGTATACTGTATGCTTTTGCACTACGTAAAGGATGTAACAAAGTGTACTTAGAGAACCAATCACCTACTACTAATAACCATTTATTTCCAAGTTTCGAACGTGGAAATGGAGCCATCAAATCTAACGCTATTGTCTGAAAAGGAAACTTTACTTCTTTCTCTTTACCCATTAAACAAAGGGGACCAACATTCGATGACTTTTGTGCACCACACGTTAAACACTTTTTACAAAATCTGAGTACATCTAAATTCATTTTAGGCCAATAATAATGTTCTTATATTCTATAATTAGTTTTTGCAAAACCAAAATATCCTGCAACAGAAGAGACATGACAAGAACGAATAATTTCATCTCGCTTAGTCATAGGTACTAAATATTTCCATTCACTTATATTTGAAGATAAGGGTAGGTTGGAGGGGAGAAATTTAAGTACAAAATTATTTTATACTTTACATTGAAGGTAATTTTCTGGAGAAGACAAAATTTTATTCCTTAAAGAAACGTACCAAGAATCTAACTTTTCTAAATTAACTTCAATTAATTCAACAACAGGATTTTCCGGAGGGATTGCATGACTATGACAATCCGGCACAACATTAAATTTACCTTTTCTATGAATTAAGTCAAACGTATGTTGTTTCAAACGTACAGCCCACCTGGCTGATTTACCAGTCGGATTTTGAATATTATTCAACCATAACAAAGAAAAATGATCTATTACAACTGTAAAGCGGATGCCTTCTACCCATGGTTGAAATTTTTCTATCGTAAAGATTACAGCAAGACATTTTCTTTGGGTAACAGAATAATTCCTTTCTGCTCTATTTAGAGTTTTACTCGCGTACGAAATCACATGTTCAACATCATTAATTTTGTGAATCAAAACAGCTCCTAATCCAGTGTCACTAGCATCACATTCAATAATGAATGAAATTGAATAATCCGGTTGCGATAATAACGGAGCAGAAACTAAAGCTTGCTTAATCTGTATAAATGATGATTCAGCCTCAGGATTCCAAATAATTTCTTTTCCTTTCTTTTTCTTTTTAATAAGGTCATTAATAGACGACACTAACATAGAGAAATTTCGAATAAACCGAAGATACCAACTACACATATCCAAAAACCGTTTAACTTCCGTTGTACTCTTTGTACGCGGGAAGATTACCATTGCTGATACTTTATCGGCATCAGCACAAAAAGAGTTAAAGCCAACTATGTAACCGCGAAACTTTAAAGATTTCTTTAAAAATTTACATTTCTTTAAATTAATTGTCAAATTTGCTTCCTTGAGACGTTCTTCAGTATCTACAAAAGTTTTAAATGTTTTTCAAAAGAAGAAGACACTAGTATCGCATTATCAAGATAATAAAACACACGAGGTTCATAACGTGGTCCAAATATAGCATCAACAAGCCTTTGTTGAGTTTGAGCTGCATTCCGAAGTCCAAAAGGTACACAAGTGAAACGATACTGACCTCTAGAAACAATGCTAAAAGTAGTTTTGTCTTTGGAACTTTCTGAAAGGGGGATTTGCAAAAACTTTTCTCATATCTAAACTAGAAATATAATTTGCACCTTGTAATAAATTAAGAATCCTGTCTATGTTTGCCATAGGGTAACTGTCATGTTTGGTAACATCATTTAACATTCTGCCATCAAAGCAAAATCTATACTCATTACTATACTTCTTTTTAACAATAATACCGGGGAACAATACGGACTAACGCAAAGTTCAACAACTCCTAAATTTAGCATATCATCTGGTTCTTTATTCAATATTTCATTCATAAACGGCGACATAACATACGGCTTTCTACAAACTGGTTTAGCGTCACCTGTATCAATAAACATTTCAATTTTATTAGTTCGACCCAATCTATTCTCACTACCTATTTCATTATATGAATCGATAACCGCTTGAGCTTGCTTTCTTTGCTCAAGTGACAACTCTTCCAAACTAAGTAAACTCAACATAGAGGCAAAGACGATTGACCAACATAAAAAATATGATTTCCCACATCATCACTAATATACCAAGAATTGTTTATAAAATCAGCAATTAGACTGAACAATTTTACAAAATCACTTCCAAAAACAAATGCATGAGGCAATGAAGGTACTACCAACGCATTCAGAATACGACATTCTGATACAATACGAATAAGTAAATCAACTAACCCTTCTACTAATTTTAACGAACCGTCTGCAGTAGATAATTCTTTTCAGATTTAAAAACATTTATCTTCATTTTTTCAATTAATGGTATGGCAAGGAATCCTACTTTCGATGTAGTACATCCAGAATCTAATAAACGGATAATATCCATATTAAACAGCTTTACCATCACATATGGACGATTATCATAAGACTTTTTCTCAAATAATGCATTAGCTTTAGCTCGAGTCTTACAAAAATTCCTAACCACCTGAAGCCATTGCGGCCAATCCTTCTTACTACATAAACTTTTTTATCACACAACATAATTGTAGCTTTTTGTCTAGAAATAGGAAATTTGCTACTCAACTTCTGTTCCTTTACTCGTTTTTTGGACACAACGGACAAGTGATACGTGACCACAACTAAAACAAAAAATTTTTCTTGAGGTTCTACAACTTCGAAATAAATGTCCAAATCTTGAACAATTCCAACATACCAATTTATTTTTAAAAGATGAACTATATACTCCAATCGCTTCTGATACTGGGGTAGCAGAATTAGGAACTTGAACTGGAAAATGAAATAAGGGGTTTACTTCTAAAATGACGTTTAAAATTATTATTAGGCTGCTAGTTACTATATGATGCATAGGAAACTGATTTTTGTTTACTCAAGAAAGCTTCTTCTAACTTCTTACATAATTTAACTAACGTACGAATATTTTCTATATCTACAAGAGCAAGATGCTGAATAAAATATGGCAGTAAATTTTTTTTTGACCATTCTAACTTTAGTATGCTCTGCAGGAATGATAGGTAATCTGTTAAATAAACTTTCCATATTAGTAACAAATAAAACAACAGATTCACCACCTTTTTTAATCCATTTTTAATTTTTTCCCAAACTTCGTCTTCAGGATGTGCTGGTAAAAAATCTTCTTTTAATCTATCAACCAACGAATTCCAATCTATCAATGAACTACGAACGCAACGATACCACACCAGTGCATCACCAGTAAATAATTCAACCAAAGAATTAAATAATTCCACATCAGAAACTTTTCGTGACTGTGCAATATCACTAATATTTTCTAAAAATTAATATAAGAGAGATGGGTTTCCAGAATATTTTATCAACCAAGACCCAATATGAACTGTGTGTGTAACATATGTGACCGTTGGAACGAGCACATTAGATGCAGCATTAGAATTTATACTTATATCATTCTGATTCGAACCTAAATCTTTATTTAATTTTTCATGAAGATTTGCCTCCACAACAAGAATTGTAGCCAAACTTTCATTTTTAAATATTACCTCCTTCCTCAAAAATTTTCTTCAGGAAGCCTTAAACGTTTAATTCGACCTGTAATATGTATTAACCTAGACTGTATCCTTTTGAAAATAGAATCGGCAGGATCATCAATAAATTCTAACAAAACGTTTTTTTACTGACTTAATGCTAGACTCAATTTCTTCTCTTTCTGTATCAAAATCTACCTTATAACCTGAAATATCAATTAAACAACCTGGCTTTTCTATTTCTTTTGCCAACAACTTAGCTAAAATTTTTCTTTTATCTGAAACTGGTCTTGAATTTTCAATATCTCTAATGTTCAATTCATATTCTAATTCATTTTTAAGTAAATGAACAATCCTGACCATTCCTGCCATAATTGAATATTAATATGTCACTAAAATATCCTAATAATACAATCTTAGTCCACAAATTTAAATCGACACTACTCAATTTGTAACCAAGCTGAATAAAATTTTGAACATAAATTCACTAAACAAAAATGTGTCCTAACAATATTGAGAACCCACATCAAACTGTAAGTGTGACAAAAATGAAACTTTAAAATTACATTAGTAAGGTCGATTCGAACCCCACACGTTGAGTGCGCCAGTGTAATCAATATTTGTCTCGTATATATCAGATAGAAAATTGGACCTCTATATAACATAAATGCCTACCTTACCTGATATCACAAGGTCGAGAATTTCCTGTTAGAGAGAGAAGCCCAAGGTAAAGTTGGATAAAAAAACGGCTTGAGGAAATCTCATTAAAGATAAACGGCTAGTAGAGTGTTAGCTCTCGGTGAATCATGAGCTTGAGTCATGGGTTGACAAACGACAGAAAATATGATAAAGAGCACCACCATATTTTTCAATACAATGACATATGAAAACATGTGTGATTGTATTAAGGAAATGCGGAAACCTGAAGTCTATACCGCTTAAGCAATCACAAAACCTAAATATCGATCTTGCAAAATACCATTTACCAGATGTATTACAGATGTCTCGGTTTATCCGTGAACAAATAAATGCACAACAAAGACACCATTTTTGTCCTTAAAAATATTCACGAATAAATATCATACTTGCTTTAAAGCTCCAAAAATAATATCTACCCAGTGTACTTGTTAACATTAAACAGAATTAATCATTTGCTTAATAAGAACCATGAAATGTTTCGTTCCTGTGGGTCTATAATCAACTATATTAAAACCCAAGTTTTAAATTTATGTATGGTTTTCTATAGTGAAGCTACTATTACAAAATAGCCACCCTGTATACTATGGTTAACAAAAACTTCTAGCTCATACTCTTGCACCAAGGTTGTGTTTATTTTTATTAATAAATTGTTGTGCTTGTTTTAGAAGCAAGTACCAGTATAATTCAGAACATTGATGTAAATCAACAATTTCCAACAGAATTGAGTGTACTGAAAACTGCTAAGCGATGTACTAATAGTGCTTGTAGAAAAGCCAATAGTGATTCTTTTGATGCTTGACAAGGTTTGAAAATTCAGAACTGTCCCAAAAAATTTGGGACACAGTCACCTTAAGTAAAGGCACATTTCCAAATATTAACTTAATTTAACAAAATATGCAATGGTAGGTGAAGATAAGGGGGGAGCGGTAGTAGGTTTATTTCGTATAGGCATGAGAAACAACAGGAAATAGATTGGAAGAATTTTGTGACAAAAACAGTTTAACCATCACAAACACATTATTTAAACATCATGTTAGAAGACGATACACGTCAAAGATGCCAGGAGACTTAGGGAGATATGGAATAGATTACATTTTTGTTTAACAACGGTTTAGGAATCAAATAAAAAACTGCAGAAGCTACTCAGAAGCAGATACAAACACTGATCACAACATAGTAATTATGAAAGGTGTGCTTAAGTTTAAAAATTTGAAAGAAAGCAACAGGTAAAGACACACCGACTTCAGCAACTAAAAAATAGACATACACAAAGGATTTGAGAAAAAGTCAAACGACTTGATAAGACAGAAAATTTCTGATACTAAGGAAGTAGAAACACGTTGGAATAACATTAAATCCAGCTTAGGCGTTCGACAAGAGATGTTCTGGGGTATAAACAAAGAGAAAATAAAAAACTATGCGTAACAAAGGATATTCTGAATTTAATAGAAAAAAGCCAAAAATACAAAAACAGACCAAAGGAAAAAAACAGATACAAAGCCATAAAATGGGAAATTATTTGCAAATGCAGGAAAACTATAATCAAAACCAAACAAGGTTGTTTGTGACTCGTTGTTTGTAATCATATGCTTTAATACCAGAAAAACATGTCTAGCAAGCTCCAGAATGCAATGCGACCTTGGAATATAACTTTCTATCAATATTGACAGATGTAAGCTTAGTTGTATGTCGCATTTCGACTTATACACACACACACACATAGGTTAGTGTCTTATAAACAAATGCTTATTCAAGAATTTATTTAATACAAAGAATTCGGACAGTATTATAAATAATTTGACGAGTTAGAAATGTTTTTATTAGCAAATAAATAGATATTCAAGACCGGATACTTCGAAACAAGTCTTCATTACATCAAAACTAAGTTATTGTACGTCTTAATAAAAAATGTTTTTATAATTTAGAACAAGATAACGATTCCTTTAAACCCATTAATAAACGACCTAGAATTATATTGATGCCTACTTCATACCGCACTCAGCATTGCTAATGAAGAAAAATATTTTAGTGCATCATTAATACGTCAAACTAAAACCTGTACAAAACTTTTAAGCTTACAACTTTTATGTCAAAACTCGATCGAAATAACTAATCACATTAGAATTGTAGATGTGGAATATAGTAATATGATAGCTTCGACTATATCTCAAACATATTTTTGGGGAAACAAGTGACGATGCTGTGCAGTGCTGGAAAGTTAATAAATTTAATTACCTCTTTTTAAGTGAGATAGTAAGAAAGTGTTCAATTAGTCTTCTGTGCTATGCAAACACTTATTTTCTAGAGATGGAAATATATTAACCATATGTTGCATAAGATTATCTGTGATAAGTTCAGCAATTGCTATTCCTGTGTTATATTCAGAAGGATATTAATTAAACAATCTGTATTTAAATACTTTATTTTAATTATATTATATAATGTTTGAAATAGTACCTCTACTATATACATTTGATGTATTTCAACAATAGGTTAAAATATCTTGCATTTGTACATGATTCAACTACTGAAACCTGCAGTATTACAATACGGTAATGCATTTTTGCATTGAAACAATACACATTAAATCAACATTTTGAAATATTTATTACTTATGTTCTACAATACAATATAACAAATATCTCCTTAAATAATGGTCAGAATGAAGTTTTACAATTCTTAGATCAGTCGGCTAGTATATTAAAGTTTAAATTCACTTATTCCTCAATCATTACTACAGTCAGTGTCACTGTCACTACTACTACTTTCATTGCTACCATTTATAACTAATGGTTGAACGTCAAATTGTTTTCAATATCCCATACATTTGTGAGCATGTTGTATACATTTTTGCCAATATTCAGCGTCTATTTGTTGAAGTGATTCAAGCCATATCATTCTTGTGTTATGATCATTGTATTGTTCGTTAAATTGTCCCACATTTTTATTATAATAATCTTGGGCTTTAGCCCATATTAACTCAAGTGGATTAAATTGACAATGATACAAAGGTAATCGTAAAACTTTATGATCATGCTTCGCTGCAATTTCAGCTAGTTCGTAAACTTCAGGTTTTGGATTCTCTCTGACTAAGGTCAATAATTCTCTCTTTAACATACTAGTTTCAAATTTATGTCTCAGTATGCAGTCCATCAATTCCTGTTTATTAGAGGTTGTGTTTGGCATTTTCTTCATTAATTTTAAATGATTAGATGCATTGTCTAGTATAATAAGGCTGGGTTGGTTTAAGTTTGAAATTAAACTTTCTTAAAACCACTTTGTAAACAGTTCGGCATTTATATCACTGTAATAGTCTGCGTTTGGTGATTTAGTAGAAAACAAAAGAGACGCATTCACAACAAATCCATCATTATTTCCTGCATGCAGCACGATTAATCTAAAATATTAACTAAATAAAGAAGACTATTTAAAACAAGTAATCAGAAACTAACCTTTTTCCTTCACCAAATGGCTTTTTCTTAATACTTTGTTTTGTGTTATCAATCCAACTGACTGAAAATCCACGATTCGTCTAAGAAAATAGACTCATATAATTCCTTTTGTTTGTTTAATTCGTAATCCCTCAAGAATTGTACTTTTGCTATAGCAACATGTTCCTATTCAAATAATCCCCATCTGCAATCATAATTTTTAACCTTCGAGCGGGCGCACAGCCGTAAAATTTACGGCAAACTTATTAGATTTCTAATAAAATACACTTACACGTGTAACCCTAAGAAAAATCCATATCTATTCTTGGAACAATGCTTATAGGTGATGTTGATCTGAATTATTTGATTTTATGCCATAAAATTTAGTCTGCATTAAGTTATAAGTGAATGAATGTGTTGGAAATAAAGTTTACAGTGCGCGACTACTAGTGTCGTAGTATAAACGTAGTGTAATTATTGATATTTGCCAGTCTTGTGAATCAAAAAAGGTATGTATATATAATATATTAATTAATAAAATTTATTTATTTATCTATACATATTATTTTTAAATTTTTCTTTATAGGTAAGACAAAATTGCAGATAATAAAAAGCCTCTTACTGAAGCAAAACTCGAAAATATTGTTCGGCGTATGTTTGAGGAAGACAAAAGTGAAGATGAAAATATGGAAAGTAATTCTGAGTTTAGTGAAGAGAATATAGACACGAATAATTTTGATAGTTTGTCGGAACAAAGTATTTCAGATGAAATAAATGAACAAAATAAAGAAAACGAGAAAAACACTCTTAGTGAAAATTTTTATATTGGATAAGACAAGACAACCAAATGGTTCAAATTTGAAAATAAATGTTTCAAAAATTAAAAAAATTAACATAGTAAAAGAAGCTACTGGCCTACAGCAATGTGCTAAAGATATCAGTAATGAATTAGACGCATTTTTGAAAATTATTGATCTCAATATGATAGACGAAATTGTAACATTTACAAATATGTACATTGCTCAACTAAGAAAAATATCCGTACACATTCCAGAGAACGAGACTGTAAAGAAACAACAAGAAGCGAATTTTTGCCTTATTTGGGTCTGCTTTACTTGATTGGTATAAAGAAGTCTCACTTTGCAAATGTGAAGGAAATTTGGACAACTGATAGAACTGGAATAGAAATTTGTAGAGCAGTAATGAGCTACAAGCGTTTTTTATTTTTGACATGCTGTCTGAGGTTTGACGATAAAACCACAAGAGTAGAAAGACAAAAAATAGATAAATTGGCAGCCATTCGTACATTTTTTGGATGCCTTTGTACACAATAGCAGGAATTGCTTCAAATTAGGTGAATATACAACCATTGATGAAATGTTACATCTGTTTAAAGGTCGCTGCAGCTGGATTCAATATATCCCTAGCGAACCAGCTAAAAATGGGATCAAAATGTATGCGTTATCTGATGCTAAAACTTTTTATACCACCAGTTTGGAAATTTACTGTGGAAAACAGTCAGATGGTCCATACATATTGTCAAACTCTCCTTTTGACATTGTGAAACGATTAGTTGAACCAATCGAAAATTCTAACAGAAATATGACGAAAGACAGTTATTATACAAGTGTCCCTCTCGCTGACTATTTACTGGAAAAAAAATTACGCTTATTGGAACCTTGAAGAAAAATAAACGTGAAATTCCACCAGAATTTCTTCCCCATAAGAGTAAAAAGATTCAGACCACCAGTTTATTTGGATTCCAAAAAAACAAAATTATCACTTCTTATGTGTCTCGAAAAAATGCTGCGATTATATTATTGTTAACATTACACCACACAAATAATATAGATCCCACAACTAAAAAACCACTAGTTATTGTAGATTATAATGCTACGAAAGGTGGTGTTGACACAGTTGACAAAATGTGCTTGACATATTCTGTTTCCAGAATAACTAGACGATGGCCTTGTGCGATTTTTTCAGTCTTATGAATATAGGCGGAATAAATTCACAAATTATATATTCTTTTGCTAACCAGTCCAATAAAAAATTGCACAGAAGAATCTTTTTGAAAAATTTAGCTCTTTCTCTTATGAAAGAGCATTTGACCTTCCGAGCGAGTCTTCAGAACTTACCATCAGATGTGCAGGCATTTTTGAAAATAAATTATGGAATGCCTAAAGAGAGAGTTCAAGAAGAACAACAAGCTCCAAAACGCGGTACATGTCGTTCGTGTGCACGGAACAGAAATAAAACCTCAGCATCAATGAAATGCAACAATTGTCAGACATTTACATGTAGGCTTCACTCTTTAACAAAAATTATGTGTGTTGATTGTGCAAATATAAATGAGTCCAATTCTGACTAAAATTGTTTTTTCTTGAGTTTTTCCTTGTTTTTTTTTATTACGTTTTTGTTTATTTATGTTTATTAATAGCTTTGCAAATAAAATATTTTTTAAGCTTAA
This sequence comes from Platerodrilus igneus, assembly GCA_036346225.1. Classification (NCBI taxonomy): domain Eukaryota; kingdom Metazoa; phylum Arthropoda; class Insecta; order Coleoptera; family Lycidae; genus Platerodrilus; species Platerodrilus igneus. Next base: position 210,945 of record JARFIW010001251.1, read on the forward strand.
ATACTATATTTTTTAATTATTAATAATTACCAAACTCTATGTTATCATAAAATAGTGAATATTTGTTGTAAACTGTATGATGTAAAATTTACGGTGCGCGCTCGCTCGTGTTAAATTAAAATGCGCGCCCGCTCGAAGGTTAAAGAAAAACCTATAGAGGGTAAAAGCCTCTTCAAACTACTTATATAAAAGTAAATACTCCAGACAAAGCAAATTCTTGTTGTAGGGTTTTTATCATAATGTAAAGTCCTAAAAAAACAAATAGGTTATAAAATATATTCCAAATTAATATTATCTTTATTACGTTTAAAATGCATGTCATATATTTTTCTCTTCACACAATCTTTAGCAAAATCGTCTACATCACAAGATTTCGATTTGATGCACTTTCGTTTCTTACTATGCGATTGCGAGAGTTGGTTTACACCATGTGCTTCGGATACCTTCTTCTTAATACTAGTGAGAGTTCTGAGTCCTATACCACAGGCTTCAGCAGTATGCTAAAACAACCTAATTAAAACCATATTCTCTACTAAACTGGAGCTAGCATTTGTTCTTATCTGCATTACAGATTTAAATGGAACAAATAGACCTTGATTTACATGTTCCCTTTGGAAGTAATTAAAAACATTCATAATCATCAACTGTGTTTGTAATTTTAAATGTTTATTACAGAGCATTTTTAGTGTCAATATGAATGGCAATAGTTTTGAAAAAAGTGTTCAACACGATTAATTGAGGATAATACAAAATGCTAAATGTAAATGAAAACAAAACCAAGTTTACTTAAACCTCAAAACAAACTGTTTGCTACTTAACCTCTAAAAGCACAAATGAATTTACAAACTACAAAAACCAAAATCGAACACACGTTTGCTACATCTTCATTGCAACATTGGGAAAACGCTTCTTTCTATAGCTGTCCTGTTTTATACCTGTGAAATTAGTATAGACACAAGTAACATATATTATATTATAGTTGTGTTTTCTTTCTATGTATTGCGATGAGTGACGCACACGTTTATTTGATCCTGACTATGAAGAACAATGGAGTGATTAAAAGTGCAAAGAGGTATAAGTTAAGATGGAAATAGGAAAGACAGACGAAGCATACAAATTAATTAGAATGAATTTTAGGCATATAAAACCGTATAGAAAAAATATAAGAGGTGCAGGAGGAGACATCATTATAGAACAATGGATTGATGAAAAGTGCAAAGAGGTACAAATTAAGATGGAAATAGCAAAAACAGACGAAGCATACAAATGAATTAGAATGAATTTTAGGGATATAAAACCGTATAGCAAAAATCTAAGGGGTCATGGAAAGAGACATCATTATACAAAATATAGAGAAAGTGGTTAGAAGGCAAGACTATATAGAAATTTATATGAAAGACCAGAACTAGAAGCACTAGAACAGGAATAAGATATTGAACAGAATGACTTGGGATATCCTACACTTAGTGATGGGTCTAAATTAGAATTAAAGAGTCTGACAAATAATAAGGTACCAGGTATAAATAAGGTACACGCAGAAGCTTTAAAGCTGCTGGACAAACAGTAACAGAACATCTCTTCCAACTTGACATATATGTATGAGCCAGGCGAGATGCCCAAAAATTTCAAACGTAGTCCTATAGTCACTATACCAAAAAAGAGAGGTTCAGATAGATCTGAAAATTTTCGAACATGAACTTTGACAGCACACGTGTCAAAAATATTAACTAGAATTGAACAAAGACAGATGGAAAGTTGAGCTGAAGAAGTGCCAGGAGATCGATTTGGGTTTAGGGACACACGGGATGCCATTTTAGCTTTAAGGGTGATAATGGAAAAATAATAGAAAAGGAAGAAAGTGTGTATATACTGTTTGTAGATCTGAAAAAGCATTCGACAATGTAAAATAACAAAAAATGTTCGAAATACTCAAAAAGATTGGAATCAGTTATAGGTATAGAGGGATAGTTCATAGATTATACAAACAGCAAACAGCTGTAATAGAATTAGAGTGAGCTGTAAAGAAGTAAATATTAGGAAAGGGGTGAGACAGGAATGTGCCTTATGCCTGTTAATTTTTAAGTTGTATATCGAAGAGGCAATAAATACTGTTAAATACAGGACATTTGAAATTATTATACAGGGACAAACGATTGATATGCTTAGATTTGCAGATGATATAGTTAGAAGCAGCTCTTAATGAAATAGAAGCAGTACTGACAGAAAGATACAGTATTAAAAGTAACAAAACTATAACTAAAGTACTAGTATGTAAAGCAAGGGTAAATAAATAAAATGCGTGAATACAAATAGGAAACGTGAACTTACAAGAGTTTAAAGATTTCTGCTACCTAAGAAGTCAAATGCCGCAAAATTGGAAAAGTGCAAAAGATATAACACAAAGAATAGCACAAAGCCATGCCACATTTAATAAAAAAAGCAACTACTGTGTTCAAAGACAACAAACATAGAAACAAAGAAAAGATTGCCGAAAGCATATGTTTGGAGCATAGCACTGTACTTATAACCAGAAATAAATTTTTTTTAAATCTGATCATTAATATTTGAAATTAATGTAAAGATATTCTTTCTATTTGTTTGTTTTTACTTTTCTTTGTATTTATTATCAAAACAGTTCTCTTTTGCGACCCAATATAAATTTAATATGGCCTGATTTTGGGTAACAACCCATAGTTTTGGAAACACTGCTATAAAGTTTAATATGTCGAATAACCAATATGCTTATGTAGACGTTTAACATAAATAAAACGGTGTAAGAAATTCAAATAAAAATGGCCAGCTGCATAATTTATTCTATTAGAATGTCCTTGAAACTTGCACAGAGATCATAATTTGGTTAATAATTTGCATTCACTGTCAACGAAACCGAATAGCTGCAAGTTTAACAAATTATAAAATGAAGCAATTATGCATAATACCATGAAACCTGGGAGCATGTGTTGGGTTTAAAACAACTTCACGCAAGGTCAGCTGCCCTGCAAAATAGATTTTCAAAGTTTTTATGACCTTTCTTTGGCCATAAAAAAGTTCACACATGCTAGTTACATGACATATATTACACATTCCATCACATGCACTCAAGCCAGTTTAACACTTATTCTATTTAAGAAACAGTTTTCTTTTTAATTTAGAATTGGATAATTACAAAGGACGAACATGTTAATGACTTTTTATTGAACTTAACTTTTTGATATAAATTTATTAAGACACAAGTACAGAATAAATTTTCAATACTCTATTGCATTTATATTCACATTTTTCTAAATATGATTGCAGAACACTTTTCCATTTACTGTGCACAAACACTTCATACACTTGATATTATATTATCTCTGGCTATATAATATTTATAACTAAAAGAATTCACAAGAAATTTAAGAATATTTTTATTTTATACACAATTTCTTTCTATTAATTGTTAACAGTTACATACAACATAATCACAAAGAACACTATTTAATCCTCAAACTTAATATAATTGTCAAGATTGATATAATACATAATTTTTTAATTTTTTTATTATAAAAATATATTTGGCCATCTCCTTTAAATAATATATGTTACTAGTAGTGTCATCAGATGAACAGTAACAAATAGGGGTGAACTACCCTTTAAAATATTATTCCTGCACAAAAAGATATAATTTTTGATAGCTGGTGTGTGTAGAGGGAAAGATGTTTTGAGTATGTCTGTCATTGTGTATGCAAAAATAATAATGGGGCTTTCCTATTGATGTGTATATGAGTACTTGCACATGCCCGCATGTCCATTAACCCCTCAGCGCCCCCCCTACACATATATGTATGCACACATGCATGCATGCATGCATGCACACACACACACACACACATGTGTAAAAGTAACCAAGAAAAATAAGTATTAACTTATCCTCATAGTTTAGTTATTTTAGTAGTAAACTTCTGCAATAACTTTAAATTTTGAAAAGAATGTTCTAAAAACAACTTTGTATATTTCATTGGTTAGTGTATATATATATATATATATATATATATATATATATATATATATTGATATGCATTAACCCCAGCCTAGTCTTGAAATAAATAAACTTATTCTAGCTTGTGCAGTTCAAACCATTATAATGCTATATAAATAATAGTAGTTAGTATTTGGCTAAATAAATTAAATAACAATTTTAATTACAAGTGGACAACAATATTTCTTAACATTTAACAAATATATTTCAATAAAAATAAACATTTCTAGTAACACTGTGGTGACATAATATACCATGGGGACATCATTATTAGGATAGGATCTAGAGTTCTCTACGTCTAAGTGTGTACAATAATAATTTGCAAGCGTTTGTCAGGTGACAAGACTTGTCACTTTTAGTTTAATTTCGTTAGAGTAAAGGTCGTTGAGTGGGTTTATCACTAAATAAACATGGTCAAAGGGGCCTGACAGAGAAGAAAAAAAAGTGGCTTAATGTTAAAAAAGGTACGACAACTGATATGATAAAATTAAAAAGAGCATGAGGAATTAAGAAAGGATACGTATGGTTCGTCAGGCGAGATTCTTTTGAATGATGGTGTGGCATTAGGAAAACTTCAATAGGCAGTCTGTTAAGGTACCGTAAAAAGAAAACTTTATTAATTATATAATTGTAGTGCACTCTTAAAGGAACAGAAAATTTAAGAGGATGAAATTTAAGTGTAGCATGCAGTAGGTGTAACCAAAGGAAGAAATTATATTTTGTTTGAAAGTAGGTGTTGTATCCTGGAGAAGAAATATTTTGGTTAAAATATAAGTAGTTCAGATTGTGATGTATTCAATTTGGAAAAAAGTCTTTTAAAAAAAAATAAGTTCAGGCAAGGACATGCTGATATTTGGAATTTGGAGTTCAGCTGTAGTTCAGTTTTAAATCTGGTTTAAGGAGCAAATTAGATGGGTATCGCTGATCATGTTGGTTAAAGTTATATTAATTGGTAAGAACGTTCCATATTTTATTTAGTCCCTCTATAAATTGAAGTTTGTCAAAGTTGAAAAAATTTTGTGCATCATGAATTTTAACATTGGAAAGAGATTATTATTTTTGTAACAAGAATAATTAACTTCAATTTGAAATCCTTTTTTTTACTTTAATTTAAATATATATATATATATATATATATATATATATATATATATATAGACACACACACACACGCACGCACGCGCGCACGCACACACACACACGCACACACACGCACACACACACACGCGCGCACACACGTCTAGTCTTCATTTTGCAGCAAACATAGCTCATGATGGCCAAATATTAACGTCTGATAATCAAATATTGTATGCACGTGCTCGTGAATTTAAGAAACCTAATAACATCAAGTATCTGTGATATAAAAATGGAGAAATGTATATGCGAGCCAAAGACGAGAGCAAAATTTATTTAATTAAATCTGTAAAGAACTTTACTGATGTCCATTAAAAATATTAGTTTAAATGTTTATTATCAAAATGCAAAAGAAATAAAAACTTAAATTAATTCATTATTATTAAATACTCCCACGCATAATTATGATGTGATTATTATAGTAGAGACATGGTTAAACAATTTTTGAAATAACAAAATTTTAAATAATAAGTATATTATTTTTAGCAAGTATAGAAATTTTGCGCAGCTTGGCATTTCTGAGGCTGGAGGAGCGTTGATAATAATTAAAAATACAATTAATGTATCAAGACCTGAAAGCTTTGAAACTGATTTAGAATATATTTAGATTCAATGAAAAAACAGGTAATTCTTTCATCAACATTTGTGTTTATATTCCCCCATCCTCTGCCACTATCACATATGCTACATTCTCTTCAATAATTTATATGATAAGTTTAGGCTTATTAGTGGGAGTCTAGCTCATCGCAAGGGATTTTATTTCGGCCAATTAAAATAGTGATCTGTTGAATCCTAAATCAAATATCGAACATGCAGTAGTTAATTTTGTAAGCTTCCATAATTTGACGCAATGTAACACTGAACTGAACAAAATGAAAAGGACAAGACTGTATTTTTTGTAATGTCTTAATTGAAGGCTGTGATTGCAAAAATCTCCTACTAAGAGTAGACGATCGCCATCCAGTTCTAAATATATCTTTTAATGCCTACATTGAATCAAAGCATTATGGCTTTACTGGTCTTCAATTTAATTTCAAACATGCAGATTCCGATTATTTGCATGCATTATTGGACACTACCGATTCGAATTCTATTAACCTCTTGTTACGTTAACTTTTTAAAATTCTGCATTAATTTGCAACTATCTTAATATAATTTACTATAATTTACTTTTTCCTTATAAGGGACTAGAATACTTTATATGGTAGTTGTTCTAGATAATGTATGGTTTGGTGTGTACTTTAAATTATTAAGTTTATTAAAACTTTAGGTTGTTATAATATTAATAACATACCTGTTAAAATGCGTCTGTTATTTAAATGTTCTTAATTTTTAAGCAGCCTATTATTAAAATTTGTATTCTGTTGATTGTTATTTTCAATAAACAATTAAACAAATGTGGGACGCCATTAAATTTGTGTTGGTCAAATATCAATGTAAAAATTCTTGGTATATATCTTTCGGGCAATATCGAACAAGATACACAACATGCGTTAGAAATTATTTTGAAAGGGGATACAAGACGCTATGGAAAATGGACAAACAGGTTACCAACTCTATCTGTAATATGTGGTTAATCAATTTATAGTCCCTAGGAGATGACAGCATATGCATGTTTTGCCATTTAAACCTAAACAGCTATCATCTATTCAAAGAAAAATGATTGAGTTTGTCTGGACAAAAAAATATTCGACAACTTCTAAGGAATAGCATTTACTACTATAAAAAAGATTAGGTTTAGTCTACTTAAAGTCAAAGCAGCAATCCATTCATACATATTTAGATGAATAGCTAATCAATAGCAAATCCAACAAAACACGGGCCATTGTAATAATACGTCTGTTGAAGTGTATCAATTCTTATGAAGTATATTAACAGGGGCTTTTTGTTCGAGTAGTATTGATTCCGGGTTACCAGCTAGCAACAATAATCACTTTCTAAGTAGTTTATATGATGCATAGAAACATGTAGATATGCTCCTGTCTAATTTTCCAAGGCATAAATATGAACTTAAGCTTATTCCAACTGGTTAATCTAATAATAATCAAACATCAAATCCCACTATTTAGTTCAAGATGGCGACAGACCGTCTTTAAAACACTAGGTGATTTTATAATGCTAGACAATTGGTTGACAGAAAACCTAGTTGTAGCAAAATTCGCAAATTCTAGTGATATAATAAAAGGCGAATTGTGGATATCATATAAACGTATTAAAGCTTCTTTCAAACATAATTTTAAAAGTTTAAGTGAACCTAATACGACAAACTGCGATCGGTTTAATTTAGCCCTTGCGGTAAATGGAGATCCATTTACTGACAGTAAATTAAGAAGAGTACTTTTAGAAGCATTTGACTTCAGTATTTCTTAACAACAAAGGAACACTCAAGGAAATTGATCTTACGATTAAGTTAATTGGCAGGTATTCCCTTCCGTCATTATCAGGTTATGATGGTGTTAAAGCTTTGAGGTTTACAAAAAGATCGGTTAGCAGAACTGCGTTTTCTGCATTGTACTGGAATTTTAGATACACCAACTGTCCATGGCACGACAATGAAAATGACTCTAGGCATTTATTGAGGAAATGTGTTACGTTCTGTGTTTGGTTTCTAACCGATTCTGCATTCCTTGGAATGAACTACAACGTCCCCTAACTTATTTATGGTCATTTATTTATTCTGCAACCATTCCAACCTCTTTTAAAAATTTAAATAACCCTTTTAATTATTTTGCCCCACATTGTATGATTGTACTCAGCTATTTATTATAGATGACAGCTACTTTTAATTCATGCAGGTATAACACGTAGATATGGTTTTCTGTTCATCTGGTTAATATTTTAAATTCCTAATATCTTGTAAAGTTATGTCTAGATTGGGAACCGGATTCTACATACATTACTATCGTAATTGTTGATAGTCCGTACTTTGTACTAGGCGATTTTCTTTTCGTTACTCACTCTACTACATACTCTTAACTTTCGATTTGCATTATCAAGTCCGATGTAGATAACTAATGGAAAATTTTGGTTTACAAAATAAATTTATAAATCACTTTTAATTGTTGTTCTATTCATATAAGCAATGGTTTTGTGTGTTGTGCTTTACATGTTTCACAAAACAATACACGTTTTTGCTTACCTCGTTATATAGAAACTCTATTTTTAATTTTTTTGGCAGATTATTGGACTTGTGTTTTCACCAATAATTACAGACTTCTGAAAACGCTGGCGTCCTGTCCGTGTTTATAAACATGTCACTTTATTTCTGTACTTTGAGTACTTTCGAGAAATTTAATACTTTTGCTATAATTTTTTTGTTCGGCTGAATTAAATTGTTCGGATATACTCTGTCCGTATTGATTGATACTCCGTCACTTTATTTCTGTACCTAAAGTACTTTCTGAAAACTTAATTTCTTGGTTATAATTTTTGTGTTGTATTTGGTTCTTGTTATAGTGGGTTTAGTAACTATTTCTTTTGTTTTGGATTTATTTTGGTAAACAATGGCACAACATGGACAACAAATTGTTTGGGAAAAGACGAATTACAATACGAGTTGTACTCTCGGGGTTTTTATTCGGCAGCTATATGGACGAAATACGAAGATCCGTAGAAAGTGCTTTCCATCTGGAACGTGGAACAAGCTTACTCCCATTTCAGTAAAAGCGGATTTCGAGTTGGAGCGTGGAATTATTGAAGCTGCGATTCAAGAACTACAAGGTGCTCTTACGACTTTTGACGAGGACCATATATCTGGGGTCTTTAATTGAGTTAGCTCCTTATGGGTTCATATTGGAAAACGTTGTACTAACATAATTGCCACATTGGATGAACAAAAAAACCCAGCGTCAATTGCTGCTTACGTTAAACAATCTTCATAGTGCATATGAAGAGAAAATTAAGAAATTTCGTCAAACTACTGTTCTGCCTAGTACCCCAATTGCTACTTCTAACGTTACTCCGGTTACTAAAGGGGATCCCGATGATTCTAATGTTCCTGATATTTTCCTCATTTCCTTTTGGCGCCACAAATGCCGCAAACATTGTTAGTTCTCTCATCCTAGTTTCTCATGCAGACTTTGCTTTACTATGGTATTCCTTGCTCGGATGACATGCACTGTAATTTTGTCCTCTTTTTTTCTTTCTTCTCTGAACTTCCTATTCCCATTTTCCTTTGACTGGTCCTCTTTGCTGTCGGTCCCTGTATTGATTTGCTTTACCATCGACCCACTCTTGTGGTTTTGCTTCTTAGATCTCTCTTCCTTTTCTTTGGAAAATACGACTTTGTCGACTTTTCGGTCATTATAGCAATTTTTTTCCTTGGTTATTCGTTTGAAACGACTCGTGGTTACCACAGTTTGAAGTACCTCGTTTCTTTTACCAGCCACCTCTTGTCGTTCCCATGCATACTTGAGGCTAGACAGTTCTGTCTTGTTTTGGTTACTGCTAGTTTTCTTACTCCTTTCATTCTTACTTTTTGGTTTCTGCAGGAAATCACTTCTATTCTTGAGATTTGAAAACTTTAATGTTTCTTTTTAAGATACATACGTCCTTTGACGACTTCTTGCAGTGTTGATTCCATTCCATCTTAAAATTTCTGCATTAACTTACGTCTCATATGCCTAATATATGTGCTGTCCCCTGCGGATTCTTTTGTTTATTCAGAGTGTTGGTAGTACAGGATTACCCTCTACAAGACAGTTCAAATTTTGGTACATAATAACTAACGGTTTTACTACAAACTAACCAGGTTATTGTTTGGTACTCTGCTACAAATTAACTTTACCAGTGATTATTCTTTATACTAGGAACTAGTTACTAAAAGCGGTTCCTGTATTTTGTATCTGCCCTTTTGTTTCTCAAAATTCAAACAACTAACAAGATTGTGTTAATAATTATTACATTTAGAGGTTATATTCCTGTATTACTCTTATTTTGTTAAACATATTTTGCTGCAGGAAAATTTAAATGCATTGTAGTTTTAAGATTGTCTTTTTTCCTTTATTTACAAGCTTGTATCATTTATTTTTAGTGTTTAAGGATTTATTTTAATTTATAGCAGCTTGGTACCGCAATGTTTACCATTTAAGTTAAATAAATTATGTTGCTATTACTGGTATGTTACTGTGTTCTTATTTTATTTTATGCATTATTAGACAGACAAGTGAGCTGTCCTTAACTGTTGACTAACCTATATGCTTTTTATTTCAGCAGATAGAGTTGGGTTCTTAACTATCCCTATGCCCACCCCAATCTTCGGCTGAACTAGCATACCTTTGGCTTTTCTCGTTATGTTACGAAACTTGTGAGGGTCTTCTTACTTGACCTTTCTTTTCTTGTTGGTACTCCCCTCGGGATCCATTTTTTACTATTACAAATGTTCTGGTGCTTGGTATTGAACATGTTGAAAAGTATGACTAATTTTAGAACAATACTTCCTAAAGATCTGTACGGCCAATTTCCAAGGACAAATAAACTATTTAGTCACAATGACTAAAAGCATATATTGGTCAACAGTTGATTTTATACAGACGAAAAGAAGTTTGTTTAACCAACCAATATACAAGTTGCTCAAAATTCAAAATTGCATGCAAATTCGCTTAGGGTATAAGTAAGAACAGTATTAATCAATTTGAAAAACGATAGCACAGCAATAAAACTTTATTTTGAACTGAAAATGATGCACTACAGTTTAGTAGTGTATTATGTATGGATATTGAGATATAAAAATAACTGTGAATCAACCACATTTCTATGACCCATAATTATTGTAACATTTCAATAGGCTACATATGTTTAAATATATAATTAATTCTGAAATTACTTTTTCAGTTTATTTTAGATACCAACATTAAGCACTGTATTAATTTATTAAGTTTGTGTATTTCCTGTTTTAAATAAAGTAATAATAATCATAATACACACACATGCATACCCCACCCATATGCGCGCATACATACACAAACATACATGCATGCCTGCATACATGTACACAACAAACTTTGCATTTTCCACTTATATGCATACAACATAATTATTTCAATAGCAAATACAGTTTCAGTTTTATTCACCAACTTCACGACACCATACAGCACTCCAAACAAACACCGTCAAAATGACTATTTATTCAAGTTCTGAAAAAGAACTACAAGAAGCTGCTGCATTTTCAACTCTTTTAGGTATGTGTGCATACTGGCAACCAAAACCAAAATTAATTCAAGCATGCATACCTACAATCGTACAACGATGTACGCATACTCGAAACATCCTCATAAACACTAGCTACTACAGAAATAACATTTTCAAGGATAGTTTATCCATATATTACAAAATTTGACTGAACATACTACTGTTATTTAGTGGTATAAATAATTATACAATAGCTGTTAATATTCCAGTTGACATCCAGTAAGATGGATTTATTTCTCATTACACATTTCATAGAGCAGGTATTCATTATCATTTGGCTTTATGAAGGCCACTTCAAAATGAAACGCACCTTAATGGATTAAAGGAAATTAAAGGCAGCTATTCGAAATAATACATAAACTATTATATAAACAAAGCTGAGTAAATAATAAAAAAATAAAATATTAGTTTATATATATATATATATATATATATATATAAACTTAGAAAATATTTACACCTATTAAACAAAAAACAAAGTATGGCAGGCAACAAAATAAAAATCCAACAAATGAGTATGAATTATTTCATAAAATATAGTCTACGGTAATCTGCCAAGATTGCTTAAATTAATAATATAAGAAATTATACATTATTTCTGTCTGGAATGCATAATTTTCTAAAACAATTTATTAAATTAGTCCACCTTTATAAAAAACTAAAATTTCTTGAACACGTTCATTGCCAATCATCCACCAGTGCATATACAAGTTTGAATTTGCTTAATTTAACCACATACGTGCAAGTTTGAGTATAGCAATTGTACCTTATATTTAGCCGCCAGTGATTTGCCGACATTTGTTGTTGCATTGGCATTGTAGTAAAGGTAATTAACTGTAATTTTCAGTTGATTTCCAATTTTATAGTTTAATACTTATTAATAGGTGAATCATAAATTTGACAATTGTGCTAGGTCATCATGTCCAAAATGAAGCAAATTTAAAAACAAAATTGCTTTAATAGATAATAAACGCAAAAATAATAGAGGAAAGTTTCTCCAATGATTGGTTTAATGACTATAGTATTCATAGTAAAGAAGAATAAATCACAGAAAGTAAAGATTCTGATGCAGATATAATGGACAAAAAAAAATTTACCTCAACTTTGTACTGATATTCAACAACCAGAGTTGATATCATAGTCTAATACCAGTATGAGTGGTTAACTTGCATTCAACACACTTTTTCTTTTACAAAAGCCGAAAGTCTACTGCAACCTATAGTGGATTACTTCTTTACTGACCAACAATGTTTTAATTCACGTTTAGAATAACACTTGAATAAATTTATTGAATAAAATACATGCGTAATTAAAATACAAGTTAAATAACAATGTAAATGTAGTAACTGCCATCTTAGAGTATCTAGCTCTACAGATAGTGGTATGTTATCTAAAAGAATATAATTCATCAAATATATTTTTCAGTTATATCCTTAACTGCAATGGCGGACTTCAGAAGAGATATCTAAATTATTTCAGTTCGAAGTAAATTTTGAACAGCAAGTAATTCATTTTTCATCAAAGATTAAAATGTTGCATTTGACTTTACTTGGAAGAAACCTGAATGTTTGTTGTATAACTTTGCTGCACAATAGGCGAAACAGCCTTCAAATTTAGCTGTTCTGTAGAGATACATTAAAGTTATCTGTAACTTTTAGACTGCGAAAATGAATGGCCGAACGTCTCTTCTATATGGTATATAGATATGAGGAACATCTGAACTTAAAACATGTTTGAAGTGGTATAGTGTTTTGAGTTTATAAAAGCAAATAGTGATTTTCAAATAATAGTTGAGAATCAAAGTTAACATCCAAGATGTTCGCTGAGTCACCAACGATTATCACTGCAGAATGTATTATTACATCACTAATTATATTGAATTTCTTGTAATTTTTCTTGTACCAGTACAAAGAGCCACACATTTGTTGGGCTTTAACATTAATCCATTACTTTTAGACTACTCAAAGATAGAATTAATGTTAAAATTCTCTTTTGCTATCAGTTCATAAGATAATGATGGCAAGCAGGACATGTAGAGCACCTGTATACATTTGTATCCTAGTCTTTTGTAATACAAAGCTGACAGGTCTACTGCAAAAACACTAAAGACTAGTAAGCCCAACATACTCCCCTGGGGTACACCATGAATAATTTCTAGAAATGTGTACTCGGGATTATTTGATCTAACTTGCCATGAACTTCCTTTAAAATAGCTAGAGTGCAAACATATGATTTTATCGTCAGATCCATAGAATTTAGGTTTTGCCAATAACAGGTCATGGTTGTAATCTAGAAGGCATAAGAGAGTTACCTCTGAATTATCAATATTCGTTGCAGTATCGTTAACAATTTTCAGTAGACAGGTAGCAGTGCCATGTTCTGATCTAAACCCCGACTGTATCACTGATAAAATATTATGTAGTTCAACATGATTTAATAGTTGTTTATATATAACAATTTCGATAATTTCTGACATTGCCTGAAGCTATTAAAGTCCTTAGCAACTAACCTCGTAGCCAGCAGCATATTATAGCTTTCTTTCAAAGTTTAGAATACACTACATTAACCATTGAGTACATAATTATTGAGTGATAAACTCTAAACAGAACGGTAGCATGAACTTAAACAGTTCTAGGTTAATTTCAGCAATTCCAAATACCTCTGATTTAATAGAGTGAACAATCCTATAAATTTCTGAAGATTTGACCGTATTTAAAGAAAAACCAAAAATTCTAGGGCTTGTACTTCTATAAAGCATGATTTTTGCTTCAGAAATATTTGGATAGTTGATAGGGGTAATAGAATGCCCGTGTATCTTGTTTGGATCTTAAAGCTCCACAGATAGTTAATTTTTGGGTCTAAAAGTAACTTATTAGTTTCAAATATTTTCCACAGCTTTTTACCATTATATTTATGTTGTGAAAATTGGTATATAACATAAGCAAATTTCTCATTTCTAATGCCTAGACTGAAATATTTCCATAGATCTTTATAGTACTTTAATTGGACATTAGATTTTGTTCTCAAAAGTTTTTTATAAGCATGATTTCTCATTCAGTGAATTTCCAGAGATATGGAAATTCAGCTATGTAATTCCCCTATTACAGGCGATGACAAAACCGACATTAATAATTACAGACCTATATCTAAAACAAGCGTCCTTGGTAAAATGCCGGACACTCTTGTTGCCTTTGAACTACAATCCTATCTTAATAAGTATATAATTGAGCAACAACATGGATTCATGCCTAAAAGATCAGTAACAACTAACTTATGCATTTACCTTGAATCAATAATTACAACATTTTCATATAACTACTCCTTGAACTCTAATTACATTGAATTGGTGAGAGCATTCGATAAAGTAAACCACAGCTTATTACTATATAAATTGGATTGTTATGGAGTAATTGGAGTTCTACCAAAGTGGTTCAAATCGTTTCTTTGTGGTCGTTGGCAGAGAGTAAATATAAAAGGAATAAGTTTGGACGAAATTCTTGTTTCTTCTGGAAAAGTTCACAGTTGAGACCGTTATTGTTTCTGCTCTACATTAATAAAGTCTTTAATGTTGTTTAACATTCTAAATTTTTGCTATTTGCTGGGTAAATGTATTTAAAATAATTATGGAAGATTAAGATGTTTTGCTCTCCAACATGATCTAATAAATATTGAAGCTGTCCTTAAGGAAATTGGAATGGTATTTAATTTTTCAAAATGTTCGATTATTAGGTTTACTAAAGGTGATACTGACAAGGCGTTTAATTACCAACGTGAAGCAGGCTTCTTAGAAAAAGTTAAGGTTGTTAAAGATCATGTATATTTTGATTCTAGTATCAGTTTTCATACTTACATTGATTATGATATATGTAAAGCTAGAAAAGTCTTATATTTCATTAAATCAGTATCCAAGGATTTTAAAAATCTAACTACTTTTAAAACTATTTATTATTCCGTCTGATAAATTGGAAACCATCCGTAAAGGTTTTCTATGTTATGCTACATGTCGCATTGACATGACTATGAAATTTTGTGATCATGACTATAAACCCACTGCCACCAACTTAAATATAAGTATATTAAGTTCTGCCAGAGATAGAGAGGACTTAATTTCTCTATAAACTATTCAACAACTATATCAATTGCAATGCTATATTTGGATATTACAATATCTATGTGCCTGGTATAAATCTTCGGAACAGAAATATTTGCTTTGCTTACCCTATTATTAAATACAATTTTGTAAAACATTCAAGCATATTTAGGTTAAGCAAACTAGCAAATAATAATTACCCTTGATTTGATTTCAGTAATACTACTGTATATACAATATCGCCTCAATCAAAACAGATATTATTATTAGAATAATTGCGCTCATAATAATATATATTGTTAAGTATTGGGTAAAAAGGGTGTTTGCTCATTAAGCCAATAAAATAAAATAAATTAAAACGAGGAAATACACGTAGAAGTTATTTGTAAAAATACACCATGTTTATTCTACTTTATACTAAATAACAAATTAGTAAGTGGAAAAGTATTAATAGTTATTAAAAGCCTTTTTAAAAATAAAAATGTATTGACAACTAATGTTACTTCCCACGTAAATAAAAAAGTAAAGTTAATGAAAAATTCTACCATTAGGACAATAATTTTCAAGATAGACCAACTGTTATTAAATACAGTAGTAACAAAAAAATTTGAACTTAAAACACCCTAGAAAATTTAACTTTGATATTAATGATAATTTATCAGATTCTGAAGAACAAAACTTTTTAAACTTTAAGATGAATTTAGCGACATTTTTAGTAAATCATCTGAAAACCTAGGATTCACATTTTTAGTGACACATACAATCAACACAGGTGATGCACACCCCGTCAAAAATGGACCATACATGGTATCTCAAAAAAGAACGAGATACTATTCAGGAACAAATTACCGAAATGTTACAAAATAGTATAATAAAGAAATCACATTCACCATGGTCTAGTCCAATAGTTTTAGTCAAAAAGAAAAACCACACATAAGTTTTGTGTGGATTATAGAAAATTAAATGCAGTAACTACAAAATCGTCTTATCCATTACCATGCATTGATGACGTTTCTCTATCTTAAAAACTCAAAATACTACTCTTCAATAAATCTTTTAAGCAGTTATTATCAAGTAGAATTTGATGAGGAAAGTAAGCCAAAAACAGCCTTCATATGACCAGACGGTCTTTACGTATTTCAATGTCTTCCTTTTGGAGTGTATAATGGCCTATCAACTTTCTTTCATTTAGCAGATATAGATTTTAAAAACCTTAAATGGAATGAGTTTAAGAAACGTTTTTGCACGATTGTGTTTGGCTGGTTTGAACCCGAGCCTTCCAAATGCACTTTAGCAAAGTTTGAAGTTAAAATGTTAGGACATAAAGTTTCATATGCTGGGCTTACCTCACACAAAGGCAAAATTAAGGCAATTAAAGATTTTCTTTATCCAAGAACAGTTAAAACATTGCAAAGCTTTTTAGGTATAGCAAAAATTATTACAGAAAATTTATAAAAAGATTTTGGATCATAACACATTTTTAAATCAATTACTGAAAAAAGATTTAAAATCTAACTGGATGGATATACATGAAAACGCTTTTGACACTTTAAAAAGTAAATGAATCACAGTGCCAGTACTAGCACATTTTGACCCGGGCGCAGAAGAGAAATTGCATATGGACGCATCAAAAGTGGGTTAGCAGGAATTTCATTACAGAAATAAGATGACCACTTACACCCAATAGCATATATTTCACACAGTGTGACAAAAGCAGAAACTAACTACGTCATCACAGAATTAGAGACATTAGCTATTATTTGGAGTTTAACATACCTTAGATCACAAATGTGGACAAGACCAGTTCATATAAAGAAAAATCACAGGCAATTTGTTCGTTAAAGACAATTACAAATCCTTCAAGCATACTAGCGCGTTAGCTATTAAAATTATCTGAATTTGATTATACTCTCCACTATATTTGATTTTCAATACTGCACCCGAAGGTACTATTAGAAAGCGAATTTGTTATTCCAAGCAGTGTAGGGATCTTTAACATGCATGACAACACTCACACATGAAACCTACTTTTTACCTCTCATCTGAGAAAGGGCATATTTTTATGAAAAAGTTCACCTAACTTTTTTTCAAATGGATCGTGTCGGGATTTTAACCCGGGACCTTGGGCTTAGTAGTCGCATGTGTACCAACTAGGCCACGAAGCCGCCAAATTATGTTATACAACATGTCAGTGGAGTTTCTCACCATGAGGTAGACTGTTTATCAAGAAACCCAGTCTTCACAGCTACAGTAGAAAACAAAGCACAGAAAACTTGTCAACTTTTTTATCGATGATTAATGACAAAAAATAAACAAAAGAAAGATGCTAAAATTTAACGACACATTCATAATAAACAATCCACACAGTTGAACAATTGCTGAAAATAAGTATGCAAAAAATTATATAACTAAAAATGGAATTTTATACAGAAACGATCCACAACCATTGGGCAAGCAAATTTATTAGTAATACAAAATTCGCTTATTGGTCTAATTTTATTTTCAAACCACAGTGGTTCCATGGCAGGTTATTTAGATTTTATCAAAACTTATTACAAAATTAAAGATAGAAAGACATTAAAAATATACTTCTGGCAGTTTGAGTTGCCAACAGCAGAAAAACCAAAATCATTTAAAGCAAGCATGAAAACTGCAGAGTATTTCTGTTTCTCAACCTTTTAAAAGAATAGGAGTAGATTTAGTAGGAACTTTTAACAAATCTAATAAAGGAAACAGTTATTGTCGTTGCAACATGTAATGTGATGCGATTTTTCGAAGCATGTGCATTACCAAATGGTAAAGCAGAACATGTAGCAAATTTCTTATTAAACCACATAATTTTATGACATGGTTGCCCACGTTATATTTTAACAGACAGAGGAAAAGTATTTGAATCCGAAATGGTGACACAATTACTTAGGCTTATGGGAGTACGAAGTCAATATATTTTCAGTTATCACCCACCACCAACAAGTTAAAAGAATGTTTCAATAGAAGCTTAGCAGACATGCTGTCACCATAAACGCCGATCAGAAAAATAGGTGCCAATATGTACTACATGCAGTTTTTGCTCACAATACAGCTACTCAAAACACAACCAAATTCTCGCCTTTTCATTTGGTATACCCAATAAAAACAATGTTACCCACGGAACCAACCCTGAAACAGGATGCAACAGTGGAAGATGCACAAAAAATATGGAAACAAGCATTTTATATAAGGAACCTATCTGTCCGAAATATTCAAGACAGTCACGGGAAATTAAAAATCCGATATGATGATGAACATCACCCTTTAATGTTTCAAATTGGTGGTAAAAGAATTATATTTGTACTATGAAGGTTTGTGGGAAAATCCGACAAATTAATTTTAAAATATCACGTATTTTATTTAATTGTAAAAAGTAGAGAAATTGATTATGTAATTCAAAAAAGACCAAAACGAGAAATAGTACATGTAAGTCACATATTTCTTTGCCATGATCTATGATTGAAACCCACAACACTCACAAATGAGGAACAAACTTGGAGATAGATCTCAAGCATGATGGTCAGCTCAAAGATGCTTAGACATCAACGGTGCTAGTTGGCTTGAGGTTACATATAGGCTAGGAGGCATTTGTTGGCTAGATGGTATTTATCGACTTTAACAAATTTTGTTATCCTACGGAAGTTTGTAGATTCTAAACTTTTATTGGCCCTTCAGAGTTTTGTAAGCTCTAAAGAATTTAATTGGCCTTTCGAGATTTGTGCAGAAATAAAGACATATTAAGGCACTTACATTTTTCACCACTAAATCTCACCATCAACGACTCCCCATTATGCTTGGCTGGAAGATGATGTGGAAGTGAGCAAATTGAGGAAATGACTTATAAGGACAGTTCAACCAGGGAAATATTATTAGAACAAATGCTTACTGCCCACGTGCCATGTGCATGAAACAAGCTGAAAACCGTGAGTTATGTTGCAAACAATAAGGTGTTTACAGAAACTTTTGAAAGATTATATTGCTATTTACGACTTTACAAACCAGGTTGCAAAACACCTAAATTGTTTTCTACATGATTGTGGGTACAAAATGTAGAATTTATTCTTACAATTTAACCAAACTAGAAACTAACAAATCGCATGTTGTTTTCCACATGGGATCAACGACTTATTAAGAATTTGAAAATCTGCCTAAATTTGCAAATAAATATTTTGGCAAATTTTTTCATTTTTTCTATTGCCTTAATACCTCTATGTTTCAAAAAGAAATTTTTTTTATATAGCCAAAAAAATTGTTACAACATCCCTTGTAATATCACTTTTCATGTATTATAACCACATTAGTTAAAAATGCATCAAAAATTTTAATGACGAGACAAAGCGGTAATCTTTTATTATTGAGTAAAAAATTTACTTTTAACCGAAAAGTACAGATTACATAGACTAGGAAACTTTTTATTTTCTTTTCTTTTAAATTTCTAATGAAAACCTATTGCAAATAGCATATGACGTAAATATTTTTTATTTGTTTTTGTGTTTGAATCCAAAAACGAACAGACAAAACCTGATTTACTTTAATTTGTACGTGACTATAAACTCCATTCCCGATTTTAACTCTCCAAGATAGTACTTCAATTTTGATTGTACTATTGCACAAACTACTCTCAATTAGTTTCTTTTCTTACCATACTATCATGCGAGAATTGCACAAATAAGAAGCTTGATGAAACTTCCACTTTGAAGTGTAGAACTGTCAAACCTCGCTCAAAGTCAGACCAGTGGAACTATCTAGTCCCAACCATACTTAATTTATTAGAGTATATTATAGAAACCTCATCCATCAAAAACATTTTTTAGGGACAATTGCCAGTAACTTAATTCTTATGTCAAAAAATTCAGAATAGAAATGTAATCCACTAAGTTGAAGAATTTATTTTTAATGATTATATAGAATTGCTATATCAAATTATTTTGATATGGAAATTAAAGTAGTACTTAGCTATAAAAGCCTGATTGACTGTTTTTAAACGTGGCTTTATATTGAATTTGTAATTGCAAAAGAGGATACTGACATCAATATAGTTTTATATATTATATTATATTGAATTTTGATTATCAACTATATGAGCCAAACAGGCCAAATACTTACTTTAAGGAAAAATTTGCTTTTTATTACTTCCTTCAACAGTGCTGCAACTAAGCATTAATATTATGTTAATACATTTGTTTCAGGAGATTATAATTACTTCAAGACTATATATGCAATGATTGTCCAATGTAACTTTTTATCATACATCCAGGCAAATTCTTTTTGAATTTCCACAACCAATAAATTTATTCACGAGTCACACTTGTATAGATCAAATATGTATACTCAATAAAAAATTTTGCAAAAAATTTAAAAATTTTATGGCATATTTTGATCTATCATAGATGCTTGCAATGCAGCACATATTGGTTACCAACCATATTCTTTCAGGCGATGGCGTAGTTCATAATTTTTAATATGTTACACAAAATCATATTCTACGATTATTTACACTATTATAAAGTTGAACTGCTAGCACGTTGAATCTCATTATTACGAAACCTACCCTGCACGAAAATCTTTTACCCAAAACCCTTAGCAAACGTTAACGTATCCAGAAATGTTTGCAATAAACAATTGTTATTAACCATTCTAATGACAGAATGGATGTCCTGCTACAAATGGATCAGATCGCTCATCAAAGTGTCACACAAAAACCCTACATTTAGATACTGTACCAATGAAAACTTTAGATTCAGCTCTAAGACTACTTAAGTCACATTATTAGTTAATGAATTTGACATTTCTTTAGACTATACAACCAATTACTACACCCTCCCTGTTGGAATGCATAATGTTAGAAAATTGACTCTAAATGGAATTCATATTCCACTTTGAGACATTTCCATGGATTAGTCATGAGCAGACTAATCAATTCTCCCTTCAATGAGACCAATTTATTTGCACAACTGTAATACCTATAGTGGACGTGGCACATACACCACAGATGTCAAATTCACAGAAGCTGTTATCACCACACTGTAATCCATTCAAAGGAAAACTATGTTTCTTTAATCAGTTATACAATAATGATGCTTTGACAATATTGTGCAAAATGTTTGTTGGAAGCAAGTACTTAATGTTCAGCTAACTACAATTTGCCAACTGAATGCCGTGAGACAGGAGCCAGATAATGAATTTTTAATACAGGTGACTGCAACTCACTATATCACTCCTCACCCTAAATGTCAATACGATGGTTTGTTTAACGTCACAGTTTATATTATGCCATCTAAAACAAATATTACGATAGTATGAATTCAGCTGCCATGTTGTTGTGCCATCAACGACCACCACTTACAACTACTCGCCGACGAAGTTTCTTGTTTGACAACCCACAACCTCCTGATAATGATGTTGTTACCAGTACATTGGTCAAAGTTTCCAAGTTTATCTATTCCCAAATATGGAGCTCCACAAGTAAAATTTGATAAACTAGAAGACTCCAACAAGAATTGTGCCGTAAACCAGAGAACTTCACTCAACAACTTATTACCCTATTATCTTATCACCTCTTTCTTAACTTCATCTTAGTAAATTTTGGTATAATTCTTATTTTATTCTGCCAACTACGATACATATCGGCAAGCCTTCGCTTTTCTAGGATAAACTTGGCCGATTGTAAATCATTCGTAAGATCCAAGTCAAGATTTTGCTTCGTTACTTCCACACCCCCGCTTGAGAACAACCCTCAATTTCAACAGTATCCGACAACCCAAGGGATATATCCAACCAACATTGCCAGAGAAACCTGCTCATAAAATGGTACAGCAGGATGAAATACCACCATCAAGACATGGACCTACATGGACCACGAACAACTTTAGCCGCTGTTATCTAACATAAAGATGGACCTCACCACCTTATCATAGCATGAAACAATAATGCTACTGTTAAACATTGAACCTAAGTGTGAAATCAAGACCATTAGTTTTCTGTGTTAACATTCAATAATTTCGTTGATATATTTTTGTATGAACAATTTATTTGTAACTTCATTGTGTGCGCATTTCTTCAGGTTAGGATATTTATATACTTTATCAACTTTTATGATGTATTATTTTTGTTGTTTGATTTACTAGTTTTAATGTAACATATGGTTTCACAATCGTAACCAGTAACATCTAAATATCTTTATTAACTACTTTAGCGTCAAGTAGATCTTTAATTTCAATCCTAAAATATTTATATTTGTTAGGATAGATTTACACTGTTCATCTTTTATTATTGTCTTGACCTTCCCCACTGCTCTCTTTCGTAATTTTGAGCACAAAGTCCGTGCTTCTGATGGCGAATTTAATGCACCCTGTATAATTCATTTAGAAGTATTTTCATACACAATTATTTAAATTATTACTTTGTAAATTTAGAGCAACATTAGGAAAAATCAAAGCATCCTAAATAATGATAATTTGTTCTTGAATATGTCTATTGTTAACCACAACAGGAGTTTTTGATACTGAGATTCACATGTGGCAAGAGCTAAATGCCTTACATGTGATTTTCCAATGCTCCACCCGAAGGTACTACACTGGCCAGAAAGTGAGTTTTTTTTACCTAAAAAATTTTGAATTTTGCCGAACCCTTGCTGTTCCAAGCAAGGTGGGAATCTTTGACGTGCACGACAACACACACACACACACACGGGACCTCCATTTTACCTCTCATCCAAACAACGGCGTATTTTTTGTGAAAAATGCTCACCTAACATTTTTTAAGCGGACCGTGTCAAGATTCGTAACCGGGACCTTGGGCGTAGTAGTCACACGCATACCAACTACCCCACGGGGCCGCACTAAATGCCATAAGTACATTTTGCCTTGGTATTAGATAAACGTTCTAAGATCCACCCAACTGCAAATAAATTCGAAGGGATCGTGGAATGAGAGGATCTCTCTTGACTTTTGGTTTGTAGAGAATTCTCTACTTTTGGTAGTATAGTCACAATGTCAGACTTAAAGCTTTTACTAACTTTAGTTTTAAGTTTGGCTTATAATCTTTTCATGCATTGTCATGTAACATGTATGAAGTAGTATTTTATTTGTTAATTAAATGTCTAGCTTATGAATGAATTACTATTTTAACCAGTGGTTAAAATTTAAAAGCTTTCCTGTCGATCCTCTTATCCATATTAACGACCCTAGAAAATTACTGTTATGTAACACCCCTCACAAACCAATCGGGTGTGTTATTTAGTACCTACCCAAACCTCTTTATACCACAAGCCCCATCGTACTAAACTACCCCTACTGATGTAACCTTACATAATAATATTATTAGCCCCAAAACAAAAAATGTTTATTATATTGCAAATGTAAAGATGAAGCGCCAAAACTTTCAGGAAACCAATTCATAATTAATTTTTACTTTGTGATATTGGATACTGCATTATTAAAAATAAAAGTTCAAACAAATAAAACATCACAGTTTTCAATTTTCTCAACTTAAATAACTTCTTTAAAACAGATAAATCAAATACGTATATAAAATGTAAATCTGCAAAAACTGTTATATGATCCATCTAAAAATGAAAAGGATATTATAGCTTAATATTTATGCGATAAAATTGATGTCGCACCCTATATTTTTCCTAGAATGAACACACTTAAAAATTATCTCATCTATATGTTTCCAAATTTAGTGAATGCAATACGAATTTATTCACTATTACCCATAAGAGTGGCTAGCAGGGCGGGAAGTTTTCAAAATTTAAAATAATACAAAATTATTTGTGATCATGAATAAGACAAGAAAGGTTTTGAGACGTATCTATTATAAGTATCGAAAAGGTTATTTCGGAATATATAAATGTATCAGATGTCACATCAGAATTTGCATTAAGAAGGCAAGAAGCTTTTTCCTTAATAAGTATAAGTATTAATTAATAAATATTTTTAATATATGTATTTCATATTACGTATCAATTTGGTTATTATATCAATAATTATGTTAGGGTGTAAAATTAATAAATAAACTGTGCATTTTTTACAATTTCACTAATTTGTTGTTTAAGATAAAAATATTTCAGAGTAATTTCAATTAATCGATTCGATGAGTAGTGGCAAAATTATTCTCGCACATGGGTGGCTGATACTCTAGAAATAGCTCTATATAAATAATTATTATAATTCCTACAAACTTGAAAGACGTCTTGCAGAAAAACAAACTCATTGTTCTGGAACAATCAGAAGTAATAGAAAAACTTTTTCAAAACAAGTGTTAGAAACAAAACTAAAGGAAAGAGAAACAGTAGCAAAATATGCCAATGGTGTATTAATTGGTAAATGGAAAACAAAAGAAATGTTACTTACATCTCTACTGAATACAAAAATGACATCGTTGAAACACAACAAAACAAAATAAAGTTAAAACCACTGCCGATAATTCGGTACAATGCTCATTCATATGGCACATGCAGAAAAGCAAGATCAAATGCTGCCTATTATCCATGTGGAAAAAACTTAGATTCACCTATTAAGATATTTTTTCATATTTAGCAGTTAATAGTAATTCATTAAAAAACTTAAAAAATAACAAATATTCAAAAAAAAAGTCATTATATGATTTTCGTATGTTAATAATAAGAAATGTATTTAGAGAACCGTCTACTTTACATATAAATTTTTGAAATACAATTGTAAATGAACATCTTTTGAAAGCACACGCCAAAAAGAAGGTTGCCAAAATAATGCGTCCAAAAAAAAACAGAAGGCATCATTTGTATATGCAGTTTGTGAAAATTCAATGAGCTTGTGTTTAGTTTATGATAAAATTATTCATAAATGAAACATTTTTTTTACAATTATTGTTAGTATTTATACTAGAACTGCAGTATTGTTATTCTTTTAATTTTTACTGAAATTTACACGTTTTTTGAAAAATAGTGAAAGGCCATAATTACACATAACAATTGCAATAATAATGGAAATTATAAATTTTTAATCTATTATTTGAAATTTTAACACAAAAATATGTCAGCTTTGAACGTAAGTCCACTAATTCTATCCTGGCAGTGAACGTGTTAGATTGATAAAATTTTACCCAGTTCAAATGCTGTGATCGAAATTCCCTCTGTGAAAGCATTTGTTATTCCTACTTGAAAATTTCATTTATATTATTTTAGAATTAGCCATTTTACAACCACTGTAGGGATTTTGAAGGATTTTGGGTGTGGTTTCCATTACTCTAAGAAGTAGCTCATCTAAATAATCTTCTAAATCCAACATCTTTTTTCTGTAATGATCAACTTCACCTTGCATATCAAAAAGTAAAAGAATTAAATCCTTAAAAATATGGTTATATTATGCAAATTCTTATTAAAAAAGCTTACTTCACGTGATTTTCCATCAAACTTTTGTACAATTTCATTTGAAATTCTATTATTACTAGAAGTAATTTGGATATTGTTCTCTCCACCAATGATTATACGTTCTTGAGTATCTAAATTATACTTGCCAAATTTTGCTTGGTTTGAGTCCAATGCATCATTCTTCTCATTCCCTGGTCACAAAAGTTGTTATTGAATCAAATTTAATAATGTACCTACCTCTTCTTATTTTCTTTAGTTTCGTCAACATACTTTCTTTTTCTTCTTTTTTAATAGGTATAGGGGACTTGTTAATGACATCAACATTTTCATTTACTATTGTTGGTTGGTTGTATACATCTTCTTCTTCAATTCGTGTAGATAATTTTGGAGATTCCCATGATCTTCTATTTAATAATTGCTCATTACCATTTGATTTCAACAAACCTATATAAAACATTAATTTATTAGATCATTTAAATAACCTACTTTTATTCGACTGTTTGCCAGACAATTTCAAATCCCATTCATCCTCTAATCTTTGTTCAGCACGTGGAGGCTTCATTGGCGGCGTAGTATTTCCCACAGCATTTCTTAGTGACACTTCACCATTTACAACATTTTCTAAAGGTGTAACGGAAGCATTTGCTAGTGTTCCAGAATTATTAACATGATTAAGAGAATTTCCAGAACTTTTATGAGATAAATCATCAAACTAGAAAAAAAAGCTTCACTTCCAAAGATCCTACTTAGAAATTAGTTAAAACACTCACAGTGAAATCGTCATCATCACTAACTACACCGGGGTCAGCGTCTTCAAGAGTTTGTTTACTTTTGAACTTTTGTCCATGAGTTAAACTACCAACACTTCCAATGGAAGATACATCCTCATTTTCGATATCTTTTTCTTTGATTTCAAATGCATTTTTGACCCAATAGATTTAGCAAATTTTTTAATACCTTTTCGCTTTTCAATACTAGTAATACTTAATAAACTACCACCTACTGATTGAGCCATTTGTGAAAGTTGTCCAATTGATGATTTATGCTTTTCTTTCTTAGATAAGTCAGTTAGGCTACCTGATTTTACAGTAAATGCTATTTTGACTTCTAGCTGGCCCCGCTTTTTATTCTTGTTTTCTTTACCTACAAATAATTATCAATCATTAACATCTTTGATAAAATGTAGAACAAAAGGTATATTTTGCTTGTTCACCATATGTATATTGCCAATAAATGAAACACCTGTTTTACATTGTTCAATTTATAATAATAAACTAACATGAACTAGAATGACATTCCCTCTTGATCCAGATACAAACAATCTCAAACTCAATAGGTTGTACAGGTAGCAACTATTGTAAATAATGCACCAAGACTTTTAGCATCATTAAATTATAGGATATTTCATTCCCCTACAACAGTACAATGGATCAATATTAATGATGGTATTAATTAAAGAATAGAATCCCCCCTGCAGTGGAAACTTAAATGAGTGGTTGACTCTTTCCCTGGTCATAAAAAAATAACTTGAGTTACCCATGTGCATACTTACAGTGGCATATTTCATAGTCTTATAGTTAATTTATGACCTTTGCCACACTTTAACTTAACCAGTTCAAATTTCATATTGTTTTACAGAAGTGTAGTTGTTTATTTTTAGGGTTTTCTTTTATAATTATTTTGTAGTTCATTTAAAGTGTGTAGCATTTGGGTAAATATAGAAGTAAAATAAGCATTGCTTATTTAACAAGTGGAATTTGTTAAGTTTAATTATTTAAACAAATTTTCTATTTTTAAATTGTTGTGCCTTCAAAGCCATACACAGAAATTATTTTGGGAGGGGTCCATATAAAATAAAATATACTAATTCGTCTAACAAAGTGAAATATGCATTACGGAACAAAGTATGGTCAATATATCAACATTCAACATAAGATTTCATCTTAAATAAATTTACAAAGCTACGCAGACCACTATTTGACATAAATTCTCACTTCAATTTGATCACAACAGAATGAAAATCAAATAGATATACATTTTGTAAATTGAAATTGTTGAAAATACTATGAATACATTAGTGATTAATTGTGGATATTGTAATAATAAATGTACAACTGGGCTACAGTGCAATGTATGTGATACTAAGCATCACACTAGCTGCTCTAAATGCATAAAAGATGTAAAGTTTATTGATGAGGCGACCCTAATATGCTGCACCTCAAACAAGATATGGAACATACAACACAAATGCAATTACAAACTTCTTTAGACACTTCACAAAATTCAAATAATTCTGATCTGCTTATAATTATCAAAGAAATGCAAATATCGTTGACAAATATTTCTAAGTAGTTTGCTGAACAACATGAAAGAAGAATCAAGCTTTGGCGGATCTGGTAAATGAATTAAATTATGTGAAAGAAGAAAACAAGAAAATGCATGACGAAATTAATGACTCAAAACTGAAGTTGAAGGAATATGAAAAAAAAGCAGAGCATACAATGTGGAAATACATGGCATATCTCAAAGTTCAGATGAAGTGATAAACAAAATTATTATTAAAATCGCTGGAGCTATGAGGTGTAACATGGAGGAAAGGGATATTGATATATCACATCGATTGCCCAACAAGAACCCCAATAAACATCCAGTAATTATTGTAAGATTTGTAAGAAGGGGTGTTAAAAAATTTTTTTTGTCAGCTCGGAAAGGCCGAAGCTTACACTTGGCTTTTGGAATTAAAGAAGGGGATGATGAACAGGTCTTTATCAATGAAAATCTCATCCTTATAAATCCTATGTTATTTGCATCCGCAAAAAAGAAGAAACAAGAGTTAAAATGGAAATATTTGTGGACAAGAGTAGGTGTAGTTTACATTAAAAAGTCTGAGCAAACTCAAAACAATTAAATTAAATTCGATTACAAGCTTAGTTTTAATTACTTAAATTATATATTCTAATACTGCTTTTAAAACTTATTCATTATGTCTAATAAACAACTACATTTATTATATATTAATGCACAAAGTATGCGGAATAAGTTAGATGATTTAGAAATTTTATGTACATTAAATGAGGTTCATATACTTATAGTAACAGAAACATGGTTATATATGAATGAGACGACTTTTTATAATATTTCAGGGTACAAAGCTATTGATGAATGCAGAAGTACTAGAAAGGGTGGAGTAGGTATTTACATTAAAGAAAGTATTAGTTTTAATACTGTAACTTCTGCATCTATAAATAATTGTGAGATAGTCCACATACATATAAAAGATTCAAACTTAACCGAAGTGGGTATGTATAGACCACCCTTTAGTTCAATTCAGGGTTTTTTAGAATTATTAGACTCAATAATGTCCAGTATCCGAACACCTGCTTTAATCTTGGGTGATGTGAATATTAGTACATAATCAACACATGTTAGATAATGAAAATATTATTGCAATGCATGCATATAGAATCGCAAATAATAAAAAATTGCCCACGGGCATAGATTTTTACAAAAATAGTTTAATTAGTCATATTCTTGTCAATAAAAACGATAATTAAAATGGAAGATCATAATATTTCAGATCACAAACTGTTACATATTACATTTAGTTGAACTGTAACAATAACGCATACTACAAAAATAAAGCGATGTATAATAAACTATGAGAAATTGAAAAGCGAAGTTAATGCAGAACTGCGATTAAAAAATAACGTAATTAATACCTTTCCTGAATTAGTAAATTTGATAGCTTTACATAAAACAAAATGTGCTAAAAAGTTACGATTACGATAAAAAATAATAACCACTAGACTAATTCTAAATTTATTGAAAAAGTTAAAGAGCATGATAAAGCATACAAAAAGATGAAGTACTTAAATACTACTGAAACAAAAAATCATTTTAAAAACTTAAAGAACGCTGTAAACAATCTCAAAAATGCACTCCACAAGCAATGGGCTACAAAAGAATTTCGTGAAGCTAGTAACAACCCTAGAAAAAATTAGAAAGTAATAAATAGTATTATTAGTAATTTTAGAAATTCATATGATAATAAAGTTGATTACATACTTACACCAGAGGGTGAAATGAAGGGATTGAAATAGCTGAGTCATTTAACAAACATATTAATACTATAGGTACAAAGATTGCTGAAGTTAAAGAGTAACAAACACTTGTCCTTTCAAGAAGAAACAAATTGTAAATCTATAGTTCTTTTACCTGTAACTACAAATGAAGCATTTAACATACTAATTAGCCTAAAAAACAATAGTACTCGTGGGGAAGACAAGTTGTGCAAGACAAATTTAATTCAAATATGGGATGTAAATTTAGGTAACAAAATTACTAATTTTATAAATGATATTATAGAAAATGGCATTTTTCCAAAAGAATTAAAAATAGCTAAGATAATATCTATATATAAATCTGGTAAACGTAATGAACTGTCTAATTATAGACCTATTTCTATATTAACAATATTTGCAAAAATAACTGAAGCAGTAGTAAAAATAAAACTAATTAATTTTATTGAATCTACATTCAAAATGGACGATTATTAATATGGCTTCCAAGAAAAGAGTAGTACTACCAGTGCAGCAGTTGATCTACTAGAACATGTGTTTAATCAACTAAATGAAAATAAGTATGCGTACTGGTATTTATAGATTTGCAAAAGGCTTTTGACATGGTTAATCACAATATATTACTTAATAAAATGCATATAATGGGTATTCGAAACATCGCCTATAAATTAATTCAAACTTATTTGTATAACAGAATGCACTGCACGATGCTAAATGGATGTAGGAGTTCAATAAGAACATGCAACGTTGGTGTACCTCAAGGAAGTGTATTAGGGGCCCATATTATACCTGTTATATGTTCTAAGTTTGAAGTACGCCAAACTGCAAGGATTGTTATATTCAAGCATTGATCTGAACATATTGCAACAGCAAATTAATAATTACTTAAAGATTTATTCTATGTGGTTATTAAAGAATAAACTTAGTATAAACACTAATAAGACAGTATATATGTTAATAAGGCAAAAAATAAACCTACCAGCAATTTAAATATCATCATTAGGTCTTCAGTCCTGGAACTGGTTGGACGCATACCATCATTGTTTTCTATTCTGAACTAACCTACACATTTCTCTGAAATTTGCGGTCTGTATATATCCCTATCTGATCTAGGTCTACATCTACCTCCTTTTTCCTATCTCTGTTTGTAATATATCCCATACTATTCCCCAAAAATGCCTTAGAACGTATTCTGTCCTTCTATTTCTCCTATTTTTTTCCCACAGATATTTCCCTACAATTTCTATAACCTATTCGTTATTAACTTTGTCTGTCCAAGCTATCATCCTCATACATCTGAAGCACAGCATTCCAAAAAGCTGCTACCGTTTTTCTGTCTGCTTTTTCTACTGCCCGTACTTCATATGCATGCTGTGCTGTTCTCCACACATATGCTTTCAGCAATTTTCTTCTTGTTTCTATGTTTGTTGTCTTTCATCATAGGCGCTGTTCTTTCTTGTCAGATGCAGTTCGGTCCCCTTCTATTGTTTTACATTTACATACCCCATTTTTTCTGACATTCAGTGGTTGCGAAAGGGGGTAAGCAGCCTGTGGCTGCCAAATTCCCCCATCACTTGAACATTTACTGATTTAATATTTTTTCCAATATATCTTTTAGCACAGTCAACATTAGTTGCAAATATTTCACAACCAACACATGTAGTTGTCTATAATAATCATCATCAGATTTATCTGTGCATATTTTTCATCATTAGGTTTCCGTCTCAAAACTGGTTGGACATGTACCTACACTTATTTATATTCTGAGCTAGCCTACACAGTTCCCTGAAATTCTCACACAGCCTGTATACAGCTCGGTTCCCCTTTTATTGTTTTCTAATTTTATGCCATATTTCACCAAGATTCAGTGACAGAGGTTAAGCAGCCTGTGGCTGCGAACATACCCCAACACTTAGACATGCCAAATTAGTAGTTTTCCAGTAACTCCTTTCACACAATTAACATTATTCGAGAATATTGCCCAACCAATACTTGTAGTTGCTTATACTAATCATCATGTTCAGGTACATTTACCTTTTCGCCATTGATATATCAATCTTGGGATTGGTTGGATGCATAACTCCATTGTTTTCTAATCTGAGCTAGCCTACACATTTCCCTGAAATTCCTACAGCCTGCATCTTTTACTATCTGTGTGCAGTAGTCTAACCTAGGTCAACCTCTACTTCTCTTTTTTCCTATCACTGCTTCTAATATATTCCGCACTATTCCCTCATGCCGTAGTATGTGACCTATCATCCTATCTCTCCTATTTTTTACCGCTTTCCACATATTTCTTTCTTCCCCTACAACTTTTAGTACCTCTTCGTCCTTAACTTTGTCTGTCCATGATATCTTCATCATACGTCTGTAGCACCACATTTCAAAGGCTTCTACTTTCCTCTTGCCCGCTTCTCCTACTGTCCCGACTTCACAGTCGTACAGTGCTGTGCTCCACACATATGTTTTAAGCAATCTTTTCCTTGTTTCTATGTTTGTTGTCTTTGAACACAGTAGTTGCTTTTTCTTGTTAAATGTAGTACGACCTTGTGCTAATCTTTGTTTTATATCTTTTGCGCTTTTCCCATCTTGCGTTATTTGGCTTCCTAAGTAGCAGAAATCCTTAACTTCTTGTAAGTTCATGTTACATATTTGTATTCTTATTTTTAATTTATTTTCCCCTCCTCTTCATACTAGTACTTAAGTTTTAGTTTTGTTAGTTTTCATACCGTATCTCTCTGTTAGAACCGTTTCCATTTCATAAAGAGCAGCTTCTAACTCTTCCTTGCTAGATGCTAATACCGCTATATCATCTGCAAATCTAAGCATTTCAATTTTTTGTCCCTGAATAGTAATTCCAAATGTCTTCATGCATTTGACAGTATTCATTGCATCTTCAATGTACAAGTTAAAAATTAATGGAGATAGAGTACATCCCTGTCTCACCCCTTTCCTAATGTTTACTTCTCTACGTTCCTGCTCTAATTCTATTACTGCTATTTGCTCTTTGTACAATAAGCTGGTAGAATTTGTGACAAGAAGAATTTAATCATCACAAACACATTATTTCAACATTATGCTAGAAGACGATATACGTGGAAGATGCCGGGAGATATAGGAAGATATCAAATAGATTACATTCTTGTTAGACCACGGTTTATAAATCAAGTAAAAGACTGTAGAAGCTACCCAGAAGCAGATATAGATACTGACCATACCATCGTAATTATGGCCTCACTTAAATTTAAAAATTTGAAAAAAAGAAACGAAAAAAGGCACTTTACTTTGAGAATCTAAAAGATAAAGATATTCAAGAAAGATTCGAAAAAAGTCAAATGAATTGCTGAAAGATATCGAGAAAATATCTAATACTAAGGAAGTAGAAACAGAATGGAATAACATTAAATCCTGCCTAGACATGGCGGCCCGAGATATTCTGGGGTATATACAAAAACAAAATAAAAAAACCATGGATTACAAAGGATATCCTGAATTTAATAAAAGAAAGACGAAGATACAAAAATAAATCAGACGAAACAGGAAAACAGAGATACAAAGCCATAAAATGGGAAATTATTCGCAAATGCAGGAAAGATAAAGAACAATGGATTGATGAAAAGTGCAAAGAGGTACAAACTAAGATGGAAGTAGGAAAGACAGATGAAGCATACAAACTAATCAGAATAAATTTTAGGGACATAAAACCGTATAGCAAAAATATAAGGGACATGTGAGAAAACGTCATTATAGAAAATGTAGAAAAAGTGGGTAGATGGCAAGAATATATAGGGAATTTATATGCATGAGAGAAACTAACTGCATTAGAACAGGAATCAGACATTGAAAATGATATCCTATACTTAGGGATGAGTTTGAAAAATGGTAAGGCGCCGGGTACAGATAAGGTGCAAGCAGCAGAAACTCTAAAAGCCGCCGGACAAGCTGTAACAGAACGTCTCTTTCAACTTGTAATCTATATGTATGAGTCAGGCGATATACCCTAAGATTTCAAACGTAACGTCATAGTAACTATACCAAAAAAGAAAGACGCGGATAAATGTGAAAATTTTCGAACAATAAGTTTGACAGCACATGTGTCAAAAATATTAACGAAAATTGTACAAAGACGAATGGAAAAACGAACTGAAGAAATAGTAGGAAAAGACCAATTTGGGTTTAGGCGAAACAGGAAAACACGGGAGGTTATTTTAGCTCTGAGAATAATAATGGAGAAAACAATAGAAAAAGAGGAAAGTGTGTATATAGGGTTTGTAGATCTGGAAAAAGCATTCGACAATGTAAAATGGAAAAAAATGTTCAAAATACTCAAAAAAATTGAAATGAGTTGTAGGGATAGACGAATAGTACATAGCTTATACAAAGAGTAAACAGCAGTAATAGAATTAGAGCAGGAACGTAGAGAAGTAAACATTAGGAAGAGGGTTAGAGAGGAATGTGCCCTATCCCCATTAATTTTTACCTTGTACATTGGAGAGGCAATGAATACTGTCAAATGCAAAAAGACATCTGGAATTACTATGCTGGGACAAAAAATTAATATGCTTAGATTTGCAGATGATACGGCGGTATTAGCATCTAGCAAGGAAGATTTAGAAGCTACTCTTAATGAAATGGAAACGGTTCTAACAGAGAGATACAGTATGAAAACTAACAAAACTAAAACTAAAGTACTAGTATGCAAAGGAAAGGAAAATAAATCAAAAATAAGAATACAAATATGTAACACGAACTTACAAGAGGTTAAAAATTTCTGCTACCTAGGAAGCCAAATAACGCAAGATGGGAAAAGCGCAAAAGATATAAAACAAAGATTAGCACAAGGTCGTATTACATTTAACAAGAAAAAACAACTACTGTGTTCAAAGACAACAAACATAGAAACAAGGAAAAGATTGCTTAAAACATATGTGTGGAGCACAGCACTGTATGGCTGTGAAGCCTGGACAGTAGGAGAAGCGGACAAGAAAAAGGTAGAAGCCTTTGAAATGTGGTGCTACAGACGTATCATGAAGATACCATGGACAGACAAAGTTAAGAACGAAGAGGTACTAAAAATGGTAGGGGAAGAAAGAAATATGTGGAAAACGGTAAAAATAGGAGAGATAGGATGATAGGCCACATACTACGGCATGAGGGCATAGTGCAGAATATATTAAAAGCAGAGATAGGAAAAAAGAGAAGTAGAGGTAGACCTAGGTTAAACTACTGCACACAGATAGTAAAAGATGCAGGCTGTAGGAATTTCAGGGAAATGTGTAGGCTAGCTCAGATTAGAAATCAATGGAGGTATGCATCCAACCAGTCCTAAGATTGATAAATCAATGACGAAAAGGTAAATGTACCTAAACATGATGATTAGTATAAGCAACTACAACTATTGGTTGAGCAATATTCTCGAATAATGTTAATTGTGTGAAGGGAGTTACTGGAAAACTATTAATTTGGCATGTCTAAGTGTTGGGGGATCTTGGCAGCCACAGGCTGCTCAACTCCCGTCACTGAATCTTGGTGAAATAGGGCTTATTTTGTTGTATGTTTTGAAATTTAACTTTTTTATGTTGTATTTCTGATTTTGGTTTTATTATCTGGGAAAAATGTTTTCTCTGCCCTTGTTTTTGATCAGCATTCCAGATGTGAGTTAACAAACGCTTCCATGTCATTTTGGAACAATGTCTCCACATCTGTCTTCTAGCATGTCTAACAATTGTAGACATTTACTACTTAAACAGTTCTATTGCTCCAGATAATTTTTGTTTGCTTCCATATATTTCAATCTACAGCTTATTTTACCTTTAATCTTTTATTTACCAGTCTAGTTGGTTTGTCCACGAATTCCAGAATTGGTTCCCGTATCACTTCTATTGCCATTTCACAAAATTGAATTTGTTTTGTCAAATCAAACTTCATTTCTGGATAATTTTCTACCCTTTTTGGGTCTATTCTTTCTTTCGAAATCATAGTTCGTTATAATTTTCTTTCACCTCAGCTTTTTCATCTAATTGCTAACTCCCATAAGAACTCATCTGTAGACAAACAATTTATCCAAGCTATTTTAACAAAAAATAAAAACTTCTACTTTATTAACAACTGGACATATTGAAGCAACAAAACTTTTTTAATAAAACTCTTTTCTACGATCCCTTACTATCATTGTATATATTGAAAAAAATCCAGAATTCTAGATGGTTTACAATCCTTAACCAGTAAATTACCTGTTTATTAAGATATTTCCAATAATTTTTTAAGAAATGAACACAAACAATCAGGGTAAGTTGAAGATCAAGGGGACCTTTATAATAAATTCTCACTACTTTCACACAGGACAATTAATTACTATGCGTGTTAAACCAAACTAATTTATTATACATCATGCACACCATCCGTATAAAACTATAAACGGCCAACCACTCTTGAACCAACAATAATCAGGAATCTAATTACCTTCAATTATTGGGAACGTCATGTTCCGCCAAGACCTAAAAATATATAAAAATCCGATGACCCTAAGTAACCGGGCATGAAGCTATTTTGAGTTACTGCCACACCAACATCATAAGAAAGAAACAATGTACTTGTCCATCTGCATACAACTGAACATACAATCTAATCTGCACATGCGTTACCTGTTGCATGACCAGAACAACATATATTCACCAATAAACACGCATTAACTGTGCATTCAATTTCTAAAGGAGGGTATGGAAATATTTAAAGGTAAATCTATGATGCAGCAATTAATGACGCCCAAATTGTGGGGTACGAGTAGTACAATGTTTAATTTTATATATATATATATATATATATATATATATATATATTGCTGCAGGTTCTTTGTACGACCGTTGTCCTATGACTCATGCCCCACGCTTGGGTCATGATAATTTCTGCGAAAGCTTCTGCAGCTTCTGCTGTCTCTAAAAATTAAACATTGTACTACTCGTACCCCACAATTTGGGCGTCATTAATTGCTGTAGGTTCTTTGAACGAGTCCCACAATTTGGGTGCCATAAATTCTCTAAATTTACTTGGTACTAACTCAAGCCCCACTGTTGGGTCATAATGATTTCTCTGAAATCATCACTGCTAAAATATGCCACGGTTGCTCTTCTGCAGTCTGAAAAGTAAAGCTAACTACCCTCCTAAGAAAATATAAACGCTGCTACGGTAACTCACCTAGATTTATTTACAGATTCATAAAACATCAAACATCAACAACAACTCCTTATTTATATATTAATTATCTTACATACATTTCCCTTCTCAAAAAAAAAAACATTTCTAGCTCATGTAATTCCCAGATTAATTATTACCCAAATAAAGTAACAGGGCTTTACCATCAACCTTACATTATCCCTGAATTAATATGAACTCATAGCAACCATAACCACTCGTGCAAATTTCTACACAATAAATTGCCAAAAAGCCCCTCTTACTTTGTACATAAATAAGTATGTTAAATATCAAAATTTTATACACATAATTTCCCACATAAATAAAATAATAAATTAATATATCAAGAGAGTTCAATTAATAATTCATAAAAATATTGTCCGTCTAGTTCATAGTAAAATATCAAGAAATCATCAAAAGTCATTACACCAAGAAACACTATGGTGATGATGATGAAGATTCCAGCGGGTGTAAGCACTGCTGACATAAAAAGTTTGCATGTTCATTATAAAGATGTTGGTTACAATTACAATAGATCTTTTTTGTTTTCCTGTTTTTGCGTTTTGGGCAAACTGCACACATACCGGTAACGCCCGCACTGGTTGAGGCTTCTATTTCCTCAATTCCGGCAAGTTTTCGCATTAATGTCTTCAATTTGATTGGTATATTTGGTATTAATAATCTTGACAACACAAATGGCTTCATTAGATTTATTGCCAACTGCTTCAAATAGATTCAACGATCTAACTTATTATTTGTATTAGAAAAATAAGTAATTTGGGAATTTATGCCACCAATATTCAACAAACAAAGGGGCCACGTGCAACTGATTCCTGCCGTAGAATATAGAGAGACCATTTCATCAACACCCTTGACGCCGCCTT
The DNA here is from genome assembly GCA_036346225.1 of Platerodrilus igneus. Taxonomy (NCBI): domain Eukaryota; kingdom Metazoa; phylum Arthropoda; class Insecta; order Coleoptera; family Lycidae; genus Platerodrilus; species Platerodrilus igneus. The sequence goes on from JARFIW010001251.1 coordinate 248,914, forward strand.
TTGTTTTATTGTAGAAAGTTGAGTTCAGGTTTTCTTTTATCAATTTCATCTATTTTATTATCTGAATGCATAGTTTAAAAAAGCAATACATTTTTATGCTTCTTAGGCTCATACGAAACTAACACGCCAGTTTGTTCCAACATTTTCTAAGAGTTTCTCTGCTAATGGAATCGATGTGAAATAATTGTCCATAGTAATATTTCGTCCGCTGTTCAAGAATGGTGACTTCCATGCATCAATGATAGTCACGGTATTGGCCACTACTGCTTTCACACCAGGCTTTGTAGTTATTAAATTTTGCTTTTATGGCAAATGTTAGGACGTGGTGGATGCATTATCCATAAGGTAGTTCTGTCTTTCACGACATATTGAAGACCATTAGTTTGAAATTCTCCCTCGTCAGATGCTGAACTTGATTGTTCCGAATCCCTCAAATGCTCACTGTGTTCAAATGATGCATTTGATTCACGTTCGTCCAGTCGTTTCTCCGGATTATCATAGCCTAAATCTACCTTACATGTGATTTTCCAATGCTCCACCCGAAGGTACTACATTGGCCAGGAAGCGAGTTTTTTTTACCTGGAAAATTTGGAATTTTGCCGAACCCTTGCTGTTCCAAGTAAGGCAGGGATCTTTAACGTGCGTGACAACACTCACACACGGAACCTGCCTTTTACCTCTCACCCGAACGAGGGTGTATTTTTGTGAAAAATGCTCGCCTAACATTTTTCAAGCGGATCGTGTCGGAAATGGAACTGGCGACCTTGGGCATAGTAGTCACACACATACAACTATGCCACAGAGCCACCCGCCTAGATCTACCGTAGGCAGTTCTACGTACCATGTAGAAATCGCTAAAACAAAATTCTAAGTATAAACATTTATAGAATATAAAGGTACAAATCAAAGACAAGCAACAGTAACCGTTATAGGAAGTAAGTAACTAATAAATGTCAGTAATTTTATAGACTCTGCCCGTCATGAGTCATAACTACGCCACTGTATATGGAAATTGCAATATCATATCAAACGTATAGTACATACCTCCTGCATTATCACGTAATTGTTGCAAAGCTAATTGAGTCTTTGTCCTTGACTCATCTTCAAAATTTCACATTTGAAAACACGCGTTGTTGTTGTTTATGGGGGCGAAAAGTGTAGTTAATGAAGTACCAAGTTGTAGCATGCGTAATTGAAAACAAGCTAGACTTGGTGTTGACTTGTGTATGATGATTGAATGAAAGGTTAACAGTCTAAATGACCAGCAAAATAATGGATAATCAGATAATAATTATAACAGATTGTTTTGCAGTATAATGATTGGATAACTAACCTTGATTTGACATGTAGTGTAGTTTCGACTATATTCTTGTTGTTTGAAGTGGCGAAAACGGCTTACACTTGATGATGAATTGTCTGTCTCTTGCTTCATTGTTCACTTTGTCACGCACTTCAATGTAACATTTATTAACTGATTATGCCTTTTAACGCGCCAGATGCACGGCATACCGAAGGACGCGTGTTGATTGCTTGAAAGATGCTCGAGCACTCTCGTCTGTTATCTGTTCCTTGGTTTTGGTTAGTTTTATGTAGGTAGGGATAATGTATAGAAATCGATTAGGTATGCAGAAGTATTTTATGATATATACAAGGTGAATTGTAAATAGTGAACGGTTACGGAACACACCGCCCACCAAAAAGCCTCAGTTATAGGCCCTTTTTAAAGAAAGGTAAAAAAAATTGAAATTGAAATTGGCTCAATCTTGAATGAAAAATAAAATGAATGTTGCGTAAAATGCAAAAGAAAAAGAAAATTAAAAAATAGCCCTTTGAGACGGGCAATGGCTTATTATACATTGAAGCATTATTGGTTAGGAAGAATGCATAATTTCACCAGAGGTCGCTTTAATGTACCCTGGTTAGTCTTAACTTCGGCTACTCGAACAATACCGTCGGTGCCCGTAAATGTGTTAATTATTCTGCCCAACTGCCACTGGAGTGGAGGTAAAACAGAATCTTTGATAAGTACAAGTGTACCTTTTAGATTACCAACTAATTTGTTATGGATATTCCACTTGCCTTTTTGATAGAGCTCATGTAAATACTCCTTATGCCACCTAGACCAGAAATCTTGGTGCAAACGCTGCACCAATTGCCAACGTGACAAACGATTAATATTTAAATGTGTTAAATCATGCATTGGAGGCGCAGTCATCGGCTCCATTGTTAAAAAATGCGCAGGCGTGAGAGATTGTAGATCATTGGGATCGCTACTTAAACTGCATAGAGGCCGTGAATTAAGGAGCGATTCTATTTGTATTAAGGTTGTGATTAGTTCTTCATAGGTAAGGACCTGGTTTCCAATGATGCGCAAAAGATGTGTCTTTACAGATTTTACTCCGCTCTCCCACAGTCCGCCAAAATGGGGTGCAGAAGGGGGGTTGAATAACCATTTGATATTTTCTTGTTCAGCAGCAGTGCGCGTAAAGCTGACAAGAATGCGATTAGCCCCGATAAAATTGGTCCCACAATCGCTAAAAATAGTGGAACAGCGCCCGCGCCGAGCAATAAAGCGACGGCTGATAAATCTGATGCAAGTTCAAGATGAACTGCTTTCGTCGAAAAGCATACAAACAAACATATGTATGCCTTAAGGAGTTTTGCTTTTCGAAGATTACTTGATTTTATTGTAAGAGTCCCGGCGTAATCCACACCAACACAACTGAATGGTTTTAATTGGTTTATTCTAAATTGTGGTAAGTCACCCATGGGCAGTATCACCGGTTTGGGGGTTAGTTTTAAAACATTGATTACAATTAGATACGTAATGTCTGATTGCTCGTTTTGAAGAGACAATCCAAAATTGTTGTTGCAAGAGATAAGTGGTGGTGTTAATTCCCGGGTGAAAATATTTTTCATGAATTTGATTGATTAACAACTCAGAAAAACGATGGTTTTTCGGTAATAATGCAGGATGTTTTTCAGAATACGGAAGTGTTGAATGACCCAATCTTCTTCCTACTCGTAAAATACCTGCGGAATCAATAAATGGTGATAATTTTCGAAACGATTTAGAAAGTTTATTTTTAGTTTTAATTAATTGTATTTCCGCTTTAAACGAAGTTGACTGAATATGTTTAGTAATAACGTTGTGCTTTCTGGAGCTCCTCTGCAGTCAGAGGCCCTACCGGACGAATTTTTGAAACAGTTCCAAAGCGAAAACAGTAAGTAATGATACCTTGAATTTTTCTTAATGAAGAAAATTGTATTAAAAGTTTATCTATGAAATGCTCCTCCATTTGAACAACGAGTGCGCAATTTTTTTGCTTTCAGAATTTATAATTGATTGTATAGGTTGTCGGATTGGCTCGGTGGGCCAATTCTTGTCTGGTAAGCTAAGCCAATCAGGACCCGCCCACCAAAGCGAACATGAAAGAAGATCGTTTGGGAGTAAGCCGCGTGAAGCTGGATCAGCGGGGTTGCATTTGGAATTAACGTACCGCCAAGAAGTAGGCGATATAACTTCTTGTATGTGCGTAACCCGATTTGCAATGAACGTTTTCCATTTATATGGTGGTGACCGGACCCACGCCAAAGCTACCATGGAATCGCTCCATGTGAAGACGTCGGTGATCACATAATTCTCGCCATATGTAGCAAGAACAAATTGAACTAAATCTGCTAGTAGCACCGCAGCATACAACTCTAACCTCGGTAAGGACAGTCGTTTAATAGGTGCCACCTTTGTTTTCGAAAATACCAATTTACTAGAAATTTCCCCATTGGGGAAACAAAATCTGAAATAAATGACATTAGCGTAACCAACCTCACTAGCATCGCAAAAGGCGTGTAGCTGGCAGGAAGCCAAGATGCCATTATTTAGAAATCGTGGTATTTTTAATGAAGATAAGAGTGGGAGCTCATGCCGAAATTGTTGCCATTGAGAACAAACTTCATCGGGTGGTATACTGTCCCAATCTAATCCTACTAGCCACAAATGCTGTATTAGTTTTTTAGCAAAGAGTGACAAAGGACCTAAAAATCCAAGTGGGTCATAAATCTTCGCGATGTCTGATAAGATCGCACGTTTTGTGCATGAAGGGTTTAATGGTTGACGATAAATGAAAATGTATCATCCGAGGCCTGCCATTGGAGGCCCAGTATCGTGACACCTACATTATTTGAAAAATCTTGATTTTGAAACAAACGATGTTCTTCAGGGATATCTTTAAGTAGCAATGGATGATTCGAATTCCATTTACGAACTTGGAATCCGCCGGAATGTAAAAGATCTACTAATTGATGACGTAATGCTATGAGATCATCAATCGTGTCTGATCCACATGCAAAGTCATCAACGTAGAGATGTTTATCAATAACCATCGAGGTAAGAGGATACTTTGAAACTACTTCGTTAGCTAGTTCTTGAAGTGATCGAATTGCCAGGTAAGGAGAAGAAGCTACGCCGTATGTAACCGTGTTCAACTAATATGTTATAGGTGGGTCGTTTGGCGAAAACCTTCATAGAATTAACTGATATTTTTTATGATTTTCAAAAATATTTATTTGTCTAAACATTTGCTTTATGTCACAGGTAAAGACGAATTGATGTAAACGAAATCTCATTAAAACCGAAATAATTTCATTTTGTAGTTTAGGTCCTACAAGTTGCGTATCATTTAAAGATACATCATTTGACGTTTTAGCAGACGCATCAAATACAACACGTAATTTAGAATTACCGTTTTCCTCTTTAAATACTGGATGATGCGGAATAAAATAGCAATCGTCTGAAATAGGCGGAGAAATTAAGGCAGTCATGTGACCACTTTCTAAATAATCTCGCATAAATTCAGAATATGATTTATGTAATTCGGGCCTTTTAGCAAGTCTGTATTCAAGAGAAATTAGACGTTTCAACGCTATGGCGCGCGAATTTTCAAATTTAGGGGGTGCCGTTTTAAAAGGCAAGTTTACACAAAAGCGACTGTCGATGTCGCGCGTGTGTGTTTTCTTAAAAATTTCATCAGCCGTTTCCTCGTCTTTTGTAATTATGGGTTTTGAAGGCGGTTCTTCAATTTCCCAAAATTGTTTTAACGTATTATTAACAGAATGTTCGGCAGAGATAAAGAATGATCTTACCGCTGGTAATTGTTGAGTTTGTGGGACTGGACCTATCAGTATCCAACCAAATATTGTATTGATTGCAGATGGCTGCTGATGCCCGCCATGAATCAAACCTTCGCTTACAACGGAAGGATATACGTCAGCTCCTAAGAGCATGTCTACAGGAGTGTGCCAATTAGAATCGGCTAAATGCAATCCTGTTAAGAGTTTCCAATCGCTACGTAACTTGGTGTTAGGTAAGTTGGAACATATATTTGAAAGTATAAATGGCTCTACATTTATTTCAAGGTTTGTATCATTACGTGAACGAATAATACAATTAGTGGCGCCACGGTTTGAAAAAGCTTCTGTTTGCGCGAGGCCAAAAATTGGTACTTGTGAAAAGCGACGAGAAAGAGAAAATTTTCGTACGCAGCTGTCACGCAGGAAGCTTGCTTGACTCCCTAGATCAAGTAGTGCGCGTATTTGATGAAAATTGCCAAAGGCGTCTTTTATTTCTACAACCGCGGTAGATAGTAGAACTGTAATACCATTTTCTGAATTACATGAAAATGAAAAAGCATTGGTAGCTATAAAGGCGTGCTCCTCCGCATGATTGTGTGCAACTGTAGATTGCTGTAAATTATTTGACTGTGAGTCAGATTTAATAGCTGATTGTACCGTTTTTGTAACGTGTAATAACGTGTGATGGCGTTGATTACAGCTTTTACAAAAATAACTAGATTTACAATTTAAGGTTTTATGGTTACTACGAAGGCAATTGATGCAGAAATTTGCGTTTTTTGCCGTTCGGTAACGATCAGAAAGCGTCATAGACAAAAACAAATTGCATCTAAAAACGCGATGATTTTGTTGACAAATAATACAGTTTTCGGGTTCTTTTAAAGCCGCGAATGTATTAGATTTGTTAACAGAAGCAATGTGAGATGTTACCTTGGGGCGTACACCTTCACTTGCTTGAAAATGTTGATATGTTCCCGTTGCGGGTTTGAAATGTTTTTGCGTACCCACAAAAGGCGCATTAAATGATGTACTAGCAATAGTTTCATATGCTGCACATTGTTTAGATAAAAAACATTTTAAGCTATCTAACGTAGGAATTTCATTACTGTTGTTTTCTAGCTCAAAACGTTTTCGCGATTGAGGATCGATTTTTTCCAATAGGAAATCTACTAAAATAAAATCCCAAGAGGAAGTATCAAAATTAAGAGTACCAAGAATGGCTAGATTTTCTGAAAAGTTATCTAACAGTTTACGTAATTCTTTAGGATTTTCCGATCGTATAGACGGATAATTTTTTATGGCATACCAATGTGTCGTGGCTTGGCGGCGAATATTGGAATAGCGCTCAATTAATGCGTCATATGCGACCCGATATCCACCCGCTGTCAAAGGGATGGATTTAATCAAATTTAAGGGTTCCCCAATCAGCGAACCAATTAAATAATTATGGCGTTCTATGTCAGATAAAGATAAATTGTTATGCACTAATGCATTAAACAAATCAATATAGCCTTGCCAAGTTTTATAATTACCGCCAAATGTAGTTAACGTAAGCGGCTGTAAACGAATGTTTGGATTTGATTGAAACCCGTTTAAAGGCAAAGACGAAGCAACAGTATTATTGCTAGTTTCTCCTGGATTTTTAAAGATTCATATTTTGTTAAAATAGAAAAATATTGGAAATCAATAGACTTCCGCATATTTTCGTATGTTTCTTTTTCGACTTCAGAGGCTGAAGGAACCAGTAATAGATACGTTTCTGTAATCTGGGTGTATATATCATCCACAAATTTACATTTAATTTTAAACAGAGGTATAAGCGATTTTTCATTATCCAGAGTTTCTGAAAGTTCAAATGTTTCCTGTAAGCGTGATTTTAACAACTGCAAGTTTGCAATGTCCGCTCGTTTGGTACTCATTATGAAATAAAGATTTGTTTATAATTTAATAAGAAATAAAATTCTTTTAACAAAAGTTTCACAAAAGTCGTAAATTTTGTTATCTGAGTTTAAGACATGTGAATATCCAGAATTTGAACGCAATCACGTATTAATAGGTGCTGGACACTCAAGTTTAGTCGATTGTAGATAAACAAGCACAGCATATTATAATACAATCAAGCATGGAACATATGTTTGCAAGGCTATAAACACAACAATAAGAACTTTACTATTTTTAAATTGTTGTAAAATTCGATTCTACGTACGGCAAAGTTAAAAACGACTATATAAACACACGCTGTTTATGCTGCACTCAAATGGCTGAAATAACACAATAATTGAATTAATTTGAGTATTTAGTATTAATAATTATGCGTTCTTTCAAAGACCACTACAGGGATAAAACAGGCTTGATGTAAAATATGATAGTTTTTTTAAAAAAAAAAGAAAATTAGGTATGTGGACTGCAAGTTATCTCCTAAGAGGGGTAACAGAATTTGGCTGTCGAAGCGACCAAGATGGCGCGTGCGTATTTGAAAACACGCGTTGTTGTTTAGGGGGTGAAAAGTGTAGTAAATGAAGTACCAAGTTGTAGCATGCGTATTTGAAAATAAGCTAGGCTTGGTGTTGACTTGTGTATGATGATTGAATGAAAGGTTAACAGTCTAAATGACCAGCAAAATAATGGATAATCAGATAATAATTATAACAGATTGTTTTGTAGTAGAATGATTGGATAACTTCTTACGTTTAAAAGGTGATTCTTACAATCCCGCAAGCGAGGTATAAGTGACGCAACGGCAGTTGGTAGCTCTAATCTTTATACAGATTTTAGCGCGCCCATCTGTCAATGACGTCACACAATATGCAAATTAAAACGCGCAATTGACGGAATATATAAATGTTAGAAATGAAGTATAAACAATAAAGTACTCACATAAATAGGTACAGCTTCCTACAGAATAAGTTAAAGATGGCGTCTGCAACGTCCATCAGGGCTGCTGGGGCCCCCCTTCAAGATAATCTACGGATGGTGCGCCTAGCGTCCTTCAGGATGGCTCCGACTAGCTACGGCGGTCGTGGGCTGCTCCCAGGACTCGTTCGTTCTAGGGTCGTGGACTGCGGTTCGGCCAGGTTGCTTCCCAAATTATCTTCTACCTATGTAGGGAACGATGAGGAACATGTATAGGGACGACAGACAAAGATAACAGAGACAAGGGATCTACATAAATAAAGATAAAGATACGTTACCGAAAACCCAACCACTCTTCTCGAAGTTCAAAGGCAAAAAGCCACGTTTCAGCGTCTCTCGGAAACTCCCCACTTTTTGTTCTCCCGCCACTCGCGTCAGCGCGATCTGGAGCAAACGCCCTCTGACGTGACGGAAATACACGCGCCAAGCCTTTCAAATTTAAGGCGCGAAAACTCCCGCACATCAAAACTAAACTAAAGAATGTTTAGTGCCAAATTTGGTACGTAACAATCGCGACAAAGCCATAAAAGAAAAAACTTAAAAAAGAAGAAGTCTGTTAGCACAGTAACATCTTAAAATCTAAATCCTAGTTACCCTACGTAAAACCTAACTTAAAACCTACAAAATGTTTATTTAAGGCGCCACCTGGTTTTTTAGAACAAAAACACGTCTTCCGAATTACCAGGAAACGGAAAATTTAGCCCCATTGTCTTTGACTACACTAATGATCGACAGCACAAATTTGTCGGGGAGCATGAAACACTACTTAAATTAAAACAAATGCGACAAGTCGCCTAACCTATCTAAACTAAAACTAACATTAAGGTTCCCTACATGCAAACGCACATGAGCGTTGCAACCAAACTATTCTTTGTTGGCAAAAAGTGCCCAAATTTAAAAATGTTCATCAGAGTGAGTTACTCTACACTCTAGCAAATTTTTGTTACTGGTACCTTGGTTTACTAACGATACACATCAAAACTTGTCCATGACATAGTTGTGAATCAACAAATTTACCAAAAGTACCACCCTACTAAATCCTTACATTGCTAACCTAACAAATTACATTTCTACATCAGGTTAGCTTTTTCACTTAATATCAAGAAAAATAATTCCCACGTCTGGTCATAAATACCAAACGTTAGGAAGATAAAAAGATAAAACAAGATCTCAAATTGTTGTTAAAGATAATAGATAAGATAACGATATTCAGCTTAAATTGTTATCATCAAAGGTAATAGATAAGATAACGATAATAAGCTTTAGTTATTATTTGAGATACTAGGTAAGATAACGCGATATTAAGCTAAAGTTATTATTAGAGATAGTAGGTAAGGTAACGCGATATTAAACCAAAGTTATTGCTAAATATAATAGGTAAGATAACGCGAAATTAACTCAAAGTTATTACTAACGGTAGTCGGTAAGATAACGAGAAATTAAACCAAAATTATTATTATAGGTAATCGGTAAGATAACGATATTAAACTAAGGTTATTATCAAAGATAATAAATAAAACAAAGATATTAACTTAGTTATTATCAAAGATAATAGATAAAGATAACGATAGAGTGGCTCCGTGAAGCCGTTAAATGGGAATTTCTCGTACCCTCTAAAAAGAGCAACCTGTGAAGCAGGCCCGTTTGCAATAAATGGCACGAGGGACCGGCAAAGGCATTTGGGTGCATCCCTGCACCCGGCGTTAATTGATATCGGTGATACAATCACCCGATATTCACACGGTATATACGGTACTTATATACACATGCACTTGCACATTCACACACTCATACATACCTTCACTGTCAGTGCCCATGCGCTGACAGCGGCACCGCATGACCTCACGAAAGATTCCCAGAGACGGGGTCCAGGTGTCTGTGAAAACCTCCCGTGCAACCACACGGTGAGTAACGGAAATGAAAAGGCAGAGAAATAGGAACGGTAGAAAGAGGGAGATGGGTATTTGGAATGCATAAGAGGCACTTCCAGATAGAAAAAAGTAGAGGAAGGGCTCGCATTGAGCAAAAGAGACAGAAAAAGGTGGATAGCAAAGCGCTACTCAACCAGCCAATGTGGTCAGTAGCCCGGAGTGAGGGAACATCACTCTTATGTGGCAGACGGGTGTTCCGGGACGAGAACAGGTCCGCCGAAGGAAGGATAAGGCAGAAACGGAGACAGCGGGATACGAAAAAGTAGAGTTTTTGGACAAGCGTCCGAGAAAAAGTAGAGAATTTAAACACAGATCGGTCTGAAGGACCACCTGCGATATTCATCCGACAAGATAAGGTATATCATACGTTAAAAATTCACTAGACTCTTAAGAGAACTAGTACGATCATTTTCCTAACGAGTGCATCCACTACGATAAGAAAATCAGACAAAAGTTGACACAACAACTTAAAAGTATCATTACAGATACAATCACACAAAAACCCAACTGTTTCAAGGTGGTTTTTTAAAACGGTAACACCCTAAACACACAAAGATGCCTAATTATAAGCAATTAAATGCAGATACACTGTCCCAATATGCTAAAACAACCGAGAATTTAATAAGATATCCATAAAAAGCGATAGCGCCTCACCACGAAGTTCAACAAAAAATAATGAAAAAAATGTTTATAAGTTATGGTGATTTAGTAGAAAAAGAAACAAATAATGATATAGTATAATGTCGGCGACTGTAATAATTCAGAGGAAAAACACATGGAATAGGCAATCCTAGTTTTTTTGCAACTGCGAATATGAACTATTTCTTACAATGGCATAGGCCGCGCGTGTCGTATGTGAGCCCAAAGAAGAAAAACATCCACTCTAACATCAGCTAAAACCAATCATAAAAATTCAATGAGTTATTACAACCAAAGTTACGACAATTACCACACAAAATTAAATGACGTAAGAAAAATACTAAAAACCAAATAATATGCTGTAGGAAAACTTCGAGGATTAATTAAATGAAGCGACAGGGTTATACTTGGGGGTCTAGAAGATAAAATGATATACAAGTAACGGTACGGTCAAGGAAAAGTCAACCAGAAGCAAAAGGTTTAAGGTAAATGAGTTAAACGTATAAAAGGTGGGTGTATAAGAGAAGGAATAAGTAATTAAAGATACTAATTGATGGTGAGAACAAAAAATATTAGGTAAATCATAAGGAGAATGGAACGTGAAAAACTTAAGTAGCATTTGGGTCAGCAGAGAATGGCTTAAGGTCTTTAATATGCCACCTGCCTTGGCGTTTTCCTTCAGCATCTTGAAGTTCGTAGATAAGGGGACTAATGACACGAGTGACCTTACAAAGAATGAATTTAGGGGCTAATTTTGAGGAAAATTTCTTAGATGCATCCGATAAAACATAATTCCTTTTCCAAACTTGTTCGCCCAAGGCGAAGGAGATATTTCGTTTACGTAAGTTATAGTGGTCCTTACTTTTTTCGTAAGCTTTTAACAAATTTTTTCTAACGTCATTAAAGATAGAAGGTAATGATTGTTGGTCTTTGTCCCAGCGTACTTTAACGTCAAATTCAATTACGTTAGTATCGTCCGGAACCAAACCATAATAACTCCCATCGATTCGGGTATATCTTCCAAAAACAAGAAATGACGGAATGAATTGGGTTGCTTCGTGTTTAGATGTATGCAAAGCTTGAGCAATTTTAAAAATATTTTCATCTCATGTAGTATGGTCTGAATCAATATAAGAAGAGATAGCGGTAACTAAAACTCTAATTACTCTTTCGGTAGGGTTTACTTGAGGATGGTATTTTGCGTTAAACCAAATTTTTTGTACTTTATAACTCTTAACAAAATTTTGAAAATCTTTAGAGATAAATTGTGCCCCATTATCACAAAGAATAATTTGAGGAACACCGAAGATAAAAAATACATTTTGCTCTAGGAATTTAATTATAGCAGCAGATGTAGCTTTACGTAAAGGTTGCACCATAACAAATTTAGAAAACCAATCGGTGACAACTAAAAGATATTGGTTACCTTTTTTCGATCGAGGGAGAGGTCCTAATAAGTCAAGTGTTACATCATCATCGAACACTTATTGGTATTGGTGACAATAAATACTATTCGTGCGGGTATCCTACAGTTTTAGTGAAACATTTTATGCCGACAGTGGGAGTGCGTGAAGTGACAGTCGTACTCGAACCGTTGAAGAATACAGTTGTATAAGAGCTTTTGGAAGCGACACCACCTCCCGAACGAGCGTGTTCTTGGTTGCCCGCGAAGCTTTTGTGTGTGATTTTTATTGCCCCGAGCGGCACAGGCTTTAAGGTATTTATACCCTTCCTTAAGTAGTTTGTTGTAGTTGTTTTTAGTTATTACATAACCGCTCCACTGCCATCGGTATTGCTACAAAAGCAATTGGTCCTTCCCTATAATTAGCATATCTATATCACCTCATTCATCCCATAAATCCATTGGTCCAAACGATCCGAATTTCACTAGTCCTATGGTTTTATACGCATGTCCTAAACTTTTGCATTTCAGCGAGCTTTTTAATTAATTATTTTAGCTTTTAAATTTGTGCTTAAAGCCCATATTTAGCGGGTTAAAATGTGTAAATATTATTTATACTGTCTTTAAACTAAATTAAGCGATTTCGCCGTAATTAAACCAGCAAGCGTTTAATTACAAACAAATCCTTAATATAAAATTTGCTAATTTGCATTAAAAGCCATTGCACGTTTTGTATTACATACAACCTTTTAGTCGGTTTGCGGTAAAATATTGAATACATCTGCAAAGGGTAATAAAGTTGTAAAGCTGAACCCTTCTTGCAAATACGTTAAGCCACATGTTCCTGTGAGCTTTGATGTAAGGCCGCCCGTTGTAAACTGTACATTTTATCTAAACGCTTTGTAAGAATTTGACGAACCGTTAGGTTTTCTACGTGTTGCTTAAGACCCATTGCAGGCTAATAGTCATAAACGTGATTTATTGGTTTATACGCTATTTTACATTTTTCATGCCTTGAACAACAACATAATATTTTAATATTTCTCAGCGCACATCTGAGCGGTTACCGTTTTACAGCATTTTTATAGTGTAGGTCTTTCAGAATAACAGGCACTATGGCTCCGAGGAAAACACATGTAGCTGAGATCGAATTACTGAAAATACGCATTATGGAAATGTTGGAACTTGGCAACCTATACAAAGTGATCCAACTTTAAAAACGTTGTTCCATATTCAAACAAGGGGAGTAAATGACCTTTACTCCAATTTTAATAAAGTTTTAGTTGATGTCTTAGCGTCCTGTGACAAGGTAGAATTATCGAATTACCACGCTTTACGGAAGGAAGTGGATTCCGCTTATTATTGCATACTGCTGCATCTCGAAACGATGCAAGAAATGCGGGCACCGAAAATTACAGAAAATGCTCCAAGCAGCACGGGATCAAAATTGTTACCGTTAAAGCTCCCACATTCTAATAATGAGGTAACGGAATTCTCATCCTTTATCGATTTATTTGACAGTCTGGTTTATAATAACGCGTCGCTGTCCAATATCGAAAAATTAAATTACCTTATCAATTGCTGTAGCGGGGAGTCTTTGAAAATCATTAAATCGGTACCCATTTCGGGGGATAATTTTATTATCTCATATAATGCCTTGCGAGAGCGATTTAGCAATCCGCGTTTATTAGCAACTTTGCATTGGAAGGCTATGAAAGACTTTCCACCTTTAAAATCAGAAGACCCTAAGAAACTTAGGGCACTTATTGATTGTTTTTCAGAGAACCTTGCTGTTCTAACTAACTTAAAGTTTCCCACTGAACATTGGAACTTTATTCTGGTCGATTTTCTTTTAGAAAAACTCGATCCGTTCACTAGAAAATGCTTCGAACTCCAATCGGATCCGAAGCAAATACCCAATTTCGATGATTTGAGATATTTTTTAACTCAACAATGTGCAGCGTTGGAAACCTTTTCTTCAACCGCACCTGTTTCTTATTCGACGACTGTCCATACATCTCACACATCAGTGCCTAAGAAATCCTCAGCGTTTCAGTTTAAACCAAGAATTTCTTCTAACGTAGTTTCACTGGATACACCAAGTAGCTCCAGTGACTCAAAGAATTCATTTTCGCACCATTGTCCTTCTTGCAAAGGCAATCACTTAATTTATAGATGTCAATCGTTTCTAAAGAAAACTCCGACGGAACGTTTCGACATTGTCAAACGCTTACGCCTTTGTTTAAATTGCTTACGAACAGACCATGCGTCCATGCAATGCAAATCTTATAATTCCTGTCGAACTTGTGCCAAGCCGCATCATACCTTGCTACATTTTGAAGCGCAACCTGCTTCTAGCCGTTCAGCTGAACCGACCGCTACACCTATGCATAAAAATGCCAATAGGACGCAGTCAGCCTCTCCTATTCCGGCAAATGTTTTGTCTTCACAGACGAATTTAAATTCTGGGGTTACTGTCTTACTCTCCACTGCTGTTGTGGAAGTTCAAGATCGTTCTGGTAGATACAAACCGATCAGGGTACTCTTAGACCCTGGCTCTCAAGCTAGCTTTATTCGAGACGATTGCGTGAGCAAACCTTGGCTTCCACGCATACGTTCTCAAGTTCCGATTTATGGACTTGGGCAGACAACTTCAGCGGTCAATAGGGGTACCGTCAGCTGCACCATTCGCTCTATATTAGACTCTGAAAAATCTCTAGAAGTCACAACTTTTGTGCTTTCGTCAATATCTGGCAAATTACCCAGCGTTGAAGTTCCTAATAATTGGGAACACTTATGCGGCCTGCACTTTGCAGACCCGACCTGGAATTCTGCAGGAACTATTGACATGCTCCTTGGAGCAGATGTTTATCCGTTCATCATCAATGGCGGTGTAATACATGGCAAATTTCTTCAGCCTGCCGCCATAAATACAATTTTTAGTTGGACTATTATTGGTCCCACAAAAAGCTTGCAGTCTGATACTGTCCAAGCATTTTTTACTTCTGTAGAAGATCCTATCGACCAGACCCTAAGGCGGTTTTGGGAGATAGAGTTGCCATCCAAGCCTTATACTTCTCCAGAAGAAGAAAAGGCAGATTTGATTTTTGAAAACACGTTTTCTCGTGACCCTAGCGGTCGTTTTATTGTTGCGTTACCGTTCAACGATACTTTGCCCGTTTTTGATAATTGCTTTGAGATGGCTAAAAAAAGACTATTTTCGTTGGAGCGCAAATTGCATGCTCAACCGGAGCTACGCGCCCAATACAACAATTTCATGCAGGACTATCTTGATGCGGGTCATATGGCATTACTCGATTCTCCGCCCGTCGGGAACGATAATTATTTTTTACCCCATCACCCTGTGTTTAAAGAGGAAGGTCATACTTCTAAAATTCGTGTGGTTTTTGACGCCTCTGCAAAGGCTAAAAACAACGTGTCACTTAATGACACTCAATTGGCTGGACCTAGTCTCCAAAATGACATTTCGTCAATCTTACATAAATTTCGCTCTCATCGTTTCGTTTTTACTTGTGATGTTCGCCAAATGTATCGACAAATTTTGGTTACCGAAGAACATCGAAGGTTTCAATTAATTGTTTGGCGGTTCTCCGCAGAAGAACCCATTCAGACTTATCAGCTTAATACAGTGACCTATGGTATTAAGTCATCGCCTTATCTTTCATTAAAAACCCTTCAGCAATTAGCCATTGACGAAGGCAAAAGGTTTCCGTTAGCCGCTGAGGCTATACGGCCAAATCTATATATTGACGATTTCGTTGCCGGTGGAGATTCTATACAATCGGCCCGCGAAATTAAAGATCAACTTATTCGACTTTTGCATTTGGCTGGTTTTGAACTTCGAAAATGGAGTTCTAATTCAGCTTCTAATTTGGAAGGCATTCCGTCAGATTTTTGCCAATATACTTCTCTCGATCTCGATTTTGACGAATCAATAAAAATATTAGGTCTTCAATGGTCACCTATAGAAGATATTTTCTCATTTCGGGTTAAACCATTAAACCCAATATGTACAAAGCGCAACATACTTTCGCAAGTTGCCAGAATATATGATCCATTAGGATATTTAGCCCCACTAACACTTTTTGCGAAACGCCTAAACCAGCATCTGTGGATGTTAGGTTTAAATTGGGATGACATCCCACCAGCAGACATTTCGTCTCAATGGCAGCAGTATCAAGAAGAGTTGCCGTTATTATCGTCATTAAAGTTACCACGTTGTTTACCTCCTTCGGATCCTTTTACTTGTCATTTGCATGGGTTTTGCGATGCTAGCGAGGTAGGGTATGCAGCGGTAGTATATTTCCAGTTCATAAATCAAACTACTGGAGAAATAACTGTACAGTTTGTAACCGCTAAAACAAAAGTAGCTCCAATTAAGCGCATTTCAATTCCACGTTTGGAATTATGTGCCGCCGTTTTATTAACCGATTTACTTTCTTTTACCATTCGTTCTTATCAAGGCTTGATTGACATCTCCGATGTTTCAGCGTGGAGTGATTCTACGGTCGCTCTCACTTGGATACGTTCTCCACCTTTTCGTTGGAAAACTTTTGTGGCAAACCCTGTTAGCCACATTCAAGAAATCATTGCACCTAGCCGATGGTTTTATATTAAATCTTCGCATAATCCGGCTGATCCTGCATCTCGGGATTAATGCCAAGCGCGGTTATTTCATTTTCGCTATGGTGGGCGGGGCCTGAATGGCTTCACTACCCTAGTGACTCGTGGCCGCCTCAACCAACATTGTCAACCTCAATTGCTGAGGTAACTACGGAAAAGAAGATCCTAACATTTGTCGCTCAAACAGATCCAAACGTCATTGACATTTTACTAAGTCGCTTTTCATCGTTATATAAAATCCAAGGCATCGTGGCTTACATTTATAGATTTTCTAAACCCATGGCTCAACGTCATACGGGTCCCTTAACAGACATTGAATTACACAATGCTCTCATGATTATCGTTCGGCATGTACAAAATGTTACATTTTTAAAGGAAATAGCTTCGATCAAGGCAAACCGTAAATTACCTAAAAGCTTGCGAAAACTTTCTCCATTTGTTGATCCACAAAATATCTTAAGAGTAGGTGGGCGCTTGACACATTCTTCGCTTTCCTATTTCGAAAAGTTTCCTGCGTTATTGCCTCAGCGGCACCGATTAACCGAACTTATCATTCGGTCAACTCATGAAAGGTATTACCATCCCGGTGTTAATACCACAGCGTATCTTATCCAACAGAATTTCTGGATCCTTTCTATTAAAAATTCAATCAGAAATTATTTATCATCATGTCATAGATGTTTTCGTACCAAACCGGTCCTGGTAACTCCTCCTATGGGAGACCTACCGGCAGCACGTATTACCCAAATCAAACCGTTCAGTATTGTTGGTGTTGATTTTGCTGGCCCTCTTTTAATAAAGGCTAACCGCCTACGAGGCTCTAAAACTCTTAAGGCCTATATTTGTATTTTTGTTTGTTTTGCCACTAAGGCAGCACATATTGAACTTGTTTCGGATTTGTCGGCAGACGCGTTTCTTGCCGCTTTGCGACGATTTATAGCACGTCGAGGACGCTGTTCTCAAATATTTAGTGATTGCGGTACTAATTTTGTAGGGGCCTATCGTCAGCTTATGAGTTATCTGCATAGTGCAGTAACCTCAGAAAAGATAAAGTGGTCGTTTAATCCACCTAGCGCCCCTCACTTCGGTGGCTTGTGGGAAAGCGGTGTTAAGTCGGTAAAGACACACCTAGCTCGCGTAATCGGCGAACAAAAACTTACCTTTGAGGAACTTTACACAGTTCTTACTCAAATTGAATCTGTTCTAAATTCAAGGCCACTCTGCGCTTTGAGTTCGGATCCAAATGACTTGCGTTGCTTAACATCAGGTCATTTCCTAACTATGGAGCCTCTTTCTGCACCACCAGATGAGGACCATTCAACCAACGTTTTACCATTAAACAGCAGGTGGAAACTTCTGCAAAAACTCCATCAAGATTTTTGGGCTCGCTGGAGCCATGAGTACTTACATACTCTGAATCAGAAGGTTAAATGGCACTCTAAGGTAGGTGTCCGACAAGTTGAAAAGGACACTATTGTCCTCATCAAGGACGACCAGCTTTCTCCACTTCAATGGAAGTTTGGTCGTATTATTAATACCTTTCCCGGTGCGGACGGTATTATACGTGTCGCGGAGATCAAAACTGCGCATGGCACATTAAAACGACCTTTGGTCAAACTAGTGCCGCTACCGGTATTTTAATTTTATTTTATGTTTAGATGTATATACACATTTCTTACATGTATAGTAGTATATTATTTTTAAATATTTGCTTATTTACATATATATTTTTACTTTTGCATAGTTGGTAATATCGCTCGCTGTAGTGTACCACCCTATCTTTCGTTACCTGTTTTCCTAGCAAGGTCAAATCCCATGTGATTTCCTTCACCCAACCTATTTCCCTCCTTTTCAAAATTCTATGAATTTGGTGGGCGGTATGTTACGTCATCATCGAACACTCATTGGTATTGGTGACAATAAATACTATTCGTGCGGGTATCCTACAGTTTTAGTGAAACATTTTATGCCGTCAGTGGGAGTGCGTGAAGTGACAGTCGTACTCGAACCGTTGAAGAATACAGTTGTATGAGAGCTTTTGGAAGCGACACCATCACCCGAACGAGCGTGTTCTTGGTTGTCCGCGAAGCTTTTGTGTGTGATTTTTATTGCCCCGAGCGGCACAGGCTTTAAGGTATTTATACCCTTCCTTAAGTAGTTTGTTGTAGTTGTTTTTAGTTATTACATAACCGCTCCACTGTCATCGGTATTGCTACAAAAGCAATTGGTCCTTCCCTATAATTAGCATATCTATATCACCTCATTCATCCCATAAATCCATCAAGCGATATTAATTGAAAGGGATAAGATACACGTTTAAAGTTACCCATTAAGCCAAAGCGAGCCTCTTGTGAACTCTTAAGAGAACCACAAATTTTACAGTTCCTAATATAGCGACAAACAGATTGCTTTAGTGTGGGCCAGTAGGGACGACAAGTTTCCATTCAGGAATATTAGATATTTTGTGAGGGGAAGCAGATACAAATTTATATAATTTATTATTAGTTACACGAAAGGTAGGAAATTTATCGGGATTATCAGAAACTTTTTTAATCATATTAAGATACCAGGTATCAGGAATTAGATTTGGAAGGTTAAGAGAGACAACATCACGAGATAAGGCATCAGGTACGATATTTAATTTGCCAGGCCTATGCCTAACGTCAAAAGTGAATTGAGAGATACGCAAGTTCCATCTTGCCAAACGACCTGCAGGTTGTTTTAAGTTATTTAGCCAAGTGAGGGCTACACAATCAGTAATTACGGTAAAATGTGTACCTTCAACATATCCTCTAAATGTTTCGATTCCAAAGATAACGCCCAATAATTCTCTTTCGGTAGCTGAGTATTTTTGTTCGGCAGAAGTTAAGGCACGACTTGCATAAGCGATTGGGTGCTCTAAACCATTACTCACCTGGAACAACATTGCACCTAAACCAGTAAGCGAGGCATCGGTTTGTATATAAAATTTTTCATCGAAATTGGGTGAGATTAAGATAAGTGCTGAAGTGATTAACGTTTTAATTTGTTCGAAAGCCTGTTGAGATTCTAAATTCCACTCGATAGTTTTGGATTTCTTTTTATTGTTAATTAAAGCGGTAATGGGTGCAGATATAGTTGAAAGGTTGGGTAGAAAGATGCGATAGTAACTAATCATTCCAATTAAACGTTTGATTTCGGTAACAGTTTTAGGTGTTTTGAATTTAGTAATACCGTCGACTTTAGCAGGATCTGCTCGTAGGCCAGTTCCATCGATAATAAAACCAAGAAATGTAAGCGACGAACAACAAAATTGACACTTTTCCCAGTTTATCTTAAAACCTGCTGCATTTAGACGTTCTGCCACTTCATTCAATGTGGCGATATGTTCATCAAAGGAACTTGAGATAACTAAAATATCATCTAAAAATACAAAGGCACGTTCCTGATGTAAGATAGGACCTAACGTTTGATCCATAGTACGTTGTAGGGTTTGTGGTGCGTTACAGAGATCAAATGGCAAAAAATTATATTCGAAAAGACCTCGGCCTGGAACACAAAAAGCAGTTTTTTGACGAGAAGATAGGTCGAGAGGTATCTGATAAAAAGCTTGTCTAAGATCGATAGATGAGATAAATTTTGCGTTTCGAAGCCGGCTTAAAATAGAGTTAGTTCTTGGTAAAGGATAAGCATCAGAAACAGTTACAGAATTCAACTTTCTGCCATCAAAACAAACACGCCAATCGTCATTCTTCTTACGAACTAATAATACGGGAGACATCCAGGGTGAATTTGAGAGAGAGATAACACCAGATTCTAACATTTTATCTATTTCGGCATGCAAATGCTTTTGCAATGCAGGCGATAATGGATATTGACGTTGCTTAAAAGGGAGGGCATCACCTGTAGAGGTAACATGTGTTGCGGTAGTAACGCAACCAAGTTCAGAGGTATTAAGTTTACGAAATTTGTCAATTGTAGAGTTAAGAATTACATTTTGGGAATCAGTAAAAGAAATTTTGTTAAATATTCCTGCAGATGCACAGGAATTTGTTTTTAGAGAAGTTTGCCAAGAAAAATCCTGGAAGTAAAGTGACAAATTAAAAAGTTTGCAAAAGTCCACACCTAGTAGGAAAGGATAAGCTAATGTAGGTACAATCAAAAATGGAACCTCACGTTCAAGTGATTCTACTCGAATTTTTAATTTAAAGAAACCCGTTACATATATTTGATTATCGTCAGCTAAATTAATGGAAGTTTTTTCGGGAACAATTTGAATTTTAATATTTTGTTCAGATAATTGTTGTAGACCTTCGTTGTTTATAAGGGAGCATGAGGAACCTGTGTCCAATAAAGCTATTACATTTAAGGAACCAATCGAGATGGGTAAGTGCTGACGATTATCAAAGGGTTTCTTAACAAGTTGTAAAGCGGCAGACTTTTTATGGTAAAAGGAATTAACGGTTTGTAGCCAATTAGACCATTCAGACGGGGTGGTATAACATAATTCTTCTAATGAAGGTAAGGCATTTTGTACATTGACAGTAGCGATATTATTGTTAGATAAATTTAATAAAGGTACAGCGTTAGAGGTAGTTTTATGGTTTAAGTTTATTGACGTCCGGGTCCGTTGAATGATTGGTGTTGGGGACGATTTTGATTCCTTGAGATATTCACGCCCTGAGTAGGAATATCTCGACGAGAGTTTCCCGATACGTTAGGATTACAATTCGTACAGTTAGATTTATAGATATTTGTGCGACCACAGCCATAACAAAAAATATTTTTGGGATATGTACAAACATTGTAGTTATGTCCACTTCTCTTACAGTTCCAACAGGTAACTGAGTTGTTTGTTGCGGTAGAAGGAACATTAAGGGTAGATACTTTATGAGAAGCTCGAACTTGACACGCTAAATCGGGTTCTAAAAGGCCAGATTGTTTTTCTGGAGGGGGGCGGTATTTATAAACTCGCAGCTTTACTTCTTGAAGCGAACGACATAAATCTTTAAAGTGAGCTAAGGAAGAAATGTGTTGTAACGCTAGACGTTCGGATAAATAAGGATTTAAATTTCTAAGTAACTGATCGATAATTTCAGATTCTGAAGGTTTATTATCGAGTCTACTATATAAGGCTTCTATTGAGGTAATAAAAAAAATAACATTTTCGTCAGGTCCTTGGGTTCGATTTCGTATCTCGTTCCAAAGGTCGGTAATATAACCATGGGGTAGAAAGTCTCGTTTTAAACACGCAACTAACTCCTCCCAGGTAGAAATTGGATCTCTAATGTTCCGGTACTAGATTAACGCAAAATCGGAAAACAATTCACCCGCTGAAACAAATAAATCCTGATCGGTACAGTTTCGAGAAATTCTAAAATCGTTAATTCTGTCAAGAAAAAACATTAAAGCGATTTGAGAGTCGACCCCTTGAAAAGTTAAACCCCATTTATAAACAGGTATGGATTTTCCTAATGGTTGAGCTGGAGAAATTACGAGATTTGATAACGGTGAAGGTATATCTGTGTCTGCGTTTGGATTGAGTCTCTCAAGAACGATTCCTTCAAGATATCCGATAGAAAAGTTTGTTTAGCTTGGTTCGCTTGTTCATTGTCATATAAGCACAATAATTCTATACGCTATTTAAGATGAATGATACGCGAAACTAAACGTTTTAACTCAATATCACTTGGGCGGGGGTCTATTTTGTTTATTATATTAGTTATATCGTCAAGAGACTGTTTGATTTCAGATACGTTTTGAGTTAAATCGGAATCAATTTTTTTAAAATAGGTAAGCCTTTCGTCTCCTGGGCTAAAATGGCTTTAAGTTGTAATCGTCTATCATTTTGGTTAGAGGCAGGCGTAATATTTCTACATTCAATTTCGTAAATCAGCTCCAAAGATTTAAGATGTGTAATGTTCATTTTGAAAAAAAAAATATTTGAGACAACAATATACAAGATATACGATACTATAGTAATTCACACGACAGCAAATGGTACAACTAACTTCAAATCGGTACGATAAATGTATTTAAAGGTAAAAACTTCTTATAAAAAGGTATTCGTAGGTATAGTATTTAAATTTAATTACGGTAAGTGTTTAAATCACTAAAGAAACACGTTTAGAACTGTAAGAGGGAAAGATAGTGTTTAATAAAAGCAATAAATCACGGTTAAGTTACAAAAAGACACTCCAAATTATAGAAAAAGTACATTAGATGTGTTATTTAACAAATACAATAAGATTCCGTTACTCTAAGGTTTTAAAAGATATTCTAAAGGTTCAAATCATTACGTTAAATGCTTTTAAACACAAGGTTTCTTTCAAGTAATTTGTAAATCATAATCAAACATTCGGATTAGTAGAAAATGCTTTTAAAATGTTATCAAACAAGACAGTGTTTATTTGCGATTTCAAAAACAGTTTTTAAAGTCGAAAAACAAGCAAGGGTTATGTTTTAATCTAATATAAATAGATAATTTTCCTAATAAACAGTGTTTAAGGCATAAAATTACTTAATTATTTATTAATAGATTGTTTGTTTATTTATATATAAATGATGTACTCACATGTATAGTGCAAAAGTAGGGTTAACGTGTTAAGCAATCTGGTGGGTTCCAAAACACCAACATAAAATTTTAAGGTCAATAGATATTAGATACTTTTTTTTTTTTAGTGAAAAAGCTAAAAATAACATTGGTTAATACATTATATATTTATAAATAGAATTAATACACCCTAAAAAAACGTGAAAGGCGCCAATTCTTACGTTTAAAAGGTGATTCTTACAATCCCGCAAGCGCGGTATAAGTGACGCAACGGCAGTTGGTAGCTCTAATCTTTATACAGATTTTAGCGCGCCCATCTGTCAATGACGTCACACAATATGCAAATTAAAACGCGCAATTGACGGAATATATAAATGTTAGAAATGAAGTATAAACAATAAGGTACTCACATAAATAGGTACAGCTTCCTACAGAATAAGTTAAAGATGGCGTCTGCAACGTCCATCAGGGCTGCTGGGGCCCCCCTTCAAGATAATCTACGGATGGTGCGCCTAGCGTCCTTCGGGATGGCTCCGACTAGCTACGGCGGTCGTGGGCTGCTCCCAGAACTCGTTCGTTCTAGGGTCGTGGACTGCGGTTCGGCCAGGTTGCTTCCCAAATTATCTTCTACCTATGTAGGGAACGATGAGGAACAGGTATAGGGACGACAGACAAAGATAACAGAGACAAGGGATCTACATAGATAAAGCTACATTACCGAAGTTCAAAAGCAAAAAGCCACGTTTCAGCGTCTCTCGGAAACTCCCCACTTTTTGTTCTCCCGCCACTCGCGTCAGCGCGATCTGGAGCAAACGCCCTCTGACGTGACGGAAATACACGCGCCAAGCCTTTCAAATTTAAGGCGCGAAAACTCCCGCACATCAAAACTAAACTAAACAATGTTTAGTGCCAAATTTGGCACGTAACAAACTAACCTTGATTTGACATGTAGTGTAGTTTCGACTATATTCTTGTTGTTTGAAGTGGCGAGAACGGCTTACACTTGATGAATTGTCTCTTGCTTCATTGTTCACTTTGTCACGCACTTCAATGTAACATTTATTAACTGATTATGCCTTTTAACGCGACCAGATGCACGGCATACCAAAGGACGCATGTTGATTGCTTGAAGGATGCTCGAGTACTCTCGTCTGTTACCTGTTCCTTGGTTTTGGTTAGTTTTATGTAGGTAGGGATAATGTATAGAAATCGATTAGGTATGCAGGAGTATTTTATGATATATACAAGGTGAATTGTAAATAGTGAACGGTTACGGAACATACACGATTTATCGCTTGATGAAAGAAATGCTCACACTTGATGTATGCCATTTATAAAAGCATTGTAAATCATGACTGACCACTTTATTTTAAATTCCAAGATTTACACCTTCTACAGCAGGGATGGAAAGTCAAGTAGACTAATGGACAGGTATGATGTATACAGAGTTGTCATGTTGTGTATTATTTAGTACAAGGGTAAGCAAACTGCTCATATAGCGACAAACGCTAGGTTAAATCTGATGATTACTATAAACAACTACAGGTGTTAGTTTTGCAATATTCTTAACTAATGTTGATTGTGCGAAAAGATTTATTGTAAAACTATTAATTCGGCAAACGGTTAAGTGATAGGGATCTTGGTAGCCGCAGGTTGGTTAGAACAACAACTGAATATTGGTGAAATAGAGTATATATTTAGAAAACAATAGAACGGGAACCAAGCTGTATCTAACAAGAAAGAGCAGTTGCTATGTTCGAAGACAACAAACATAGAAACAAGGAAAGAATTGTTGAAAGCATATGTGTAGAGCACAGTAGGGTGTGGCTATGAAATAGGGACTGACACTAGGGAAGCAGACGGGGAAAAGGTATATGCCTTTTGGAATGTGGTGCTTCAGATGTATGATAGTGATAGAATAGACAGGCAAAGTTAATAACAGAGGTTTTATAAATAGTAGGGGAAGAAAGATATCTGCGGAAAATAAAAAACTAGGTGAAATAGAAGGGCAGGACACGTTCTAAGACAATTGAGGAAATAGTGCAGGATATATTACAAGCAGAGATAGGAGAGAGAGAGGTAAAGGTTGACCTAGATTAGACTATTGCACACAGATAGTGAAAGATATAAGCTGTGGAAATTTTAAGAAAACGTGTAGGTTAGCTCAGAATAGGAAACACCAAAGGAACACAACTAACCAGTTCCATTACTGAAGACCTAAAGATGATGATTTAAAATAAACATTTGTAACTGTTTAAATAAAACGTTTGCATTACAGAAATTTTTATTTAAACTAATTTTCTTTTATTTGTTTTTTGTTTTTTCATTTAGTATTTTACCTTATTAATAAACATTACCTATAAGCAACACAAAAGCCATTTATACTATAGAGTAATAAGAATGATTAATTACAACCTCACAACATATTGTTCCATGTCCTATATGTGTTAATCATATCTTTTAAGAAAACTATATTAAACTGATCCATGTATTGTTTAGCATTAAATGAAAATGTCACTTTCTTATAAAGATGCAATAGATGTTTACCAATTCAGAAGAAAAATTTAATACACCAAAGATAACGCTATTTTATTTTGTTCCAGTTGAAGTTGGAAGAAGAAACGTAAATATTGAATTACCAAGTAATGAAACTTACCTGTAATATTAAATTTTCAAACACTCAATAATTTGTTAATATTTCATGCATAGTTCAACATCTAATATTAAGCAACAACATGGCCTCAACACAGTCTTAGTCCTTTAAGGTCACACAATATAAACTGACCCCAATTAATTTAAATTGATAATTAGATAATTTGTTATCATTGATAACTATTATATGAAAATGTATAATTCAAATGTAACTAACTATTCAATAAATATATGTCAAATCAACAATACGGCCTATATGTAGTTGTTAAAAACATAGCTTATTTCAAATTAATGGAATAATTCTAAACATTTAAAAAAATGTTAACTTGATTTCTATTACTGCTATCAATCAGAGACATAAAACAAATTATAAAGTACTAAAGAAAAATAAATTTTATTATTACAAAAATCTTATATTTTATCAGAAAGCAGAAATTATTGTGCAATAATATTACAGCACAGGCAACATAAACGAAGTTAATATATCTGATACTAATAAATAAAGTAACCCACATAATTCAATGATAACAAGAAATATAAAGATGTCAAACAGTTTCAAAGCTGAAAGCTTGTGACACAGAGAGCAACTTTTTTCTGAGCGCGTAGCAGACAGAACATTTTAAAGAGTGAGTTTTGACTCAATAGTGCTGTATTGATGTTAGCAAGAAAATTTCCATGAAATGGGACCGATAATTAAATGGGAGTGGAAATAGTGGCCACGGCAATTAGAAGAACTCCGGGAGAGAATATGGCTAGCTAAGATCAGGTCTGCAAAGGCATTAGCAGAGAGATTATATAGCTGATTTTATGAGAAAGTAGGTGGACCTAACCAGGAAAAGAAGTAAAAATGGGGGTTTAGGACCTCTTCTTGTAAAGGAAGAGTTTTAACTGAAATAGTTAGCTTTTACTAAGAAAAAAGAAATATTAAAAGGTTCATTAAAATATGCAGAAATATTCGGTACACAAATCCTTGCAGAACTTTTAACTCTTTCATAATCAACAAAACACACCATTAAAGCTGTATAAAATTAAATAGATACTAGACTATAGCAACACGAAACACACAAGCAACAAATTCATTTTAGTGACTGGATGTTCCAGCAGAGACTAACTCAAAGGTAAGAAACCCATTAAACTTTGTTATAACTTGTATAATTAAAAAAAAGAAAAACCTTCATATGTCTGCAAACTTTATTTTGAGTTTCTTGTATTGTCAAGAATACAAGAAACTCAAAATAAAGTTTGCAGACATATGAAGGTTTTTCTTTTTTTTTAATTATACAAGTTATAACAAAGTTTAATGGGTTTCTTACCTTTGAGTTAGTCTCTGCTGGAACATCCAGTCACTAAAATGAATTTGGGGAATGCTAAATTCCTCTTTAATAATTAATTTCGTAGATCAAAAACAAAAAAAAATGAAAACAGAAGTTTTTAATAACTTTTAGATTTTCACAAAAGAAAAATATTTATGAGCATGTAGTATTCTCAAAACTAAAAAATGTGCTAGCAAATTAACATTATTTTTCATGTAATTACTAAAAATTAGACTACTACTTTAAATCATTTTCTCTTTAAAGAAACTTGAATAAAAGAGGATCTCACATAACAATGAATTTTGTTTGTTACAATGTTCGTTTACAAAATTTTTAACAAGGGTGAAGACTGAATGTATTAAAGCTTTTGCATTTTAATAATTTTCAATATATTTGTTAGATTTAAAAAATGTCATGTTTAAGCATCAAAAATTTTAACCAATTAGTAACTTTGCCAAAGACAGTTACTTAAATAACAACATGAACTTTCAACAAAAACAGATTGTTCTAAATTACATTACAATTCGTTCGCAATTTTAAAATATAGATTGAAAAAATCTTTTAAACTCAGGATAAAATTCAGTAACATACCCTCCTGTAATGGAATAGAATTATACTTATCATTCACAGAAATAAACCAGTTTCGGCATAGAAACTATTCAACCTTGCACTACATAATCTTGTTGAGTTATCATCACACACATGCATGATTTATTGGTTTGATCCTTTTTGTCAAGTCTTTAATAAGCTTTTTAATCTCAATTAATATTAAAATTTGAACTAAAACATTCTCCATTCATTATATGAACAAAACATGAAAACAAATCCCCAAGATAAATTTGAATATTAAGACATCCAACAAAAATTTAAAATCATACTTGTAAAGTTGTGCTAAAATATAGTGTTACCACAAAGAATCACAAATTTTTAAAACCTTCTGTTGATCGTACACATTTAGAAACTATTTCATCACACAATAGAAGAAGTCACCAAGGCCACTCAGCACTGGTTACAATCCCCTTTTGCTGCCAAAAGTTAAAGTATTCTAATCAATTCTAAAAATTTTGACCGGCCAAATTAAGCGACCAAGAAGCTACCTACAAAACCATTAGACAACTTCACACCACTACAACAAGATAACAATAACAAGGTAACAAGTGTCCAATTAGGAAGATTAAAACAAATTTGAATTATTTTCAAAAAACTAATTCAAGAACTTACTTTTCATATTTTTGAATAAACAACAGATGGAGAGAAAATGGCATACCACAACACGTTAGTGACTTCTAGTAACTATTTAGAAAATGATTAATGACGACTCTTAATAAATGATAGATTTCCAAAAAATTACTGGTACAAAAATACGAAGTGTAAAACATTGCAATATAAAAAAAAATAAATTCGGACCATTATCAAATTTTACATTCAAACTTATTTAATGTTTTACAGTTTTACAAATTATATAGTAATATAAACTTACACTTTTAAATATTACTTGGTATTAATAGAATTATAAATAACTCACGAGTTCTTCAAAATCTATTCTGTCATCCAAAGTTCTAAATAGGAAACATTTCTGGGGCAGTTTTGTTGTAAAAGTATACAATTTAATGTGTAATATTTGAACACTCCATAAAATGCATGGTTTTACTTTAAAATAGAATACAACATAAATTATATCAGAGAATAACAAAAAATTACAATGACTAAAAAATGATAAGACAGCTTGAACGTCAAGTCTGGAAACAATGCAGTGCAAAGCACTGTTTAAAATATTCTTCAAATAATTTTTGCACGCATGCTTAAACCGCCTCCTAGATTTATTTTTATCAATTTAATTTATTAAACTTACTACCGAAAACCAGTATGATTGCTAAAAGAAAATCAAACTTTATCCTCCATAATACCATTTAAGCAGTTAGTACATTGTCATCATCATTACGTCTTTAGTCCTGGAACTGGTTAGACGTGTATCTCCATTGTTTTCTATTCTGGGTTAACCTACACGTTTCCCAGAAATTCTCATAACCTACATCTTTCACTATCTGCGTACAATAGTCTGATCTAGGTCTACCTTTACTTCTCTTTTTTCTTATCTCTGTTTGTAATACATCTTACACCCCAAATGCCTTAGAACGTTTCCTGTTCTTGTTCCTATCCAATTGCTCTTTTTTTTTTGTTTTCCAAAGGTATCTTTCTTACACTACAATTTCTAAAACCTCTTTGGTATTAACTTTGTCTGTCCATGCTATCAGCTTTACACATCTGAAGAATCACATTCCAAAAGGTTTCGTTTTTCCTACTGTCCATTTCATAGCCATATAGTGCTGTGTTCCACACATATGCTTTTAACAATTTCTTCCTTTTTTCATGTTTGTTTCACAGCCGTCCAGTGCTATGCTCCACTTATATGCTTTCAGCAATCTTTTCCTTATTTTTATTTTTGTTGTCTTTGAACATAGTAGTTGCTTTTTCTTCTTAAATGCAGCATGATCTTGTACTAATCTTTGTTTTATATCTTTGGCACTTTTCACATCTTGCGTTATTTGGCTTCCTAGATAACAGAAATTCTTGTAAGTTCTCGTTTCCTAATTGTATTCTGGTCTTTGACTTATTTTCTCCTCCTTTACATACTAGTACTTTAGTTTCATTTTTGTTAATTTTCATACTGTACCTCTATGTCAGAACTGTTTCCATTTCATTAAGAGCTGCTCGTATCTCTTTCCTGCTAGATGCTAATACCGCAATAACATCTGCAAATCTAAGCATATCAATCTTTTGTCCCTGCATAATAATTCCAAATGTCTTCCTGCGTTTGACAATATTCATTATCTCTTCGATGTACAAGTTAAAAATGAAGGGGGAATTGAACATCCATATCTCACCCCTTTCCTAACATTTACTTCTCTACGTTCCTGCTCTAATTCTATTACCACGGTTTGCTCTTTGTATAAGTTATGTACTACCCATCTAGCCCTAAAATTCTTTCTAATCTTTTTGGGGATTTCAAACATTTTTTCCATTTTACATTGTCGTATGCTTTTCCAGAACTTGTTATGTTCACCTATTGTATACCAAAAATTTCCTACTTCTTTCTTTTCATATATCCCTTTTTCCCATTACAGGGATGTCTATGGCTAATTAGCTCAATAAATATTCATATTTCTATATTTTAACTTTTTAATTCATACCTGCATAGTAGATAACATATTCTTGTCTGTGCTCATCCATTATCATATATCTGGTTTTCTCATTCATATTTCTAATCCTGGCTTTACTTTAACAAAACAGCTGTGTAAAACTCGAGTTTGAAAGGTCTGATATTGTTTGCAATAGTGAAACATTTTCATAAGGTTTATTTTCGAACTTGTTGGTTACTTTCAATCTGTCCTGAAGAGCAAATACACGCGATTTTCTGTACTTCCTGCGTATTTGGTAAGTGTGAAAACTATTTGCTTGTTTGGTTACATTATTGTTACTTCTAGCTCTTTTCCACCTGCGGCTTGTTTTTTTACTGGCCTTATTTTATTTTATGGTAACTAGTTTTGGTGCTGATTGGATTACACTCTGCTTTGCCTATAAGACTGATATCCTAGTGAACGACTTCCGTGGATACGAAATTATACTTGGGATGAAGTCCGTTCTACTGTTACAATGATTACAGGAACTTGGAACCCCACATGAGTTTTTGAAGCTCTAATACATCACTAATGCGGTAGCTCTCTTAAAGATTTTACGGAGGCTCCCTGTGAATATTTTATTAACCTACTAACAGTGGCTATTTATAAGTTAACCATTCCCCTCGAGAAGTATTTCTGTTACTATTGTCAAGTGCTTATCTGGGCCCTTAAAATTTACTACTGCAGGATACTATTAAAGCTTAGTGGCGAACATATCGTAGTAATTAGTACTATTGTAGTCCATGCATTATCATCTGTTTTTTTCGTCCTAAGTTACTGCTTTTGGATCTAACCCAGGGCAGAAAATACCTTTTATGGCGACGGCTTATGTACCAATGCCGGACGTATGGTGTACTAACTGAAAATTTTAATTCCTTATTTTCAGAGATTTGCCTGTAGGGATAATTTTGTATTGCATGATCACGTTAGAGAGCTTATGAACTTTAGTAATATTTAACATATAAGTCACTGATATTTCCGCTTGACTGTGAGTGTGCACTACAATCTTAAGATCTTTTTTTTCTTTTTGTGACTTGTAAAACACTGAAAACATACTTAGGAGTTATTTTCTACCTGTTAATAATAAACCGAGCTTTAGTAATATGTTGTTTTTTTTTTGGTTACCTATAGGTTGTTAGATAGAAATTCGTGCTGTCATAGTATACTATAGTCTACAGGATACAAACGGTTTCATTGTCAACCCTTGGTTATATTTGTCCTGCCCACTCACAATCTACGACTACTGCTAGACGTTGGTTCCTTTTTTGGTTATGGATACCATTTTCGTCCCCAACGTTTACTTTTCTTCCTGACCCGTGGTTTTACCGTAACAAACTATACACACTATATACATGCTTTCTCCTTTTTCTAGTGTCTTCTCCATTATCACCCTCAGACCTAAATAGCCTCCTGTGTTCCCCTGTTTCGCCTAAACCCAAATTGATCTTCTCCTAGTATTCTTTCAGCTCGTTTTTCCATCCGTCTTTGTACAATTCTAGTTAATATTTTTAACACATGTGCTGTCAAACTTACTGTTCGAAAATTTTCACATCTATCAGTGCCTCTCTTTTTTGGTATAGTGACTATGATGTTATGTTTGAAATCTTTGAGTATCTCGCCTTTCATATATATAGCTTACAAGTTGGAAGAGACATTCTGTTACTGTTTGTTCAGCTGATTTTAGACTTTCAGCTTGCACCTTATTTATACCCAGCGCCTAACCATTTTTCAAACCCTTTAATGTTAATTCAAACTTGTCTATAAGTATAGGATATCCCAAGTCATCCTTTTCAATGTCTGATTCTAGTTCCGACCCTACATATAAATTACCTATATATTTTTGACATCTAAACACGTTTTATACATTTTCTATGATGATGTTTCCTTCCACGCCGCTTATATTTTTACTATATGGTTCTATATCCCAAAAATTCATTCTAATTAGTTTGTGTGCTTCATCTGCCTTTCCTATTTCCATCTTAGTTTGTATCTCTTGGCACTTTCACATCAATCCATTGTTCTTTAGCGTTCCTGTATTTGTGAATAATTTTCTATTTTATGACTTTGTATCTGTTTTCCTGCTTCATCTGATCAATTTTTGTATTTTCGTCTTTCATCAATTAAATTCGAGATATTCTTTGTTATCCATTGTTTCTTATTTTATTTTTGTATATACCTCAGAATATCTCTGGCCGCCATGTCTAAGCTGGGTTTAATGTTATTCCATTTTATTTATACTTCCATAGTATCAGAAATTTTCCTGCAGCAACTCATTTGACTTTTTCTGAAAACTTTTTATGGATATCTTTATCCTCTAGTTTCTCAAAGTCAAAGTAAACTTCAAAACTTATTTATGTTTGGTAATATTTTTAAAGTTCAAATATTTGAAATATTTAGTAGTTTGTAACATCTAATAATTAAATTACAATAAAACAAAACTATGCTTGTTTATTTGAAATAAAACTAAAATAGCAGTAATTTGCAAAATATTACTTTTGTTCAATTTTCATCCTATGTGCATATGCTTTGTGCTCGTGTATATTCATTCTGGAGAATAAATTAAACAATGAATACTGGTTATGCTAAAATAAAAGAATAGATATTTATGATGTAAAAAGAAATAATAAAATACTACACAAGAGGTAACATTCGTATATATGTTCTTTTATGTTACCTGCAATACAAAAATTAACTAGACCTATTTATAATTTTTCAGGGATGCTATGACTTAGTTGTTTAGCTAAAAGATATTCAGTGTATTTTAATTTAAAATCAATTAGAGAAGTTTCTCATATATAATTATAGATTTCTGAGTTAAATAAAGCAATTGCTGTGTATGCAAGAGTTTTCAAACTTAGGTCTTGTGTACTGGTATATCATACCTAACAATTTCTTTCAAATTTCTGTTATATACATTGCAAGAGCCTCATGTTTTACATATTGCAACAGTAATTAATACGTATATAAAACACTGTAAATTATGGTTATTCAGTTTTTAATAAAACGGTCTCAGATCTGTTTACCGATAAGAAAGGATGATTAATAGATATCGTGTTACAATCATATCTGTCTAGCGAAGAATGATAATTAATAGATATTGTTCCGTCCAAACCTGTATATATTCATTTAGTTTCTTTATATTATTACTATAAAGTTTAAGTTTATTTGTTAATGGTAATATCTGTTCTTTTATTTAAATTTGATAAACCCAGTCGCGTTTCACCTTCAATGTTCTATCTTGTTTGCCATATATGTTTTGGTGACGGCCTAACATAGTTTATTGTCACCGCTTGGACAATAAGTTTCTGTTTCGGAGGTCAGTCGCCATATAAGACTACCTCACCGCTTCATATTATTCTTCAAGTGTAGTAATAAGTGTCCAAGAATCTTCACCGCTCTAACTGGACATCAGGTAGGAATATTGAAAGCCGCATTTGTTTAATATCTGTTTGGTTATACTCCCGATTTTCTCTCCTGAGTATCCTTTATGTACTCAACAGGTATAGTAATAACATTAGTATAATAACGCACATTCTAGATGTTTTCTCAATTTAACTAGAATAAATTATTATGGCAAGCCCCATTGCGATAGATCAGTATTAGTTTGAATTGAATTCCATCCTAATAAATGTTCGATGTACATAAATTAATGTAAAAATAAATTCACTTCGGTGATATAAATGTGTGAAATAAATTAATTACCAGTAAGCTCAGTGCTATAAGTGTTTAATTCATCGTCTTAGAAGATTAAATTAGTGTCTAAAAGTAGTAATTAAGCTAGTGTTAATGTAGACAAGACTCTGTAAATAATATTTGTGATTGTGAAGAATAATTATTAGACTTGTGTTTATTGGAAGTAGAGGCTAAAAGACAAATTAGAAAATTCGTTACAATATCTTGTACACAAAGACTGCAAAATAGAAATGAATTCAATATTCAAACTTTAGATAATATGTTGACAATAAATAGGAAAAATGTGATCATTGTTAATGCAATGGATGTATAGAATGCACACATTTGATTTTCATTTTTAATTGCAAAGGATAAGTAATTTTAATATTTAAGTAGTACTTCTTATACAAGGGAAAGCCCTTTGATATTGAAGTCTCTTTTATTCAGGTGAGTAAACTGTTGTTTAATCACCCCAATTGCCAAATTGTAGGTTATCAATATTTGCATTAACTTTCGTGTTAATTTCGTAAATATGTTTTATTCATTTCAAGATAATGTGATCTTTCAATGCAGGTGCTATCTAAATCCAAAGTAAGTGTACAATTACATAACTACATACATCATTACATTAGCCATGTTTTCATTCTGTTGCTGGGTTTCTCCATACCTGGTTAATAAATCAAAATAAGTATCCTGTCAATGCGTTTAGCCCGAATTGGGGCTCATCAGAACAGGAGTAGCAAAGATGTAATATAAGGGCCAGTTAAATGAAAGCGAGATACATGGAAAAAGTGAGTAAACTGTTTATTTCAAAAGTAATCGTCATATCTGTTAATACATTTATCCCACTGTGACACAAAACAGATAATGCCTTCATGGAAAAATGTTTGCAGTTTCCTATGGAACCATGATTGTACCCAGATATGCATCTCTTCATATAAAGCAAATCAACGGCCACAAATCGCATGGGAAAAGATTCACCACAGCAATGACAGAAGGGGTAATGACACACACAGTTTTGGCCAATTGCCGTCTCCAATAAGAATGGTGAGTTGATTTATAAAAATAAATAAAGCCAGTTCAAGAATAAGTTTAGATGGTATTGCTAATAAGCATAAGGATTTAAAATAAGGTCTGCAAGCGATAGTTTGAGACATGCCAATGAAGCTTCTAATCACACTTTTTTGATAGAGAAAAATGTTCTTAGCAGCAGCAGATGCTCCCCAAAAGATATTACTATAACTAATCCTAGAAAACACATGTGTGATATACTGGGATAAGTTGATAGAGAGACAAAACTGTTCAAAGGTTTTTAACCAGTAACATACAGAACTTAGTTTGGAACATATGCTTTTACAGTGACCTTTCCAGTTTAAGTGTTGATCGTCGATCACTCCAAAAATTTCGCAGAGTCAACTTTAGAAACTAGTAAATCATTAATATAAGTTTTAATGTTCAAAGTTTTAATGTTGTAATTCTGAAAATTAATTATATTAGTTTTAAGAAGCGTTCAGGTTTAAATAATTCTTATTAAACCATTTATGTAAATTATTTAAAGTATTTTGCATGCAAGCCTCTAAAGATGACACATCATCACTCGCCATTATAACAGTTGAATTGTCAATGTAAAAGCATAACAAACAATCAATATCTGCATGAATGTCATTAATATACAAGATAAATACTATGGGCCCCAAGATAATCCCTTGGGGAACCCCGACCTTGTTACTGAAAATAGTAGAGTTGACTGTGCTTCAAATTCAGTTCTTTGCAGACGGTATAGAGGCAAATTGCTTTTTATCATACATGAAGCTGACAAGCCATTCTAACGATTTACTTCAAATGCTGTATTTTTCAGCTTTTGACAGTAAAATCCAGTTTATAGCACAATCAAATGCTTTGCTGAGGTCACAGAAAACCCCAGTCACAGGTTTGCCAGATTCAATAGAATCGGCAATCTTCTCAATGAAGTATTCAACAGCATTCATGGTATTAAGTTTAGGAATAAAACCAAATTCATTTTTGACTAACAAGTAATAAACAGACAGAAATTTTAACAATCTATCTAAGAAACAATATTCAAGAATTTTTTAAAATACATAACACAAAGCAATTGACCTGTAGTTATCCTTTACAGAGGTATCACCTTTTTTAAAAAAGGAGATTACTTTAGTTAGTTTTAACTTCAGTGGGAACTGACCAAGCGAAAATGAAAGATTTATCATGAATGTAAATGGTGTACTAATTAAGCTCCATCGTATGATGAGAAATAACGGAACTTCGTCGTAACCACTAGAGGCCTTAAATTTCAGTTTCTTGGGTATTAATGAAGACAATTCGTCTTTAATAAAAGAAAATAAGAACATAGAGCTACTATTGATTGTTATAGTGTCAGTATATTTAAGCTTAGGATTATGTTCAATCAACATAGTTGAAGATTTGATAAAAATCATTGAATCTATTGACAACATCATAAGGGTCTCAATAACAATGCAATCTCTGTTAATAATCTTATGACTGAATTCCTTAGGTTTAGTTTCATTACTGAAAAATCTAATAACATTCCAGCCACAACATACTGAATTGGAAGCAATACCCATTAAATTTTGGTAGAATGGTCCCTTAGTATCACGTATAAGACTAGCATGTCTTGTTATGCTCCTTATAGGATTTATATAGTTCGGGAATATCTTTTGTTAGAACGAAAAGATTTTTAAATTTGTACTTAATTTTTTAATTTGATCATTAACCCAATTCTTGTTCTGACGAATGGAACATTTTTTAGAGAAAAATGTTTAATGAAATTATATAGAAAAACATTATGAAGATAGTTAAAGGTTAAATCTACATCACTTGAGTTATAAACATCAATTCATTTCTCTTTACTAATATCGTGAAGAAAATTTGCTACATAATGTTGATTAAAAACTCTTTTTAAATCAAAAAGAGTTTTATTCAAAATACTATATACAATGTCAAATAGTAAAACTCTATGATCCGAAACATGAGTATCAACCACAATGGTCACAGATTTAGAACACATACTAGAAAAAATGAAGTTCTAAAAATGATTTAGGCGAGTTTTGTTTTTCACTGTGTTCTTTAAGTTAAAATTGTGTTCTTTAAGTTAAACCTCTGCAAAGAGATTTGTTAAAGTATTAAAATACAAAGCATCCCTAGCAGGGTCAATATTATAATTCCCAGAAAGTATAAACACTAAATTGGGTTTAAAGCTTGTGCACGAGGATAGACCAAAAATAGTTAAACAAGGTAAATATTCATATTCACATTACATAATAACTAATCTACTTAGAATAGGCAATTTAACCAATAGAAAGTAACATATTTGTTTAAACAAAGAAACATCATATTAATCCGGCAAGCATAACTCTGCAATTCCACTTTTTACTTTCTTAGTAAAATGAGAGTAAATTGCTATCTTAGTTTCTTTTGGTAGTAAATTATATAGACGTGGAGCTACATACTTAAAGCTTTGTTGACTGATTTGTTTTGTGGTTCTGACTGTTTGAACATTTAAATCCAGTTCACTTTTTGTGTCATAATTGGGGGGATTTTATGGAAAAAATTTTGTAATGTTTAAGAACTTCAAATACATACAATTGGTATATGTTGAATATATTCAATTCCTTAAACAGTGCTTTAGAGCCATACAATCTGGGTTTTCTATAAATTATTTTTAATGTGGTTTTTCGTAAAACTTACAATTTTTTTAGATTATATTTTGCCGTACCTCCCCAGACTATTATTCCATATCTTAATATGCAGTGAACAAGCCCTAGGTATATTATCTTGAAGTTGTGAATATTTAAAATGTCTCGCAGCAAGATAATATAAGCAATTGGGTGTCGCAGTTTCCCACACAAATAATTTATAGGGTCATTCCATTTCAAATGACAGACAATCATGATACCTAGATATTTAATTTTTAAGGTAGTAATGGTAGTAATACTAAAATTAGGTTCTCAAGTAACAGTAGGCTGTCTTTATAAGGTGCAAATGGTACATACTTGGTATTTTAT
This sequence comes from Platerodrilus igneus, assembly GCA_036346225.1. Taxonomy (NCBI): domain Eukaryota; kingdom Metazoa; phylum Arthropoda; class Insecta; order Coleoptera; family Lycidae; genus Platerodrilus; species Platerodrilus igneus. The sequence continues at coordinate 286,961 of JARFIW010001251.1, forward strand.
ATTTAATATTAATAAGTTATTATCCAACCATTGTATTATTTGGCTTAAGCAGTTAGATGCTTTACTTTTTACACGTTCCCAGTCCATATCATTAACAATTAAGACTGTATCATCTGCAAAAGATATGATATCACCGCTAATATTTAAATTTAATAGATCATTAATATATATTAGAAAGGATATCGGACCAAGTACTGTACCTTGTGGCACTCCATATTTTACCACTTCACAATTACTCTTGGTGTTATTTAATATTACATATTGTTTACGATTTGTTAGATAACTTCTAAGAAGGTGCAGACAATTACCATGAAAACTGACACTCGAGTTTATATGAGAGGAGTTTATGACATACTGTGTCAAATGTTTTCTGCAGATCCAAGAAAACTGCAATGACTTTTGATAATACTATGGAATCACATATTTTTTCAGTGACAGTAGTAAGAGCATTATTTACCCCCATGGATGCCCTAAAACCATACTGATTTTTGGATAGTATGTTATGTTTATTCAAAAAATTAGTCATTTGTCATTTTATTGCTTTTTCAAATATTTTTGCTAAATTGGAAACTAAAGAAATAGGTCTATAATTTGTTGTTTCATTTTTGTTACCAGACTTGTGTATTGGTTTAATGATAGCAATTTTAAAATGATCAGGGCAAGTTCCTTCACTGAAAGACTTATTGATTAATATAACTATAGGTTGTATGATATAGTCTACAGTTTTTTTTAGAAAGACAGTACTAATATAATAAGAACCTAAAGCTTTATGATTTCCAAATTCTAGTATATATTTCTTAATTTCAGATTCAGTTACTGGTTTTAAAAAACATGAATGCTGGTTTAATTGAATGTTGCTAGGCAAGGTAGGAGATTGAATTGCAATGTGTTCTATTTCTGCTGCCATTTTTTCACAAATGGTTGCAAAAAATTTGTTGAACTCATCTACCGTTTCTTTATCATTATTTGTTTGTGTGCCATTTTGTTTGAGTAACTGTATGTCATTATCTTGTTGTTTATATTTTTTTAAGTACAGTATTTGTTACATTCCATAGTACTTTTAAATCTTTATTTTTTAGTTTATTGTTATAGTAATTTTGTTTAGATACTCTAATAAGTGTAACTATTTTATTTCTATATAATTTATACAATTGATTGAGGTACTGATTGTCTATGTCATTTCTAAATTTTTTGTATATATTGTACCGTACATCAATAGATTTTGCTATTCCGTTTGTAATCCATTCCTCCTTTTCTTTATTAACTTATCATTAACTTTTATACTAGATAGGTTAATATACGATTGTAATTTAGAAATAACAGCGTTACATGCAGTGTTAACATTCATATCCACAAGTTCACTCCAGGATGCCTTTTTTAAATTTTCAATGACTTTATTATACAAGCTTATTTTATGTTTACGATACTGTTTAGTCGTTGAAACAAGTGCCCGATATTTAAAATCAAAACTACAACCAAGTATAATGGGATAGTGATTTGTAATTTTACTATTTAAGATTATAGGCACAAGCTTGTGGTTTGGTAACTTAGTTTTAACAAAAATATGATCAATACATTACTTTGTTTGCTTTTCACATCTAGTAAAATCGTTGATGAAAGGACTAAAGCCAAATTCAATAATTAAATTTAAATAGTTATTTATCCATGTTGTGCTTGCTAGTATATCAATATTTGAGTCACCAATTATGATTTCATTTGTTTCCAAACAAATATGCTCCATATATTCATTCATACTACCAATAAATTCTTGATAATCTATAGTTGGTGGTATATACAATGCATTTATGACTACTTTAGTATTATTGCAAAACAATTCTGCCCTTATAAGATCTATTTTATTTATGCATATAACATATACTTTGTGTTTAATTGAATTTTTAATATTTACAATAACCCCATCATTTTTATAACTTTTTGCTTCATTATAGTAATGAGTATATCCGTTTAAATCAAAAAGTACTGGAGATTCATTCACACTGAAAAGTTTCACCTAAAACTATCACATCGAAAAAATTATTATAAATTTGCATTAATATTTGTAACTCGTCATAGTGTTTCCTGATACTTCTGATGTTTGTATAAAAAATATTAAAGTTCGCACTCTTACAGTTTAAAATATCTATGCAGTCCTTGTTTGTATGAGCAGTGTTAGTTTTTAATTTTTTTATTTTCTATATCATGTAAAAGATTTTTTAACATAAAATTTGCACACTAGTGAATATTACCAGAACTGATTTGAGGCTCATACAATTTGATTTAAATCAGCCTCTGTTTTTATACAGATAACACCACTGCCTTCTTCTTTTCTAAGATATGTTACACTATTTCTTGTCCATATAAATTTGTAATTTTTTTCACTTTTTAATTTTCTGGCTAGATTGTATGTTTTCCTGTTGAAGACAGTTAAGTTTTCATTAATAAATATACGATGTGGTGGTAATTTCTGGAGCAGATCCATCTCATTGGATTTTATGAAGAAACCTTTGCGAGAATTCAAAAAGTTATTTCTCGCAGTATGGTTTGTAAATTGAACTATTATGCCCATTATTTCAGAATTAGGTTTTTTTGCTAATCGATGGCATACATCTATATCATCATGCTGTATTTGAGCATTTATAAATTTGGTTATACTATGCACAACTTTGTGTAAGTTTTCAAGCAGTGTTTCTGGTACACTATCAATCTCCACATTTACACAACGACCCCTTTGTTCAAGATCATTTATTTTACCTTCTAGCAGAATCACTTTATCCTCTAAATCATTTATCTTTTTGCTTGATATAATATTTTCTTTCAGTAGTTTTTGAGTTCTGCATTTTCCTCAAGAATCGAATCAAACTGCTTAGACATGAAAGTAACTGCTCGATGGATTTCTTTCACAACTTCCATCAACTCCTTATTACTAAGATTATCTGTAAGAGGTAATTTTCCATAAATAGATGAAGTTTGCGATATTTGAGTGACAGTTTCATCAATATCAGAACTTTTTTAAAACAAGTTGCACAGTATTTTTTGTTGTCACTTTCAACAATAAGTTTAGCTTTCAATGAGCAACTGGGGTGGTAGCTCTTATTACATTTACTACATAACACTGCATCCACTATCTTCTTTGAGCAGTAATTGAAAACTTAGCTTAGAGATATTAATTTTAGTTACTCCAGTAGACATACTTTATAGTTGCTTACAGAATGGGTTGTAAACATAAACCAGTCCAATAGTTACACATTCATAAACATAAACATCTGCACTGTTAAAATTATCTATTTTGATTGATATGAAAAGTCACTGTTAATGATTTATAATGATACTCATACTTTGAAATTCTAACTTTTATTTAAATTGTAGATGTCTTAATAATAACTAGGCACACAAAATATATCAGCAAAAGCTTCCCACTTGTTACTACTTTTATATCAGATTCCAAGATTTTATTCCATAAATTTCCTGCAGAAATCACACTTTATTTGACAAGCATAAATTCACCTTGTTTACTTTACAAACACACAATCTCTTAAGAAATACAATAATATCATAGCTTAAATTAAACAGATTGTTATCATTTACAGATAAAAGAGGTGGCATGTGTTCCATATTATTAATTTCATTCAAACTACATTCTTCATTATAAGTTAATTTCTCAAGGCTGTCAGTATTTATTCCTGGATTTTGCGTGCACCTCATACAGGTATACATAAAATTACGATTTAGTGGTAGATACCAGACCTCTTCGGTCACTACAAGAATAGTAAATTTTCATCTTGTAATAATCACAAAAATCAAAGAAAACACCTACAATGTTACTTTTATTGTCGACTATATTGGATACGTTGCTTTGCTTAGCTCACAGTTTGTGCCTACATGACATTGCAGATTTTGGCAACAGTCGGCATACAGGAGATCCAGCACAACTATAACCAAAAATTACACACATACACACACACACACACACACACACACATATATATATATATATATATATATATATATGTATATATATAAACATACACACACACACACACACATTGTGGTCTGAAGATGATTCTAAATGAACTCCAGATTGGGCATCGATAAAAGTGCTGTGGAATGAAGATGCCCAACGTTGGAAACCAACAAAAATGCTATAGACTGAAGATGCCACCCTAACTATTTTTGCTCGCTCAATTTTAATAAAACCACTAGAATCTTTCAAATAATAATTATTACATCCACATCAGTTTTTCTCTAACAAACAATATCTTACACATGACCTCTAAGTAAAACACTTTCACACAAATATTAAAATCTAAGAGTAGAATCCAAAATTGCCGCAATGGCTTTGTTTTACGAACAATATCTTGAATCTAACAAAAAATGTAACTTCTAAATAATAACTCACTTATACTAAAAATAGTCCAGTCTCTTTTATAACCAGTATGAGCACACTCTAATCTTAATTTCATTCACCAATAACTTCTTAATTTCAACTTACTATGCTCAAAATTTGTCAAGATAAATCAGATAATTCAATATCCGCCCCTTTAAAATAAGATTTAAACATATCTGATCGATTAGGTTTAATAATTTTTATATGATGGCAAAACCTCGCCTAGGTTGCTCCCTTCAAATCGAATTATTAACTTGTGTACACACTCTACTACAATTTCACATCTTAACACACAAAAATACTCTTATCATAAAACTAAACTAATTAATAGAAATGTACTTCTTTTAAATTTTAAACAATGTAATTTTATTTTACCGTGTAAATTAAGCTTGACATTGTCGTTGCCTCTGCTAGCACATAACCATCCATCAATGTCCAAAGTCAATCAAATCGTTAAAAAATTTCCCACTAACTAAATACCATCAAAATTGTTATTTCAATCCCATATATGCTTTTATTCAAATTGTAACCTTAATCTTGCAGTAGTGAACTATTATTTATTCATTTATTCTCTTTCTTAATTCATTTTACGTAATTCCAAAAATTTCACTTACTTCTAAGCATTTAAAATACTTTTCCTTTGCTATTTCAATAAAATAATTAAAACTACTAAAGCTGTAGTATTTTTACTATGTGATATATAATCATTAGTTCTACTACATCAAAACATTAAATGAAGACTGAACAATTGATCCCCGTATTTGACTTCCATTGGGTTATATAGACAAGCCTTCGTGTGACGTAGGCCTTTAAAAATCTAGATCAGTTCCATATCTTATAATTGGTTCCTTCCTGCAGGCTGCAGGCATGTGATGCAACACTCAGAACTTGTCGTTTTACAATAATTGGTACTATTTACTTATGTGTTATCTTATCTCTATAACTTTCAGGATTTATGACTGTAATTAATCTTATTTTATCTTATAATTTGGACAATGTCATTGACCTTTAGTACTACATTATTCTAGAATATGTTCTTTATCACTTGCAAAATATCATCTTTTCAAATGAAATACACTCATAACTTTCATCTAAATACCAATGTATGTTTGGTTAAAGAGGAAAACGCAATTAAATAATCTACCTGCGCTTTATATAAAATGAAGTTCGATACGCTTTATAATGTTTTAAAAACGTTTGTTTTTCTTTCAACATAAACATGATCAAATTAAATCTTTTATAATAATTACGTTTTTACGCAATTGAGTACCTTATAACAAATATGTAGATAAAACTCTTTAACAAAAATGCGGTTCTATAAGTAGAATATACCATTATTCTTATCCAAAAACACTATTGCTTTATCATTAACAATGAAAACCCCTTTAGTCACGTCTTTATGCATTTATAGTCAATATACTGAACATTCTCACAAAAACGCTTCTCTATGAAAATGAATATTTATATAATTCAAGCTTTTTCTTAAATTTCTCCAATTTGTGGCATCGTATGTTTACAAAATGATGCTAGATGACTTCTTATGACCTCTAATCACATCTATGTGTATGTGTGTGTAGTGTTGTGTTGTGTGTGTGAGTGTGTGTGCATGTATGTGTATGTGTGTGTTGTGTGTATGTTTGTGTGTGTGTGTGTTGTATGTGTATGCGTATTTAGACATTTATGTTTATAGAAAACGTATATGCAAAATTTCCTGTATAAATATATCCATTATGTTTGACACAGAACCATGAGATTACTAAAAAAAATTTAATTAATAAAGAATCGTGTTTTAGACAACAAAGTATTAGTTATGTTTGATGCATAAATGAGTGCTTATTAAAGAATTTTATCCATAGTAAATAATTAAAGGATTGTGCTTAGAGAAATTTGTTTAAATGCATTTAAATACTCTGTATCTACCATTCACTTCTGTATGAAACGTAAGTAATTTCAGTATTTGTGTTTGATTTCACTCAAATAATTTCAAATTTGATCAGGTTAAGTAAACTAAACAGTTTCATTAAAAATTGTTTGTTTTAGCCATGTCGCATCAGCAATAAATGTTAGTATGGGCACTGCAAACAGCATTGAGGCTAGGTCCAATAAGGATGAAAAGCTAACAGGCCCAAAAAAATACGTCCACGCAAGAAATCTGTAGTTGATATAGATGGTTTCAACAAAGACGCAATTAGAAATGTAATCTACCAGATGTATAAAAAGTTAATAATTTTAAAAAACCTTAAAAATCAAATAATTTTTTGTATTTCAGAGGAAAACATTACTGTAACAATGCTACAAGAAAGCCTTTGTGAACAAGACATATTTAAAGGAAGTAGAATAAACAATTTTAAAGGATATTGGATTTCAATATAACAAAGATGGTTCTCGTCATGCATTAATGGAAGTGCCTATCATTTCGAAGAGAGTGACATTTTTAAGACAATATGTTCAAGCTAAAGCTGAGGGGTTATGGAAGTTTGTATTTGTTGATAAAAGCTGGATTTTAAAAATGGCACTATTGAAAAATCGTGGCATGATTCTGATGCTAGAAGTGTTAAAAAGCTTACTGTTGGTAGTGCATGGTAATACTAATAATTATAGAAATATAAGATCTTGCAAAGTATGCGTTTCTGCAATAGGTATATAGTTCTTCACGCTGGGTGTGAAGATGAATTCATTCCTAATGCCAAACTTGCCTTTGCTTCAAAAACCACAAAGGGTGACTACCATGGCAAAATGAATCAAGACAACTGTTTATATTAGTTTGAAAATCAGTTTTTAATTAATCTAAGCAAGTCATCGACTATCGTAATGGACAATGCTAGCTACCATAGTACGCAAATCTATAAGGTATCAACGAGTTCTTGGAACAAAACATATTCAAAAGTGGCTGCAAGAAAATAATATTTATTACGATAGTACAATGCTAAAATGTGAATTATTAGCATTAGTAAAATAGTAAGTTATATTATTTTACATAGTTTTTTTCGTATTGCTTGAATTTCTAGGAATAAGCCTAAAGTTACATATGCAGCTGAACAAATGGCTAAGCGCTACGGTCACACAGTTTTGAGACTTCCACCATACCAATGTATTTTTAATTCCATAGAACACATTTGGGGTATGGCAAAAAGGTTCTATAGGGATCACGTTGGATACAGTGGTACTTTAGTCTAGAAGTCACTAGCTACATGAAGGGATGCTCTTGCGACTGTAACACCTGACAAGTGGACAAACACAATCCGCCATACAATAAAAGAGATACACACCTGGTGAAATAGGAAAATAGCATTTGACTATGAAGATACACTACCGTTGATTATCAATACAGATAGTGAAGAGGGCGAGGACTATCTGTGGAATGATGAAGGATAAGTTAAAATTGCTCTACAGCTTTGGCACAATATAAATATGCATACTTGTTATATTATTATATTAATGAATTAAATACATTTTTGAGTATTACTTAATTTTGGTTTAATTGATTTACGAGAAACATGAAAAACAATTCCTAAAAACATGTTAAAATGCATTAAATAAATTAATATCTTCATCCTAAAGGCTTTGTTAGAAATTTTAAAGTTGTATTCAAGACATCAGTTCCACTAAGATTCAAACTTTATGTAAATTTTAAATGGAACGTATTTGGATATCTGTTAAAGTTAATAAACTACTCGTAAATATTTTGTACTTATTTAAAACCATCAATAGTTCATGACCTCAAATAGTTCATGATTTACTGTAAATTTTAAGAAACGCACTTTACAGTAATACAATAAATTTGTGTGCCAAGCTCCTTGTTATGATATTCTAAATTGTGTGATGCAAGATGAAGTGTAACTACAGTATCAACAAGGAGTTTAACAAATTATTACTGTTTTGTATGTCAGTATACTGTCAAAACATTGTATTTTGATTTATGGAATGTGTCATTGTTGTAAGACACTGCTGCCTGCATTTCTAGAGTATGAACACTTAATACAACTTTTATTTATAGAATTAAAACTATACATATAACATTGGCAATGCAGCATTTTATCCAAAAGTGCGGTCATCCTAAAGTTAAAGCAAATGGACACCAATATCGGGAAAGTTGTGTAAATAAATAATAATAATAATAATAATAGTAATAATAACAAATCAACAAGATGTGATATATTAAAATGCATAAAGGCGTGTTTCGTATCAAATGTATTGATAAATGACCATGTATTCTCGAAAATACGAGATATATAACGTGTTCACTCGTTCATTACATCAGAAGCGGTTCGTCTTATATTAAGGCCAATCCATGTCTAGTGGAGATCACTGTTGATTGAAACTTCTACACGGGCATGTTATCGATATTATATGACACTCTACATAATTAAATTAGTACAAAACATATACAATATTTGGTAGTAATAATTATTTAGAATATATTAAAATGAAAAATAGACAATTTGAAACAAATTAAAAGCTATTGTAAGAGAGAATTTACTTAAAGATATTGAAATTAAATAGAAGATCAATGAACGTATATGTGGAATGAATTAATTTGCATAAGGTTGGATCTAACAGCAGATGGAGCATTGACTGATATTAATTTATAAGGATTGGCAGAATGAACGCTGGGAATGGTACTTATGTTAAAACTTTGCTACGTATCTAGACGTAGCCGGAAGAAAAATAAATACCAGGCTAACTACCAAACGCGGAGAGTGGGGGGGATTCACCTACATACCAAAAAAACAAAAAAAAAGCACATCGCCCACGATTATCTATTAACAATAAAAATTAATTAAAATTTCTTGATTTACACGGACCAAGAAAAGTACTAAATTTAAGTTATATTGTAAAAGACAAATTTTATAATGGATCCACGAAGTGCACATTTCGTAGCTAACATGTAATAAAACTCATTGGAAAAAAGTAATGCTTAGATTTTCTCAATAGCAAGTATGTTAAATTAAAGTATTAAATGTAGATTTTCTCAATAGCATGTGTGTTAAATTAAAGGGCTAAATGCAGGTTTTCTCCATAGCAAGTGTGTTAAATTAAAGTATTAAATGTAGACCAAGCTGTAGTAAGAATTAAAGAAATATAACCAGAAGCACTAGCGTAGCTAGCTTTTAAACATGTATGGTGAACTGGTTTCACAACATCAACCGCTGATAAATAATAATCCTCGATGTGCATAAAAGAAAACGAGTCACATACTTCTATGCGTAGGGATGCGTGGGGGATGAGTCAACACAGCAACGTCATGGTAGTCAGGATCCATTCGCCCTGCCACCATAACTGCAACAGAGGTCTACAGACAAAAGCAGTTAGTCTACATCAACGAACAGATGGGCCTACATAAAGAACCAATTTGGCCTCCAGCTAAGAGCTAAAAAAAGAATCTGATTAGAATGGGTAAGCACGGGAAACTCACCAATACACGCAAGATACCTCCTACTTGTCGAACAAAAAAACGTACATCGCTTTTGAAGTACTGGGACGAGTACTGTAGAAACTATTTCAACGCACAAGCTGCAGAATCAAATTAAAAATGGGTTCAAATAACACGAGTTCAAACTGCAATCCTCGCGTTATTAAAAGCGCGATTAGCAAACTGGAAAACACGCTATCAACTAATAGTAGGATCTATTATTTCGACAAGTCTTTAAATGGGAAACACAAGAGAAAGCAATTATACGTTCTCGGAATGTTTAACAAATTACCGGATACCTAAAACAAGGTATTGACTATTTAATTTATCAAATAAATTTTCGTTTTAGAATGAATAGATTTGAAAGAAATGTTATGATTGCACGTACTATTGTAACGAGGTAAAAATACAGAATGAGGTTTTGAATAGAAACAGAAGCTAGGTGAATGAAAAACGAATTACCACAAAAAAGGACGTATTTGAATCTATTGTTGAAAATAAACATAACAACTTAAATCAATTTGTTGAAATATTTTACATGATTTATACAGACTCATTGGGTAATTTAAGTTTCTGAGTAAAATTTGTGTAAAAGTCAATTTAATTTAATATAAGGGGCCGTTTTTGCCAAAACTACACGCAGGATATCATTACACAAGGTAAAGTAAAACCTATTGAATTCAGTCAAGTTATAACACAGTTCTCTAACGGGAAATTATATTAAATTAGATGACTTCTAAAAAAAACTCATGTACATATTAATTATAAGAAAGGTTTGCGCAAAAGTTATTAATGAGTGATATATCTTTAAGATTTGTTTAGAATAAGTGAGAAGGATATGTTTTGGACTCTTCATTTTAGCATATAAGATATGAGTTGTGAGGAAATTATTTCCAATAAACATTTTTGTATTTAAGATGGTGTTGTAAGAGAAAGTTGTCGTGGATGCATTATTTTTGTATTCGAAAGATTGTTTGTAAAAGGATTAATTTCGTATCATTATACTTGTATGATCACAGTGGTTTCATTAATTCTAGAAGATAGGAATCAGAGTGCTACCAAAAATATTTGAATGGCGAGAAATTGGAAACATTCTTTCACAGCACATGTATTGACGTCCAACATCAGACAGTACTAATTCATCCATAGCACATTTATTGGCGTCCAATGTGGCGCTATTAGATATATAATCTACAGCAATATATATATATATATATATATATATATATATATATATATATTGTAACGCATCTAGTGATCAAAAGTTTTAAAAACAGGTGAGTTATTACCAGGAGGCTCATGTCCACACACGAAAATAAAAACAAGTCTTATAAGTCTTATAAGGATTCATATTAACTACACGCACACTTAAAGCTAAGAAGGAATGTATTCAATGATGCAACTACAAGGTTTATTAAGCTCTAAAATAAGTATAGGTACACTGTCCAATGATGGTAAAAATCCAAGCAGAACATTAATGATGCGAGTAGTTGAATTGATAAAGTTGAGATGCTCGTGAAATGCAAAATAAAATAGTTAAATTAAAATTTAGGGTCGAAAACATCTGTAAAATGTCTGTATATATATTTGTTAGTTATAGTATTTTTAGAAGTAGTTTTAGAATCATTATATAGGAAATGAAGTATAAATTATGTTCATCATGATGACAGATATCAATCCTATTTTCAATGCTAGGATTTACAAATGCAAACAACTTTGGTGTTTTTTTATAAATGATGGAAATGATATTTGAGTGTAAAATACCGAATTAAGGTAGTTTTGAAGTAGTGTGTTTAGAGAATAACCAAAACATGTAATTTAATATTTAAGAGTGCTTTTAAAAAGGTTTTAAAGTACCTAGGTGATAAGTTTGTTTATGGATTGATTGATGAAAATATTTAAGAAAAAAAGAGGTCGTTCTATCAAGCTCTGTAGTTTTAATTTAAAAGGCTTCCTAAAATTATAAAAGTGAATAAGTTGCATGTATTTAAAAGGCCAAAAAGCATACTACAGTTTATAAAAAAAAAGGAGAAACGCAGTACCTCAGAATTAATTTAAAAAGATAACGACAAAGCGGAACCATAGTCATTATAAAAGCATCCAGGTATTTCGAAACAGCACTAGTAACCACGAAGGAGGACCCACACATATAAACAAGCCGGCAGTAGGACGTGCAGTCAACCCCAAGCAAAGAAAGCTTTCACAACACCGTGAAACGTATTCCAGAAACAGGATCGTATAAAAAAGAGTATCCACCATTTATTTATATACATTTCATTATAGTAGTAATTCAATTCTAAAACATTTCATGAGACTAAAGCACAATATTTATTCCATAGATTACTTACATCAATTGGCATTCCATGAGCATTTAACATCACGGCGAGGAGGCCACCATCAGTTGGAACAAATATCAGGTACCAAATTCCATTTAAAGTAAAAGCTTATTCTTGTTTTGATAAATTGCATCATTGAATAAATAAATAGGGTAAGCGAACCTTCAACCATTTTAGTTTTGAGTATTGGGGTAACGTCACAATCTGCAGGGCGTATACCGAACTTGCAGATTCAGGTGTAGTAAAGGCCTGTACATACGAGAGGGCGTGTAAGTATTCTTGTTTGGGACTTATAAATTTGAACCCGTTAACTTACCTTTTTATTCAAATATTTCTGAGTGGAAACTTTTAGTACCCACTAAACAAAGAAAGAACATAATTAGCGATTGTCATGATCTGCCTACCGCTGATCATTTTGGTTATTTTAAAACTTTGTCCAGAGCAAAGGAGACATACTACTGGCCAAAAATAAAATTTGACATTATGCAATATTGCGAAACTGTCTTATCTGTGGAGCACAAAAAGCTTCTAATTTACCACCATTAGGATTATTGGGAAAGGAAAAAGATGTGTGTCTCCCCTTCCATACTTTAGCTATCGATCTTATCGGACCCCTTCCTCGTTCCAAACAAGGTCACAAATGGCTACTAGTCATAGGTGACTGGTTTTCGAAATTTATCTTACTTCACCCACTACGTAGTGCTCAGGCACATACCACAGAAAAATATCTAGAAGACAATGTTTTCTTAACTTACGGCGTACCCCGTTTTATAATTTGTGATAACGGCAGTCAGTTGACTGGTCATATCTTCAAAAATGTATGTTCCAAATATGATATAGAAAAAATTTGGTTTAACGCAGTGTATTCACCGCAGTGTAACTTTGTAGAAAGGATAAATAAAACTGTAGGCACTGTTATCAGATCATACATTAGTACACACAATAAGTGGGATGAAAATTTGTCTAAAATACAATACGCAATAAATTCTGCAAAACACGAAGTAACTGGTTTCACACCTAATTTTCTTGTCTTTGGCCGTCATGTACCTATCTCTGGTAAATTTTATAGTTCATCTTACAAACCCTCAGAGGATGTCGATGTTATGCCAGAAGATAGAGAGGCATATGCCATTGACCATCAAGGTCTTTTCGCTCTTTTTAAAGAAATCCATAATAAACTTCATTCAGCATACAAAAGTATGGCCAACAGATACAATCTCCGTCGCAGAGAAATTTCGTTTAAAGTCGGAGATACAGTCTGGAGAACAAACAAAATTTTATCTAGTGCAGCCGACGAATTTTCCTCCAAGCTTGCACCAAAATATATCTTGTGCACTGTTAATAAAAAACTGTCAAACTTTGTATATAACCTCACTAATCCTGATGGGTCAAAAACGAACAATTGGCACATCAAGGACCTTAAACCTTATACTGGTACTGACATAAATTAAATTTCGTTGTATAATAAAACTAGGCGGCTCCGTGGCATAGTGGTATGTGTGTGACTACTACGTCCAAGGTCCCGGGTTCGAATCCCGACACGGTCCGCTTGAAAAATGTTAGGCGAGCATTTTTCACAAAAATACACCCTCGTTCGGATGAGAGGTAAAATGGAGGTCCCGTGTGTGAGTGTTGTCATGCACGTTAATGATCCCTACCTTGCTTGGAACAGCAAGGGTTCGGCAAAATTCCAAATTTTCCAGGTAAAAAAAACTCGCTTCCTGGCCAATGTAGTACCTTCGGGTGGAGCATTGGAAAAATCAAATGTAGTGTATAATAAAACTCCCCCATGCCTCTATTTATTATTTTTCTGTTACCTAATTCGTATAACCAATTATAGCTTTATTTTTTCTCTGCATTTTTTCTTTCTATTTTTCTTCCCTTAAACATGTCACCAATGAGTGGATAAACCTTACCGATTATGACTTCCCCGATTTTTGCCCCACCGATTATGTATCCCTTTGGGACGTTTGATACGCGTTAGTTATCATACCACTCATTGTTGTTCTTTTTCATTTTTCCTCATGATGAAATTTCTTTTTCTGCCAACACCTTTAATTTTTTTATTCTCCCTCCCTTTTCATTAATTTTTTTACCGTATTACCTTACTACAAAAAAAATATTTCCTAATGTCATATCTTTTTTCTCTTTGGTCCGGGGCAGTGTAATATATCTAATTACCATTCTATTGCCATGTTACATTGTGGTCCAATTTCCTTCAATATAAAAGCATTATTTGTCTTAAGTTTATACTAATACCGTTTATAATCACAAAGTTTTGATTTGTGTAACTTTTCCCTTTAGTATTATTAAATAATACACTATATAAATCTATCTTTAGTCTTTTTTTAATATTCTTTCCTTTGTATAAATAATATAAATAATTAAGATCAGATGTAATTTTCCTATTGGTTAACCTTTGAATAATATCCATAAACACACAACTGGTGTATATATTAATCTAGCCTTCAGGATAGTTTTCTTGTTTTGTCCCCCCGCTCAAAAAGTGTGGTTATCAGTAAACTGGAACAAATTTTGATTTGTCTTGATATTTAATGGTCTTTTTGAGCACATGCCGTCTTCCGATAAAGATGTCCTTTCTAATGCCATGATGTCGTACCTGGTATGTAAAAGGTGTCTGCTTATTCTTCCTAACATACATAAATATCGTTTTAGAATATAAGCAAAACGCTTATGAAGAGGGCCTACCTAGATAACCCGTTCATAATGTTAATGGATGGTAAACTGTATGTAGATTAAATTTTTAGATTGTTCCTCGTGACGAATTGCAATATTTGGTTATTGTAACACGTTTATTTTCTAGGGTCCTATGGTGGCATATCTTACCATAGCATATCTTCTGATGGCATGCTTTCCGTGGCATATTCCTTCCTGAAGTACCTTTAGGTGATATATTCTCTGATGGAGAATTTAATTATTTATGCTAAGCTATCTAAGTCTATGCATTAATTTTACTACCTACAAATATTATCGTTTAAGAATATATATTGACGTTTTAAGTACCTTCTAAAATAAATCATATGTTCGTTGAAGAAACATGGCTGTGGAACAAACAAGGATTCGCCCTTACAAATTAGAAGTTTGAGGTTAACAACCAATATAATTATCAATGGCGTTTCGTCTCAACAAACCGTAAAAAGATCCTATAGTTCTCAACAAGCCGTAAGCTCAATATTTAAGTACACGTTTCTTTCATATATCTGGAATACAGGTACGAGTTTATCTTATTTATTTTTGTGACTGAACGATGTGCATGGGTTACGTTTTAAATCTCAATTATCTGAGAAATTATGCATGTAAAATATAGTCATATCGTTATTTATCTATTACCTTAATTATTATCGATTACCTGAACTAATTTAATATTATCTTTGCTTCCTATATAATATAACCTTATGTTTTGTAAACAAGAAAGCTTTCATGAAACCTTTATTGTGAATTCTGGGGTTATGTTCAATTTAAACGTTCATTTTAAATTCTCTTAACTAATGTTGAACACTACAAAGTGTATTTATGATTTCCCTTTATTAAGAGCGTTAATTTGAAATTGTGCCTAAGCACAATAATTATTTTAGATTTTCTAATATCTTATCTGGTAGTTTTAAACAAATTTTGAAATAATAGTGTGGATATATAAACTTCATTTAGTGATTTTATCATATAAAAATTTGGTTGTAAGAAAATAACGATACATATTTAATTTTTTTTTATTAATGTTATTAACTAAGCTTCAATATATAAGTTGTATTAAAATATTTTCTTTTGTCAAGTTCTAAATTGCATCCTTTTAACGCGCCTGGGTAAAATTTAACTTTGTTCTCTAAACCCCTGAGATATAGTCTTTTGCAATCTACCCCAGCCACAAACGGTCGACGCTAGTCCCGCCAGAGTTTTAATTAGACTCTGTTGTACACCCATTCCTACCTGTAACAACGAAGGGTGCAATGGAATACCACCACAATTGTATCCGCATAATACACATATAAAAATTAAATAGGTTTAATGTCTATAATTGATAAATTTAAGTTATTCTTTTTAGATACATGCATATTTGGCCAATTATAGATATATTTTAGTTTCTTCTATTGTTATTTATTGTAATATTCGTTTTTGATAATGTACGTTAAATGAATAAAGTTTAGAGTTTTTTTTTAATTAGTTGGGTTTATTTTAAATTAGTAGATGGTGAGAAATATGTACACGAGGTTTTACAACTACACTGCAGTTAAAATCGTGAAAACCGTCCTTCGGAACACCTGTTTTCCGGTCGGGCATTATTCATGACTATCTAGGTGGGTTAACGCTCAAAGGCTTTATTAGACAAAGAAAGTTAGAGATATTCCAAGGTAGGTGTAAGAATATTCAGTAAAAGTGTTATAATCTGTATACCCCTAAAAGTTGTGCATTTGCTTTCAAAAAACACCTTCCGCACCACTGAAAGCTAGCCAAAGCACTAATTAACTGTTATGTCGCTTATTGACGTTTACATTAAAACAAAAAAAGCTATCATTAGAAAAGTGCTCTAAACGCATTAAAATTTTAAATAGTAGAGTAAAATTAAATCATGTACTTAACGTCAATTCAGCATATAACTACATATGCTGATTTTTAATGATAAAAAATGTTTGTTGTACTTTAAAGTATAGTATACCTACTAGTCACATAAATGTTTTGCCATTAGTTTATTGTACAACTTAAAAATAGCATCTATTGACATTCGCAATTCAGGTATGAGTAACAAATAAAGTTCAGCAACAGGTTTTTGTATAAAATAGTTTCGTGCACAAAATTTTGTAATTGTAATTATGTAGTGTGCATTTGTATTTTATTGTCTTTTTCGGCAATATACTATTACGTCGTTATTTACTGCAAGTTTAAATTTTTATATTATGATCAAATTCAATATACTGTAAATAACGTAGTCATTTTTAAATAGTGCCCTTAAATAACACCTAATTTTCCTTTTTAACAATAACTTTAGTTATCGTTGACTTCTTAACACTAAAATAGTGTGTTTAAGTAAATAAGCAAGTTTAATCGTGCTTGTCTTATGCTTACTACAAAAGATTTGGTTCAAAAGGCACTAATTATAAAAATGGATATTGCATCTACAAGATCACATGAAATATAAAAATTTAATTAAAGCAATGTGCTATATTTTGTTACACAGTAGTATTCAGAAACTTACATAGTTTAATAAAATGGTATAATTGTTTGTTTATGGGATAATAAACTTTAATTCTTAAGCCTTCTATTGCGGTCATTGCAGGTTTTTGTTTTAGTGTTTCTTATACAGCCCAGTGTCCATTAATGCTGATATAGTAATAAAGTTATAATTTCTAGTATTCTGATTATCTATGCAGATATATTAGCTCGCAGAAAGCAGTTCAAGGATTTACTGAACCACGTTGACTATGGAGTCGCCGCAGTGTCCATTCACAAGAACAACATTATTATCAAAATACCCAGCGTAGATTTAAGGTATACTTCAAAACATACACCCTATGACAATCTAATGGTCGGTTTATTTAACGATGCTACTCTACACCTGCTCACGCATGCTGCAATCTCAAAAATAGTTGTTATGGTTTAAACAAGATTGAATTGTCAGTAAGAGCCTGCTGTCGTACCTCAAACAATCTGGATTTTCAAAAGAAGGTTCAAGTGTGGCATACTCAATTCATTACAATTTGAAATAAATATCGACAATGGAAATTTTTATATACTAATTGTATTTGTTACAACACGGCTATTTTAAAACATCAGAGAAACATTTATTTGGAGTGTAAATGAACATCAAAACGCATATGCTGCAAATTCGTGCAGATTTTTCTAAATTAAATTCGCGATACAAAACATAGCAACGTTGTTGGATGCAACAATGTACAGTATATATCAATACTGAGCTGGCATATTGCAAAAATCATATGGAGCTAATAACGATACAAAATTGAAAAAATTGCGTATAAGCAAATTTTAGGTTACGTTGGCACTATCACTTGTCCATAGTGCGCCGCTGTGTTTACATCAAAGAGCTAGCGAACCTGTATCGAAACCGGTATAATAGATTGTTAACCAACATTGATTACCTTAAGCGTGTTACATTAAATTGTGTGCATATTGGCTTTTGTTATTATTATTATTATTATTATAAGCTTTATTGAGATAAAATTTAAAAAAAACATATAAGGAAAACAAGTAGTATAAACAAACATACCAAACAAGTTAATCCTTAATAAAAAGAAAGAAAACCCCAATAGGTGGAGTTCTGTATAAAACAGTTTTTCAACCCTACCCAAAAAGATAAAATACAAGTATAATAAAATGTATCATACATAATGAATGTAATTATAAATTACTCTGACTTAAGAACAATAGTTCCTTAAGCTTAACTCTGAAATTGTAAATTGTATTACTTTCTGGTGGGGCCATTTGTTAAGGATACTAACAGCAGTATATTCAAAACAACTTTTATATTTCGTTGTAGTACGTTTGCTGATATTGTACGTGTCTTGTCTTACTTGCCGGTTATATATAAGAGAACGTTTACATAACAAACTAGATAAGTAAGGTGGAATATGACTAATTAAAATTTTGTACAATGTGCAGGAGTATAACAGACAAAAGCGATATTCCAACTTTAAAATATTTGCATCAATGTAGTGTGGTGTAACATGCTCACTCCTATTTACATTGCAAGCATAGCAAAAACAGCAGTTCTGAAGAATTTGTAACTTATTTTTAAAACACGAGGTGAGGTGATAGTAGTATACTCCACAACAGTAGTCTATGTTACTTAGTACTAAGGAATTAATGAGGTACCACTTAATAGATTTTGGCAAGATGTACTTAAATTGATATAAGGTTTTAAGTTTAACATAACATAGTAATGACTTTTTGAGTACATGCGTTTGGAAGTTTAAGTTGCAGTCCAAATAAACACCCAGGTTTTTCAAACACTCTGAGAACACCAGATTGACCGCATCAACACAAACACTGTTGGTAAACACAGAAAAAGATTTTTGACGCAAAGCACTTGTACCAACACACATCAACAGAGATTTGAATCCATTAAGCAGGAGACAGACCATGGTTGTTTGACCAGGCAGAAATTGCTGAAAGATTAAAGTTTAGCAGTTTTACAGTGTGATTTATTTTTAGTGGATCACATGACATATAGCACTGAGTATCGTTAGCATAGAAATGTACGAAGCAATCTGTAGTCAGTTTAGACACTAGATCAGATGTAAAAAGTGCAAATAGAAGCGGCCCTGAAACACTACCTTGAGGAACACCTTGTCTGAGAACAAGTTCACTTGATATTTGATTATTTACTTGCATAACCTGGGTTCTATGATACAGATAGCTTGAGAACCATCTTATGACCATATGACCACATCCATAAAAATGTAGCTTTGCAATTTAATAGCTCATTATGAATAGTATCAAAGGCCTTGCTGAAGTCAAGTAAAACTAATAATGATATTTGTGAATTGTGTATAGCCACTGTTAGATCATTCACTATCTTCATAAGAGCAGTTGAATACTGTAGCCTGTTCTAAATCCTGACTGGGTAACAGGTAACAAATTATGAGTATTAATATGTAACAGTATCTGATTGTATATAATTTTTTCAATAAGTTTGGAAAGTGTAGGCAAAATACTGATAGGTTGTAATTGTGTCATCGATGTAGCCTTATTTGTTTTAGCTAAAGGATTTACAATGGTCTTTTTCCATATTAAGAGTATTTCGCCGTATCTTAAAAAATAGTTTATTATGTGTAACGATGCAGTTTTACAGAACGGATAATCAATCTGAAGCATTTTTAAGTTAATATCATCTGCTCCGACTGCATTAGATTTTAATTGATGCAGTGATCTCTTCATTAGTAATTTCAGTAAATTCAAAATTATTATGGACATGCTTATGAACATTGTCTCTAAAAAAAGGAAATTAGTTCATTGTTGACATTAGACCTCAGCACCATTGTAGAAAAGAAGTTATTTATAAGTTCGGCATTCATAATGGTTGGATCAATCTCATTGACATTCCTTGTGTGGATATTCTAGGTTTCAAAATTCGACTACATCTTTTTAGAGTTATTTTTAAATTTACGTATCTGCTGCTGAATCTAATAACATTTTTCTTGCTTTATTGCAAATGTCAAATAATTTTTCAGATTTCGATAGTATTGTTTATCAGAGTCTAATTTAGTTAGCTTAAATTTCTTAAAAGCTTTATCTTTAAGAGTAATAATTTGCTTAATAGTTTCAGTAATGTATGGCTTTGAGGGCTTCTTAATAATGATAGTCTTGCAAGGAGCATGCATATCAAAAGAAAAGTAGGTTTAATGAGTCTTAAATTAATACAAAGTAAAAAGGAATTGTTGGCAAGTGACTCAATTTCAGCCACAAGGGCATCCTGTCGACGCGTTTTGCCCTAATTGGGGCTCATCAAGACAGGAGTTGCAAAGTTGTAATATTTAATACAGACACCTTATAGGAAGTATAGCATCACCTAGCTCACACTTTGTGTCTTCGTGTCGTTTCACCTGACATCACAGGTTTTACCAACAGTCGACACGAAGCAGATCCGGCTCGACTGCCTTTTTCCATAGCCAAAAGTTATAATTTAAAAGAAAAGTAGGTTTAATGAGTCTGTGTTAAAGAGTCGAAAATCACGGAATGTAATTGACTTTGGCCGAGGGTTTTATAATTTCACAATTAAAGTAGCAGTACATGAGACAATGATCTGACAAATTTTCAGTATCAAGAGTTCTATATTCAAGTAGTTTCAGGTTGTTATTCACACATATTACATCGATTAAGGTGGATGAGGAGTCCGTTATTCAAGTTGGTTCACTAATAATTTGGCATGGATTTAAGGATCGCAAAATATTATTAAAGTAAGTACGTTTATGGTCAGCTACCAAAAAGTTCACAGCATCTCCAGTTAGTATAACTTCATCCACCGTAGCAGCTTTTGCTAATACAGTTTCCAAATTATCTAAGGTGGTTATAGGTACATTTGGAGGTCTATAGATAACACCAATAGCGATTTTAAGTTTATCAATAGTCACACTTATCCAAAGTTGTTCCAGTTGTGTATTTAAAAGATAATCTGTAACGAGAGTGTGAAATCTCAGGTTTTGTTTAACATAGAAAGCTACTCCTCCACCTCGGTTTATACGATCAGCACACAAGATTTCCCACTCAAGTATACTGATGCAATTTGAGGGAATGTCGGGGTTAACCATGTTTCTGACAAAGCAATAATAGAAAAATTGAGATTATCAATGTAGTCAATAAATGAGCTAAAGTTAGATAGTAAAGAGCGAATATTGATATGGCACACTGGCAGTTTGTGATCATGAATTATGGTTCTACATCCAGGAGTTATTGTGATAAAAATGTACTGCATTAGAAGAGTAATCAATTGTATTTCTTTTTTGCTCTACCTTTTTTTTGTAGACGGGACAATCTCTATCCCAAGCTACATGCTCAACATCAATGTCCAGTTTTTGATTCTTTACCACGCAAATGCAGTTAACAAATCTATATTTAAGTACTTGACATTCAGTGTATTTGTGATTGCCAGCACATTTAGGACAGCTCAGACATTGGATACATTTGTCGGCTTTATGATTGAAGCCATTACACTTGTAACATCGCGTTAGATTGACATCTTCATAAATGTTACATCTATCCCAACCTACATTGAGTTTCTGTTGTTTTATAATTTCAAAAAATGTTTTATCATCGGTTTCAAGTTTTATGGATCGTTTAATGCCAGAGTGTGTGTTTTTTTTTCAATTTTATTTACCACTTTAAGATAAACATTGTCACGTAGGATGTTGTTTTGTGTTTTTAAAGTTGTCAATAATTTATCTCCATTCCAATTTTTCGATAGTCCTGTAACCATTATTGTTAGCACTCCTTTTTTTAGTACACTGATTACATAGTTTTTATCTAATTTATTAATAGCTTCAGTTCTTAATTTATCAGATTCACTTAGATTTTTATAATTCATCATGATGCCTCCTTTAGATGCTTTACGTATTCCTGTGACACCTATATTACTAGGGTCAACTTGCGACTTAATTACAGTTTAAGTTATGTCAGAATTTTGCACTGTATTTTTTGGTCTTATAACAACAGATTCTTTTTTTTAAGTTTACTGCTATAACTGACATGGTTCAATTCTGATTGTGGTTGTATTTCTCTAGTTGCCTTAATTTCTTGTTTAATTTCATCAAGTGCTTTTTTGAAAGTACATTCAAGGGTTTTTAACCTATCCTTGAGAGAATGTTCAGCATTTCTCGCATCATTACAACCTGAACAGTAAAATTTTAGTACACGTTTTTTAAGTTGCATGCACCTAATTTCAGATGAGGATACCCCAGAACAATCATTACATATCCATTTATTACAGCCATCACATTGAAATCCAGACTTTTGGTCATCAGATTCAGTGCATATTATACAATTGCTCATGTTAGTATTGCATATTCAAATTCAATTACTCCTTAATCAATTAGTAGAATTAGGCAACTAAAATTTCAATTATACCACAGTCCAGTCCTGCATTAACATATAATGCTATTGTTTTCCAAGAAATGTGAAAGCAGATAACAAATGACAACAAACCACTTATCACTTTAAAAAAACATTAATTGATAGATAACAATTATTATTCTTCAATATTATTCACTAGTAGGACAACAAAATGCCTATTTATCATCCCTTTTTTTAGTTTTATTGTTGCAAGATTTATTATGATCAAAAGATCCTGCAATTAGCTATATGCTAGTATCAAACTTAATTAATCACCATTAAATTTACATCAAATTTTTAGCAAAACATGGAGCTGAATAAAACACATCTATACACTTGAACTTTAAAAATTTAAATGTTTGCTCATTCGTATTGCATAAATCTCTATGTTTTGCTTCTGGCCTCATTAAAAGAACCTCAACGACGAAATACACTACCCACCCCATTACAGTGGCGCCCCATGTGGTTATGTTGTTTTAAGTAAATACGTTGTTGATAGTTATGCAAAACAGTCGGTTTCGAATAAGAAAACTTTAGAATCTGGTAGGTGTAACCGTTAAAATTTATCAAATCGCAGTATATTCAGTGATATTTCGTGCACATTTGTTAGAGAAAAACGAAATTGTTTAACTATTGTGTATTGATAAAACATGTGTGGATTTCCCTTTTGTTTCTAACCTTGGTTGTTTTTGTGCATTTTGAAGATATCGGAATACTGTTACAACCTACAAATTGTTATCACATGAACGAAGAAGTTGTAAACACTGCAAGTGAATGCACTTATAATTTGCAAAGTACAAAAGATAAAATGGCCCAATCAATTACATTGTCGAATGTGCAATTTCGTGAATTATTAGCAAACTTGCAAAGCGCAGACATTTCTCAGACATCACTGGTGGTGCAAGAAGGAAGTTTCGCTAATTGTAAATCAAGATTTGATGGCTCAAAGTCATAGGATATAAATGTGTTCATTGATGCAATAGAAATTTTTAAGTATTGTATGACTATTTCTGATGTTAACGCAATTCGAGGCTTACCAATGTTGCTTGACGGACTTGCCGCAACCTGGTTTTAAGGGGTCAAAAATTCGATCAAATCATGGAATGAATTAGTTTAATCATTACCTGGTGCTTTTGGAACGAAAAAGCCACCATACAAAATATATTGGGAATTATTTGCTAATGAGCAAGATTTTGTTACCTCGATGGATATTTTTTTTGTAGGGCAAGGGCTTTAATCGTTCAGATACCATCACATACACTAAATTCAACCGTACAAATAGATATGATCTATGGGCTACTAAATACAAAAATTCGTAAATGTATTTCTCGCGAAAGTATTAAATCATTTGATGATTTGCTTAAAGAAGCTCGTGTTATGAATTAAAGGAAATTGACAGTGTTACAAATTTAAATACTAAGGCGTGTGTCGTAATTGATAAAAATAAAAGCCTTTGTTGTAGTTATTGTAAAAATTTTTGGCCATATTAAGAGTAATTGTGAAAAGCTTATTAAAAAAGAAGAAAAGCAAAACGGTAGTTCAGTAAATAAAACAAATGTCTTGGTTAATAGTGAAATTGTGTATTACCATTGTGGGAAAGCTGAACATATTCGCAGAAAAATGTCCTAATTTGGAAACTACAGTGAAATCATCAACAATGGAAGCAACCTTCTGCACCGTAGGTTCTGAAGTCCTTAAAAGAATTCAACCTAGAAACAGGCCAATTTTGCAGATAAGTATTTTGTGTACAAAAGGCACAGGTCATTAGGACACTGCTGCTAAACACAGTGCAGCTGATAAGTTTCTTTATAAATTTTTACTGGAAAAAGGTCAAATATTTTGGAATGAACTTATAAATATTAAATTAGCAGATGGTAGTGAAAAAAACTCAAAAGTTAAAAGTACCTAACATTGACGTTTACGTTGAAACTAAAAACGTGAACGCAACTTTTATTGTATTACCGAACCTAGACTATACTTTACTTGGCGTCGATTTTATTGCTGATGCGAACATTATTCTGAACTTATCGGAAAAATGCTGGCATTTTGGTGACAATCGTCAGCTCCAGTATGAACTAAATTTTGAAAATAACACAAATTGTGTAAATTTAAACAATGTTTCGGGTACGCATTTTGATAAAAGCACGGTTCTGTCGGCAGAACAGGAGAACGCTTTAGAGAAAATTTTGTGCGATAACCAAGATATTTTTGAAGTAAGGGGAGATGCTACTCCTTTTATTGAACATTATATAAGTAAGGAAAATAGTTTGACAATTCATAGTCCACCTTATAGAATGCTTCCTGCAAAAAAGTAAATTTTAAAAGGTGAACTTGATAAACTATTTAAAAGGGGGGTTTATTGAAGCATGCGAATCTCCATGGGTTGCTCCGGCGGTCCTTACACCAAAAGAAGATGGTTCCATAAGACTTTGTGTCGATTATAGACGTCTTAACGAAAAGACTATTACCGATTCATATCCATTGCCACGAAAGGACAATCTTTTGCATGCGGCAAACAATATTTGTTTATGTTAACAATTGACTTGCACGCGGGTTACCATCAGGTTAGTGCTGCTTCCGATCGCGATAAAACTGCGTTTGTCACGCCATTCGGAAATTATCGTATTTTACGAATGCCATTTGGTCTTAAAATGGCACCGGCGATGTTTCAACGCTTAATAGATCATTTTCGTTCGAGACTTCCTGAAGTCACATTATTGGCATATCTTGATGATCTAATTGTAATTTCAAATTCGTTTAAGCAACACATCGAAGACTTAAAAAGTGTTTTGGCGTCTTAGACATTTTAAACCACAGGCAAATAAAAAAATTGTTTTTTTGCCTATTCTGAAATAAAATATTTAGGACATTTAATAACGCCGGCGGGAATAAAAGCTAATCATCAGAAAACTAGTGCGATTGCAGATATTCCTACCCCCACGTAACATAAAGCATGTGCAAAGTTTTTTTACAATGTGGTTCTTGGTACAGGAGGTTTATAGCAAATTTTTCAGATATTTCCACCTCTGAGCAACTCAACAAAAAAGAAATCTGTTTGGAAATGGGGTGATAAAGAACAGAACGCTTTTGAAACTTTAAAGAAATTATTGGTTAGTACTCCAATTGTGGGTCAAGCTGATCCTTCGCAACCTTTCATTTTCCTACAGATGCAAGCAATTATGCACTGGGTGCAGTATTATTACAGAGTGAGCGAGAAAGCGAGCATCCAATTGAGTATGTGAGTCGTTTATTGTCTCTTGCCGAAATTAATTATTCTACTACCGAACGCAAAGAGTTAGCTGTAGTTTTTGCTTTAGAGAAGTTTCATGTATATATAGAATGGTCAAAAATTATTCTTTTAACGAATCATCAACCGCTGAAGTGGTTGTTTTCGCTGAAAACACCATCAGGCCGTTTAGCCAGATGGGCTTTACAAATCCAGAGCTTTAACCTACAAATAGAATATTTACCAGGAAAAAAGAATGTGGTAACAGACACGTTATCTCGTCCACAGTGTAATGATGCTCAAAATAATAAATGTAAGCTTTGCACTATACATGTTGATTTCCTGAAAAAATCTGCTTGTGAAATTCGTAACAAACAATTGAAAGATCCAGATATTACAAAAATTATTGATAGTTTTGAAAATTTAGCTAATGATAATATTGCAAACTGGACAGAGAAAGACTATGTAATGTCCGATAGAATTTTATTTCGTTATACACACGAAGATGATGCTGATGGAGTTCAGCATGTAGTACCGGTTCATCTAAGAGAAAATGTGTTACAAATGTATCATGATGATCCTACTGCAGGGCACTATGGTGTTGAAAGAACATTTTTAAAAATCTCTAAACGTTATTTTTTTCCTGGATTGAGAAAATTCATTACCGAATATGTTAAAAGTTGTTTGGATTGTCAAAGATATAAAGCTTTAAATCAGAAACCTGCAGGGTTAGTTACAACACCCGCTTATGCGCAGCGATTTGAAACAATTGCTATAGACTTATTTGGTCCACTACCTGAATTGATAGGTGGCGAAAAGTGGATATTTCTGGTAGAAGATGCCGCTACTAAATGGGTTAAAGTATTTCCACTTAAAGCAGCCTCTGCAGAAAATTGTGCAAAAATTTTAATAGAACAAATTGGTATGTATTATGGCATACCTAGAAAATTATTAGTGATAATGGAACGCAATTTATTAGTGCCATGATGAAAAAAGTATTCTTTTGTTTGGGTATTAAGCAACGTTTAATTCCTTTATA
Organism: Platerodrilus igneus; assembly: GCA_036346225.1. Classification (NCBI taxonomy): domain Eukaryota; kingdom Metazoa; phylum Arthropoda; class Insecta; order Coleoptera; family Lycidae; genus Platerodrilus; species Platerodrilus igneus. Next base: position 313,934 of record JARFIW010001251.1, read on the forward strand.
CCATCCTGAAGCAAATATGTTCGAAAGGAAAAACCGGGATTTGAAACCTAGATTAGCAATTTTGGTTGCCGATAAACATAAAACGTGGTGTGAAAAATTCCTGTTATTCGTTTCGAATTGAACACTACATTTTGTGAATCAACTGGTTATACACCAGCTTATTTAGTGTTTGATCGTGAATTACGAACATTCGATGTGATGTAACGAATACTTTTCGACATGTAGTTCAGTCAGAAAATTTTGTACCACAAATAACACCGTACTTAGATTGGCAATTAATCTAAATCAGGCTCAGGATAATAATGAAAAGGAAAAATTAAAAAACAAGAATTATGCCAATTTGCACAGAAAAGAATCTCTTAGTTACAATTTTGGCGACAAGGTACTAGTGAATTTGCATACACTTAGTAGTCCAAAGAAAGGAATTTCAAGCAAATTAAATCCCAGGAGGGATGGCCCTTATGTCATTTTAAGAAAAGTTTCACATACCAGTTATGAGATAGGGAAATGTGCTGATTTCAATGAATCTGCTGGAATATATCATGTATCTGCGCTTATACCATTTAAAGGAAATTCGCAAGTTAGTCCAAAACTTCCTATTAAAAGAAGAGGTCAGTCAAAAAAGAAATAGGTTGTTGCAAACACTAGTGTGAGTGAGGTTTGTAGTGGTTCCTCGTCGAGACATCATTGGAACCAGAGGGGGAGTGTGTAATGCCATCATTCAGTGTCGTGTGCATCGTCTCGTTATCATGCCCTCCTGGCACTATCAGTTGTCCATAGCGCACCGTTGTGTTTATATCGTAGAGCTCGCGAACCTATATCGAAACTGGTATAATGGATTGTTAACTAACATTGATTACCTTAAACGTGTTACATTAAATTGTGTGCTTATTTGGCTTTTGTTATTAAATGTTTGCTCATTCGTGTTACATAAATCAATCAATCAATCAATCATGTATTTATTTCCATTATACAATTAAATGTGTTGGATGTGTCAAAATAACTATTAAATTAATAATAATAATATATAAACTAATTTTAGACTCTAGAAAAGGTTACTGGAGATTTACTGCTTCATTAAGATAATCATTAACAGAATAGAAGGCATTTTTAACTAGAAATTTTTTTAGCGTAGCTTTAAATTGAGTAACTGGCAATTCTCTAATACAGGGACGCAGTGCATTGTAAAATATACAACCATAGTAATTGGTTCCAAACCTACTACGAGACAGCCTATGACAGGATGGCACCAAGTCAAACTTGCCACGTGTGTTAAAGTTGTGTGTGTTTATATGTTTACTATACTTAGGTAGATTTTTTCGGACATAAACGAAACATTACAGAATATAAATACATGGAAGCGTTAAAATGTTAAGTTCAACAAAATTATTGCGACAGTCATCACGAAAACCTAGATGTGATATGGCACGTATTGCACAGCGTTGTAATAGAAATATACGTTTACTGGATGAGCAATGGCCCCAGACTTCAATCGCGTAAGACATATGACAATGGAACATGGAAAAATAGCAAGTTTTTAGGACATCTAAAGATACTGAGTTTTTTAATGAATGAATGAATTAATGAAATATAGTGTTTTACAAAGTTTATTACTTAAACTGTGACAATGTTTATCCCAACTTAAAACTGCATCAATTGTAACCCCAGAAAATTAGCAATCTGGTCACGATTTGATGCTCCAGATTTCAGTGAGAAGACAAGTTGAACAGTCTTATTATTGTTTAAACAAAGTTTATTGTGAGTAGACCAATTCTGAGCTAGGGTTAAGGATTTGGTACTTTCTTGTAAAAGCTGTGATAAATTATCCCCTGATAATGCAAAGTCGTATCATCTGCATAAAGAATAAGGTTAGAATCGCATAAGAATGTTGGTAAATCATTGATGGAACATAGGAACAGAAGAGGTCCCAATATGGAACCTTGGGGTACACCTGTCGGGACATTAACTAGAGAAGAAAAATTATCTTTGTAATGAACTAATTGAGACCTATCGTGTAAATACGATTTAATAAGCATGATACAACTTTCATCACAGTTCAGAGCATACAACTTATTAATTAGTACATGGTGGTCAACACAATCGAACGCTTTGCTAAAATCTATGAATCGGTCAAAAGGTATTGACCTTTTTCAAACGACTGAGAAATTTTTTCGACAAGATTAATAATTGCATGAGTAGTAGAGATTTTCCGAAAACCAAATTGGTGGGTAGTTAGAAGTTGATGTTCCTCAAGAAAAGATACCAATTGATCTTTTAACACAGTTTCCAAAAATTTTGAAATAATAGGTAACAATGGAATCGGTCTGTAGTTTTCAATCAATGAGGTGGTACCTTTTTTATAAACTGGGACAACCTTTGCTTCTTTCAGAACATCAGGAAATATGGCAGAAGTTTATGAGCTTTGTTAACGGTATAACTATGGTATTAGATATAATCTTTATAAGTGCACTATTCAAGTCAAAGAGATCTCTGGAGTTTGTATTCTTTAAAGTTGTAATTAGATCTCTGACATGATTATACGAAACTTCTTTAAATTGAAATTTATTTTTGTCATTAACAGATACAACAGAAGGAGAAACTGGTACACCCCTATCACAAATATTTAAAGTTTGTACAACTTTATTTACAGATCCAATAAAATAGTTATTAAATTCAGTAGCGGTAAAGTTTGTATCAACATCATTTGTATATAATTTTCTGTGTGAATTAATTAATTTCCATTTTAGTCGATTATTATTCCCAGCTTTACGTAGAAAATTGTCGTATGCTTGACGTTTAGCTTCCTTCAAAGCAAATCTATAATTGTATCTTAATTTCTTTAAATATGATTTCAGATTATTACTAGGTTGTGCCTTGTGCATTTCAAGAAAGAATATATAATTTTCCCGCATTACCGCCAAATCATCAGTGAACCATTTAATTTTTTTAGAGTGAGAACCTGTCGTAACTTTAGAAATTTTTTTTAGGAAAACAAATTGTAACTGCACTCATTAGATTAGTTAACAAAATATTAAACTTTTCATGAACATTTAAATTGTCGTCATCAATAAAGTTCCAATTCAGTGATTCCACGTGTTTGTAAAATTTGAATTTACCGTAGCTAGTAAAAGGTTGAGAAAGCTTGGTCTGTTCCTTCAAGTTGTAATTATCAGTGAACTTGGACTAAATCTGTTTTACTTCTAACCTCATTAAAAGAACCTCAACGACGGAATACACCCCATTCCATAACGCTGCACGTCGATGTAATTATTCAAATAGTCCTTTTCTAATCACCACCGCTCTGTGTATTTTAATCTCCTGAAATTTTAAATCTGCCTCGGCTAGCCCAGTTTAATTTACTCAGAGTGCACAACGTTACGATAATCAAATAGTTTACCCCTTTTTCCCTAAAACTTTATCTGATTTGAATGATAAAAAATGAAGTCGATTAATATTTGTATAATGAGAAAAGCAAGATGATTTACACTTCACAGCTTAATCTGTTCGACTGTATGATAAAATTAGCCCCTGAATCAAATAACAATAAATTTTAAATTGTTTATCTCCAAAAATTAAAGTTCCCTTTTCTTATTTTAAAGCCAGCAAAATGACATTGTACTCTACTGGAAATTTCTCTGAACGTTTAAGATTTTCCCTTGTTTACAAATTTTTCACGTATCAAAATAAATTTTTGTTGGCTCCTTACATAAATTATTCAAGTTTAAAATATGTTAAAAAATACTAAATAGAAAATAATGCCTTAATATGATCAATTTTCAAATATAATAAATAGTAAATAATGTCTTATGCAAGATAGTTCTGACCTGTAGTTTTCCTTGAGCGTCTTTCAGCTGCGTGCTGTGGATCAGTACCCCAATATTGCTTTTAGTTGAGTTGTTTCGTCTCCAAGTTTTACCCCGTTTAATATGACCTGCCTTAAATTTTCATAATGTTGTAATGTCCCTTGAATTTTCGTAATGTCTCTTAGAGTTTTTGTAATATTACTTAGACTTGGAATTATTGTACTATCACTTAATTTTCAAATTTTTGTACTGACCCTTAGGGTGTCCTTAGAATTTTGTACTTAGATTGTCCTTAGACTTATTCTTAGATTGTTCTTAGAATTTTGTAAGAGCTGTTTTCTAGCAAACGGCCAGGCTTGTCTCATATATTTCACTATAATTGATTCAAAATATTTTATAACATCATTTTTCACAAAATTTTCATTGTTTAATTCAAATATTTACTCAACGCGTAAATTCTTAGGTATCAGTGATGCAGCTTATACGTGGTTCAAACTAAGATTGTCCGCTTATCAAACTTGCACATTATATAGCCTACGCCCCATATAAATTCATTGGTTTATCTGAGCTGTTCAAAGTGTATGACCAACCATTGGTTGTTTTGGATATTCTTAGGCTTTTACAGGTTAATTACTGATATTGCCTTAAGAAACGGTCCGTTGATCACGTAGGAACTCGTATATTTCTGGTTTGTATTTATTTTATACCGTCTGTTTTGATGTTGTTACAGGAATTTCTAATTTGCTTTGGCACGTAATTTCACTTATGGCTTTGTTTGTCAAGATAATACTTTTGGGATCTGCACTAACTTCATGTAGAAAATCACGTAGACCAAGTGACGTAAATTAACATATTTCTGTTTACATTTTTGCGTTTCCGAAGTGTGGACACTATGCTATCTGCTTTCATTATCGCTTGTTTAATGTGAATTGTATTATGAATTTCTAGGTATTTACTGCATTTTATGCATATTCATTTTACAATCTATAAATATTTTTGGTCTAGGACAAGTTTGATTGCGTGTAGAGTTATTTCTTTTGCTGCATGTGTGTGTATTGTTGAATGATATGCTACTCGGCATTAATTAAAGTCACTTGCAATCCTTATACAGGGTGTTAAATGTTTGCTCTTCGCATAATATACAAATTACGTATTTTTAATGCTAAATAAATGCAATTTTCTAACTCCTAGTACTATTTACATATATTGGGTAACCATTATGTCTCAATATACCCCTAAATAACCCCTTTATCATAGCATTATATATAATTTTAGTATAGATGTTGGGGAAGCAGTCAAACTTGTCAAATTAATTAAACACTCTTTTAAGTATTCAAGCTTTCGATAAATTTATTATCTTCTTCAGGAATCTAATAAATGCATATGAAAATAAATAATGTGTGCTGCTACTTAATACTACTTACGTTTAAGTGAGTTTATAAAAACTTACAACTATGGAAGTTGGACATTACTTCATTGAAGATTGAAAACAAACATGTCAAAAGTGACAGACGTTTACATAACCTTATTTTGTTGTTTAAACTACTGTAGTATAATTAAAGGTGTAAAAGTTGACTAATCTATAATTATAGGTATACAAATTGACAGTTTCAATGTCCATTTCTTAAGAAGTACGTTGATGACTTGATATGAGTATTCCTAAAGGGAAAGGTAAAGAGGTACTTCAACTTTTTAACTCGTACAATTCATTTATTCAGTTCACTATTGAGGAAGAGAAAAACAATAATATCTCGTTTTTAGATATGCAAATAATTAGAACTGAAAACAATATTCTTATCAGCAGTTGGTATCATAAACCTATATCATCAGGAAGATACTTGAACTTTCATTCATATCATCCCTTGAAAACGAAAATCAACCTAGTACTAAGAATGAAAAAAAAACGGGTTGTATCATTATCACACCATACCTTTAAAAAAATAATTTAACTAAATTAAAAAAACCTACTTATTCAAAACTTTTACCCACCAAGATTTATAAATAAATCATTATTTAACACCTCATCTGAATCAGAAAATACAAGAACCATTTCAACATTACATAATAGCAATAATAGTAGTAACTCTGAAACAGCTTCATTATTTTATACAGTTCCATATATACAAAACTTCACAAACAAACTAGCCCACATATTTAAAGATTTGCCCAATATAAGAATTGTCAACAAAACAGTACTCATTATTAATAAGATATTTTCTAAAATAAAAGATTGCACTCCACTATTACAAGAATCAGGTTTGGTCTATTAAGTGCCCTGTCTCAATTGTCAAAGCCCTTATGTTGGACAAAAGTCCAGATGGCTTTCAGCCAGACTTACTTCGCATAAGAGTGACTGTAAAAAGGAATTAAATCTTGTGCTCTTTCTTCTCACGTAATTGAGACAGGACATTCAATGGACTACACCAATACCAAATTGTTTTTAGTGAAAAGCATTATCATAACAATTATTTTTAGAAATGGTTGCTATATCGTTAAAAACAAATCCTTTAAACAAGACAACAGATATTCAAAATTTAAGTAACATTTATTCTTATTTATTGTCCTTCATTAGAAACAAATAGCAATCAATTTCGATATTCCAGGTTTTAGCAGGGTTCTCTTTATAGTTTTACATATTTAAATAGATAGTACTAACTTAGGGAATTAAATTTAAGATATTTGATCACTTCTCCCCTAATTGTTTTACAACACTTTAGTCAATTTGTATACCCATAATTATAGTTTAGTCAACTTTTATACCTTTAATTATACTACAGTACTTTAAACAACAGAATAAAGTTATGCAAACGTCTGTCACTTTTGACACGTTTGTTTTTAATCTTCAATGAAGTAATGTCCAATTTCCATAGTTGTAAGTTTTTATAAATTCACTTAAACGTAAGCAGTATTAAGTAGCGGCACATATTATTTATTTTCATATGCATTTATTAGATTCCTGAAGAAAGATAATAAATTTATCGAAAGCGCGAATGCTTAAAAGAGTGTTTAATTAATTTGACAAGTTTGACTGCTTCCGCGAAATTTATACTAAAGTAATATTCCAAACAGTCAATATATCTTATTTGTATATATATATATATATATATATATATATATATATATTGTAGTGGTTTTAAAGGGCTAAATCTACATATAAACAAAGTAATTTCAAAACACCCTGTATAAAGGAAACAACCAGAATTTACGTGCGAAATTTATTCCAGTTAGTTCATTTTTAAGTAACAGGTATTAACAAAATTTTACAAATAATGAATAAAATTTAGTTAGGTTCGTAAAGAAAAAAAATGTTAGAAGCCAATGCAATTAATTTATTAATTTAATTGAGTTGAATTGAACGGTTATTTACGTATAATATGCATAAAAGCGTGTAAAAATCAATAATACCAAGGTGAAACGCGTTGCTAACAAACAAATATATCGATTGGGTTGAAATACCATGAAAAGAAGCTCCTAGAAATGTTGTGTTAAAACGTTCGTTAAAATTAAACACCTGCAGGTTTCTAAATGTCAAGTTCCATTTATTTTTATAGATAACAAACAAGTTTCAAAGAATATCGGGTAAACGGTCGGATGTTTTCCCATTAAACGCTAATGAGCGGTTATTTAATTTTACGTATTTTGGGGTCCACATGGAGTTGTAGAACGCGGTCAGGAATATCGATTTCTACCACTCAAACAAGGTTAGAAAAAGACGTAGAAATGCATAAGCAAGGGACCGCGTTAGTATAGGCGGGATTTGTAAAACGTCAATGCATAGACTATTGGTCGATATCGTTAGTCGCACATCAGACAAGACACGGGAATATTGAATATTAATTTTCAGAAAATATCGTAACAACGCGCTGAATTTCGAGGATTTAGAAATCGGTTGAACCAAAATTTTGAGAACGTGTTATTGTAAATGAAGGACTTCGCGTGAAATACGGCCAAGAGGTGGCATCGTAAATGTATAAATACCTTTGCAAAATATAGTTAAAGCCCTTAGTATTTTAATCGCTTCAGACTACGTACGAAAGTTACCACGAACTTGTAAGTATAGAAAATTATTTTAAATTATATAGCACGGTGTTAGCCTCATAATTTGTACGCGGTGTGTGCCGAGTTTACATTTTTTTTTATTGAGGTACCACATACATTTTTTTTAACAAGCTCGTGTAGTGACGTTATGTAACGTGGATTAAATTAAATAATTATGAAAGAAGTATAATTAATTTGGATTTGAAAATTGGATACACCGTGAAGGCAGCGCTAGCAGCTCAACTTAAATGGGGTTCTTCTACTAATAGCTAGAAGCAGCCTGCAGAGCAGAAAGAAGCAAATATACGGCAGCGTCAACGAAGCAGAGATCTTCTAGAAATTCCAGGTAACGCTTTAAAATTGTGTTGTTATAAACTATGAAACTATGAATATTGGGTGATGTATGAGAGTGAATTTTGAAGGTATTGTGCATTATGTTGCGTATTGAAAATAATACGTATAACTAACTGTATTATGGAACTTAAATAGAAATCTGAAGGTGTATATAAAGTTTATTAACGTTCCATCAGGAAGTTAAATTTTGTAAAAAGTACATGGGTTTGTTTTTTTTGTTTGTTGTAAGAGTATGCGAAGTATAAGGGCATATATTATTCATAATTAAGTGGGTTATCATGAGCTCACCATACTCCAGAGTTTACGTAAATTTAAAATAAATTATAAAGAAAGAATGAGAAATAAGATATTATTCAGGGCCCATTTACTCCGGGTACATTCTATGTGTTTGATAATTTAAATTAAAATACAGGAGATTACAAAATAAGATTTATTGAGGTGTAACTTGATCACTGAAATGTGGATAATATTGAATTTTATTTGTAAATAGTGATAAATAAAAGATTGTATGATTGTTGTATTTTGTGGTTTTATTGAGAGTGTGCGTGAACGATGCAAAGCATAACAGTGAATCTAGGTATCCAAGAGGAGGTCCAACTGAGCTAGCCAGAAGCAGTTGAAGAAAGCAATTCAACCGAGGAAGAGAGGAATCTGGGTAAGAAATTATTTTTTTTGAATTTTTTTATTTTTGGTGAAATTTTCGATTTTTGTATAAATTAATTTTCGAAACTACTGAGAACCCGAGAGTTCCACGGCAATATATATATATATATATATATATATATATATATATATATATATATATATTATAGGTAATTATTTATACAAGGTAAGTTGATAAATACTAACGTATTACAGTTAATAAGATGAAATAATAGTTTAGACTTTTATGCAAAGCCCAAATGATCATTTGAAATCGAGCTAGTAATTGAAAGATGAAAAATATAAGGTCTTGGACAGAACTTGAACCTGTATCTCAGTCTTTCTAGAACCATGCATTTACCAATTATGCCACCGAGACCGATGACATTAGGACCTTGCATAAAAGTGTAAGTCATTAGAAGAAGTATAAACTGAGTCTTAAAATACTGTTAAAGTCTTATATCTAGAATTATTATTCATAGATATAAAGTCAGCAAAGCTGGTTTAACAATATACCTGCTACACAAGGTAAGTAAGATTAGGATAATATTTAGTGATCTAGAATTTATACCTGCAATAGATGCCTAGCAATGGCCGATTAAACCCCGGTGACAGTTTTGATTAAAAAATAGTTTTTATATTTGTTGAAGATTATAACACTTTTATATTCAAAAGAACATTCCAATTTGAGCTTTTGTGACTTGGTATAGTTATGTGATAATCATTAAGGAAGATTCAAATTATGAATAACTAACTTCAAATTTATAAGTAACTTGCTTGTTATAATTTATATAAGTTAAACAAAAAATTACAAAAAATAGTTCACATTGGAGTTGATATTTTAAGGTCTTCAGATCATTATATATACACGTAACACGTTACATATTATTTAATCATTTCATTACTATATTATCTATGTGTATATGTATGAATAACAATAAAAACAACAACAATAATAATAATTCAATTTGTTTTAAATTTTCACTTCAAAAAGTTTTGTAGCGAGTCCAAATTTAATATGGGAATATATAATTTTAAATACAGCCTAAAGGATTATAACGTATTTCCAAAGTGGTCCGCAAGATCATTTGGGTTGGTCATCCCTGAATTAGATTTGCATAACATGTGAAACTTTGACACAAAATCCTGAAATGTTACGATATGCACGTAAAACAAGCTTTTGAACATGCAGAATGTTATTTAAAAGCAGAAGGGCACTTTGAAAATATTATACCATAAAATTTCCTTGTTGAATAGTTTAGATATGTTTTGAATGCAAATTACCATTTTTAAGTTTTTAATGAAGGACAACTTTGATACAAATGATTTTAAAAATTGTGAATTTTTATTTTTTAGATTTGTTCTGTGCAATAACAAAACAAACAGAACATTAGATAATCAACTATTTTTCTTTGGACAAATACAAAAATATAAAAGTCAACGATAGGCAAAACTTACCAGGTTTGCTATTTAAAGTATACCAACGATTTCGTGGTCGTTCATAAACATCCAGTTCATTTAAAGGATAACAATTCTACCCAGAAATTCATCTATACCCATAAAATTTCTATGTAAAACAGTTAGTATTGTTGCCGCTGTATTTCCCTGGTCAGGAATTGGTCTAAAAATATAAATATTTAACTGCTGATTGGTAATCGATGTAAAACGAACAATTCACATTCTTCATGCCATTCCACGGCCGAACCAGCTTTTTCTTTAACGGATGTTTGATATTTGGTTTTACCCAAAACAATCGTAACAAAGCAATCATTTGTATTATGTTTCCCTTTTATTAGAAGATCTGAAGCTCTTTGAACTAGAAGATAAGGACAAGTTTAAATTAACAATCTCTAAAAAAATTTTATTTTAATTCATGACCCACCTGTAACTTGTACATGTGTAGGCATCCACATTATTCCTAATTAAGGCTCATTAATATGAAATTATGTAGGTGAGCTACTTTACAACTTACAGCCAAATTCACTATGAATAATATATTTAACTGCAACTCATATAACGTATTTTAGGATAGAAATTGAAAAAATAATTTTTGAAAAATCTCCAGGATTTGGCTTCAAAACAATAAGAAACAAAAATTTGGCAATAGAATGTCACGTTGTACATACGTCATACTTTACAATTTCCGTAATCACAGCTGCTACAGCACATAAAATATACAAGGAATTTCAATACGTTCCGAAATGCGATACAGTTTAAAGAGTTGCTCCATAACGTGTTTAAACGGTTAAACCTAACAACTTTTAAGTACACCACATTGAGACGATTCATTGCAAATAGAAATATATTTTAAAAATTGAAAAATATTCAGTTCTACATGAACTTTTACCGCCTAATTAACACAAGAGAGAGATTCAATTAGTTCAAAATTTAGTGCTTGCAAAAATTATATTCGGAAAATAACATTAGGCAAAAAGTATGCATATATATATATATATATATATATATATATATATATATATAAACCAAATATTTGTCTTCATACGTACCTTAAGAATGAAAACAATAAACGTCATTTTATTTCAAGTGGCAGTAAACACCAGAGGTGCGTTCATAAATAACACCCACTCGGGCGAGTGTTATACCGGAGCACTGTTAAAGCGTTCATAAACAACATTTTACGCTCTAGTTATGTATTCTAAGACGTACATAAATTCCTGGGAAGGCGCTTCTAGCGCACCTTATTTAACCTGGTCTGAAGCTTGGATAAATTTTTACTTGATATGCGCAATGCACTGTTTACTTTAATTCCACACCACACCTTCAAAGTAATCTCGAATACGACACTGCTTTGTGTTGATGCCACCACCATTGAAACAGTTTAAGATTCATCATCATTGTCTCCTATATCATCATATTCGTAAAAGAATTGTAATAATTGAAGAAAAATTACAATTAAGAGATCAAGCACTAGAGCTTCGTCAGAATCTTTTTAAATATTTATAAGTTCTACTTTTTTTAAAACGTTAGTCACTGCTAAGGTCCTAAGGACAAATAAGCAACTGGAACAACTTTTTGTCTGCAAAAATTCTCGTAAATTCAAAAGATAAGGTTACAAGAATATAAACAAATAATACATAAACACGTCAGCGTGTTCCCAAACCGTTCATCAACTAATCGGGCATTGTATGCACGCCAGATACATCTTACCCCGGGCATGCGCTATACCCGGAGTATTATTTATGAACACATCCCAGGAACGACAATATGGTAATGCAATTAAGGCAAATACTCGGGGCCAGGGTTGGCTGGTGAGGCTCGAGATCGACATTTTTATGTACTTAACTTTAGAAATAGTTTGTTGAAATAAATATCTAACATTTAAGGTGTTGATAAATATTTTTCTTGTAATTATATATATATTTTGAAGTAGAAAGATATAAATCTACAACTTGTGTGTACAGACATAGTAAAAAAATTAAAATGTAAAACATATATTGTAAGATTACATAATGTAGTTGAAAGCAATTGTAAATAATTAAAAATAAAAATTAGAATACTTAATTAAATACAAATCTTATTATAAGATTCGTTCGTAAAATAATAAAAATGTTTGTTCAGACACTTCCGATACGTAGAGATCATTAGCATAGTACAATTTTCCCAGAGGTGTTTCAGTGTTGGCTTTGACACCCTTACATGGCGAAAAGAGTTTTTTTAGTTTTTGAGTAAAAATTGTCAACGGTATCGATCGTTTTCTAACGGAGTTCTTACTTTTATGTATGAGACATAATATCCACCATCAATTCAACCTATATGTTCTACCGCACCATATAGTGTGCATAAAACTTTAGTTTGATTTAAAATAAAAGATGAGCAGTTTGTGCATCTTTTTAAGCAAAATGGCATTAAGTCTAGTAGCGTTGGAAAATAAATATGGTTATTCATCTTTGCGGTTTGGGATCTCAAGACCTTGAATAGTTTTAAGTGTAAAATCAGTATAGCTGGTGGATTGCAGATAAGAAGTTGTTTAGTGGTATTGGTATAAATAATTTTTTTACTAGATTCGTAATTTCTCTTTGTGCACATGTCACATTTTAGTTTATTATTTACAGTAAGTAACTCATATACTAAGAAATAATTTAAAAGGGATTGCACGAAACTTTTACTTTTCCTAAATTCGTGTTTTTGCTTAGTGTTGGTTCGTGTAACATTTGTTTCGCAGTCTTTATTTTGGCATGTTTGTAAGCTTCTATTGACTATGTCCGTTTCCGTATTGTTATTGAGACTATTGTGTGAGCGAAGTGAACTATTCTTATCAGTTTTGATTTTATTGGATGGTGAACTATTGTCTGAGTTTGATTCATATTTTGAACTTATTTCTTTAATTTCTTCAGTTTCGTTGATTGTAGAGTTTCCAGTATTATTAAATTCTACTACTATAGGATTATTATTGTTACGAACTATTAGGCAACCCGTCAAACAAGCAAGTTGCATAACCGAAGTGTATTCTTCAAAAGTCTAGAATTTTTTGAGCAAAAAGCAGACTATGAATCATCTAGTTAATTACAGGGTATATATAAGGTCTCTGATAAGTGTACATCAGTTAGTCTATATCCAAATGTCGTATATAAATCATATCGTGTATAGTTAGTAGATCATTACGTTTTGAAGATCCTATAGTAAATATAAATTTGTGTTATGCGAGCGTGCATATTGTACCGCCAGCTTATACATAAATAGACAAAAGGGTAATAAATAAATTACGGTAGTGTTAGTGTTGTTAAGAAGACTTATGGTTAAGGATTTAGTTTAAGAAGATATTAGTGGTTGTCAATAGCATTAGTGTGATAGTGCTTCATTGTTAATTGGACTGAAAACATCTATAAATAAGGCATATACTGTTAATTAAACTTGTGAATAGTGAATAATAAAAACTTGTTATTACTTGTTCTAACTTGGTAAACGCGTTAACAGTAGCCCCCTACACTGGTGTCAGACTGTGTTGGGTGTATAGTGATTAATTAAAACAAAAACACAAGTTTAAAGACATTTGAGTAGTTTATATATGCCAGTTACAAGAAGCCAAAGTAAAATGGACACACAATCTTTAATGAATTTCCTTAAAGATTTTAAATCCGGTATGGAAGAGAGGTTGGTTAAACTAGAAGAAAAGTTAAGTAAAAATTCTGGAAAAAAGGAAGAAAAGTTAAGTGAAAATGGTGCGAAAATAGAAGAAAAGTTGAATGAAAACAGCCACGTTAGAACAAAGATTAATGAAAAGCTTCATTGCATTGAAAGAAGATTTCACTGAACAGTTGGGCAAAAGTTGGACAGTAAATTAGTAAAAATGGAAGAAGATGTGATGAGGCTGCAAGAAAAAACGATTTCACTAACAACGCGGCCACTTGAATTAGCAAACCAAGTTGTAAATCAGAACATCCCAGAAATAAGAAGCATGGAAGGAAGCGAGTCAATACCGTCAAAATTTAAAGTAAAACCACCTACAGTTTATGGTAAAACACCTTGGCCGACATATTTGAAACAATTTGAAGTTGCTGCAATAGCCAACGATTAGTGCACCAAAGAAAAGGCTATCTCCTTAATAGTGGCCCTACGGGAGGGAGACCTTAACATCTTGCCAACGATTCCCGATCATCAACAGAATGATTACGGCTTCTTAACATCGATGCTTGAAATAAGATATGGAGACGCTCACTTTCAACTGGTTTACCATGCACAAGTTAAGAACCGCTCACAAAAAACAAATAAAAGCCTGCAAGAATTCAAAGCTGACATTGCCAGACTACTTTGAATGGCATTCCCAACGGCACCAGACAGCTTCCTCGAACAACTGGCTGTTCAAACATTTGTTGATCGCATTAAAAATGGCGAAATACAGCAAGCGCTAAGATTGGCACGGCCAAAAATGTTATATGACGCACTGGCTCATGCGTTTAAATTTGAAGCAGCTAAGCAGACATCACACAGGGTAAGTCACAAAGTTCGGTCTGCCTTAGAAGAACTTGGGCAATCGCAGAACAGAATAGAAGAAATAATCAACCGTGTGTTTGAAAAACAAAAGGGGAAAAAGCTGGAAAAATAACGACCGCGGAGATAGGGTCTGCAATGCTGGAACTGCGGTGAGGTTGGTCATATACAGAGACGCTGTACTCAACCAGAAAAACAACCGATTGAGCAGCAGGAAAACTAAAGCAAGTCGACCTAAGAGGACGAACGTCGACAGCACAACGTAGTGCCACGGAGAATATCATCCGTGCTACATCGTCGATGGAAAGTCTGGACAGCAGTTATATCGATGATAGTATTAATGGTAGTGTTATCCGGTTACTCCTGGATACAGGAGCGACAAGGATTATTGTGAGACCAGATTTGATTGGTTGTGGAAAAGTGCTACTTGCATCGGTATGTCTTCGAACGGCAAGTGGTAAGAAAATTTCTACTCACAGAAAGAGACTGCCGTAACGTTGGGAATTGAAGACAAACTAATTAATCATCGGGTGTTGGTAGCTGAAATTACAGAAGAATTGATCTTGGGAATGGATCTCATGAGAGAATATGGGTTTCATGTGAACATGAAAGAAAATGTGCTTCGGATATGATGATGAGGTGCCATTTTAAGGGACGAGTAATCAGACGATGCAAGTTCAAATGATTGTGATTTGAAAATACCCGAGAAGACGGAAATGATCGTGATGGAACGTCCGGATGGTACTCTCCGAGAAGGACAAGTATGCATGATGGAAGCAACTGTATCGGGAATGGGTGAGGAGGGATTACTGATTGGAAGAACACTGGTAAGGTCTCGAAATATGATACCAATAAGGTGCTAAACATTAATCCGTATACGGTGACCCTGAAGAAAAACATGATTGCGAAAAGTTACATTCCAGTATGCCATATTAGCGTTGTGTGAACGACACAAATATAAACCTGCCAACGTTGCTCACAGAAATTGCTAGATATGTTAATACCTTCGTGTCAAGAATTAAACGGTGACCAACGGGATAAAGTAAAAGAACTGGTCGGACGATATTAAGGTCGGTTTGCACTGGATGATAGTGAGAAAGGAAGGAAGGATGGTTTACCTGGTTATAATTTATTCCCATGCATGTAAGGTTTGGTTGGCCAAAAAATCCTTGACAGTTAATCTATTAAAAAATCAAAGTATTTCGCACTCTAAACACACTTTCTCCTGGCAAAAGCCTTTACAAAAAATTATTATACGATTAACACTTATTATTCTACCTTAAATTAAATGCAAATACTCCAATATTCTTTAAAAATAAATCTAAAATTAATACTTGCGGAAATTCACAAACCTCGTAATTAAAATATCTTCCAATTTTAAATTGATGTCCAATCAGCTTACAAGATTTTAAATATTTAAAATACTCGTTTCAAACAGCAATTACGAAAGTACATTATGCTTAAATCTTCCTTTCAATTATTTAATAAAGTTTTCAAAATAGTGTTATCTTGAAGAATTTTTTTCTTGTAATTAATAATTTTCGTTTTTTCTTTGTAAGTTACGTTTAAAACTTTGCTTCTTTATTCATTGCAACCTCGCAACTATTAAATTACAGTATGCTTATTGCATACTTAAATAATATCTTCGCATAGCAACAGCTCGCGACTTAAATCAAAATTAACTTTTTGCGATCGAATTTCAGAATCGAATGAAAACCTCTTCCTCACTAAACGCTTCCTTATATATTCAAATTTATCTATATCCAGAAGGTACTAGAATTAGAGGGATTTTATTCTAAATAATAAACGCCTATCTTACGTAATTTTCTTGAAAATCCTCATTAGTGTTCCAAATTATTGAGCTTTATTACTTGGTTATCTGGTTCCAGTTACTCGTGACGCACTTTGTTCGTCCTGCTTCCACATATACTATTATTGTGGTGTGTCACTTCTCTCTAACAGTGAATGCGAAGATCATAAATATTTCTTATCAGTTATTAAAGAGATTTTACGGTTTTTTCAATGATCGGACCGCTTCTTGGAATAAAATGTTTATTTCTTAATGAGTTCATACAAATTGACACATTTTTCAAATTCCTCTCGAAACTTCTTTCTTAATCTTGTCTATTCCAAAAAATTTTCTATTTAAAATAAATTTGTGCAATTCACAGGGTAATTAATTTAAACTTTAATTGCTCTTTAATGCAAAAGGAGTTGCATTTTATCGAAAATACTTGCTTTTGTGTTTCAGTACACAAAATTAGTATGAAAATTGAAGTTTTTAAATACATATTGATTGTAGTTTGTTAAGCCAAATGCGTAAAGCTAGTACTATTCTTTGCTATTGACAGCAAATAAAAAATATTTTTATATGCATCAATTTGCGTTCGCACTGAAATGCGTTTTACGGCATTTTGCAAATAAATAGGTTTTACATATACAACTTACGTTACTTGCTATGTATTTACACTATGCTTATATCATACAGGGTAATTATTTATACACCGGAAATTTAATTTTCTGTTTGTAACTCAATGAATAAAAATACACTTGTATTGTACAGGGCGTAACCATAAATTTACGAAAATTTCCGTTTTCTCAGGATTCTTTTATATTTTGGTGGAATTTATTTGTAGAATTCGACAACTAAATTCCACTAAAATATAATAGAATCCGGAAAAATAGAAATTTCCGTAAATTCATGGTTACATCCTATAAAATACAAGCGTACTTTTATTCATTTAAGTGCCCTGCAAAAACGCAAATTGTGCGTAAATAAAAAATCACCTTGTATTATATAAGTGTATTGTAAATAGCATAGCATAGTACTAACTTAACAAATTACAATCAACGTGTATTTAAAACCCCAAAATTATTGTCAATTTTGTGTACTGAAGCACAAAAACAAATATTCCTGTAAAATGCAACCCCTTTTGCATTAAAAAGCAATTAAAGTTTAAATTAATTTCCCTGTGTATTACAGAAATTTATTTTAAATAAAGAATTTTCTAGAATATTAGGAATATAAAAGGACGAGCCATCGGTATTTTGAACTACGTAAATAACTCATTAAAAACTAAACATTGTGTTCCAAGAAGCGGCCCGGTCACTGAAAAAACCGTAGAAACTGATAAAAAGTATTTATTACCTTTCGTATTATTAACTGTTAGAGAGATGCGATGCGACACATTAAACTTGGTGTTAAACAAGAAAAAACAGCGCACATCGCGATAACTAGAAGCAGATAACAAGGTAATAAAACTCAACAATTTTAAACGCTAATGAGGATTTCCAAGAATATTACGTAAGATAGGCGTTTATTATTTAGAATGAAATCGCGCTAATTCTCGGAAAATTTGCATTATAATGTTTCTTACTATTCTACGACCTTCTAGAAAATAGATAATTTGCATATAAGGAAGCGTTTATTAGAAACGGGATTAATTCCTTGATTAGATTCAGTCGATTCTTAAATTCGATCGTGAAATGTTATTTTAAGTCGCGAGCTGTTGCTTTGCGAAGATGATATTTGAAGTATGCAGTAAGCATACTGTAATTTAATAACTATTATGGTACAATGTATAAAGAAGCGATGTTTTAAACGTAACTTACGAAGAAAAATTGGAAGTTATTAATTACAATGAATAAGGACAGTTCTTCAAGATAACGCTATTTAAAAAATTTTATTAAATAATCAAATAGAAGATTTAACCGGAAAAGTACTTTGGTAATTGCTATTTGAAATGAGGATTTTAAATATAGAAAATCTTGTAAGCTGATTTGATATCAATTTAAAATAGGATTTTTAATTAGAAGGAGCGTTTTTGTGAATTCTGCAAGTATTACTTTTACATATATTTTAACTGATATTGGCTTATTTGGTTTTAGTTTAAGGTGAAATAATAAGTGTTAATCATATAATATTTGTTTTTGTAAAGGATTTTTACCAGGAAAATTTGTATTCAGCGTTCGAAATACTCTGACTTTTTAATAGATTATGTCAAGGTTTTTTTGCCAAAACAAATCTTACAAGCGTGGAAATAATGATAACCAGGTAAGCCATCCACAAACGAAGAAGTTTAATTCTGTAAATTTAAAATAAGGTATGGAGCAATTTTTTTTTGTAATAAATACTTGTTAGAAATTATTTCATGTTTGAAAGAAACGATGTTTTAAATGTTCTATATGCTTTGGTATGAGAAAAAATATTTCATACTGTTTAAATACTTTGTGATATTGCTGTGTTTGATTTCATTTTGAAAAATCCGTTAATTCCGTTGAACTAGCCAGGCAAAGTTAAAATGAAAGGTAAGAGAACAATTTCAAGTTTTACAAATTGCTGTATCTGTATCACACCACTCTTTTAGTGACGCTTTCAACGCGGCTTTGTCACAGCACTCTTTTTGCGGCACCTCAGCATTCGATCATTTTTATATCACCCTTTTAGGCACCTCATTCTACTTACACATGCACCCATACATACATATAAATCCAAGATAGTATTAATCAAATTTTTGAAATTCTGCCAAACCAATATTTTACCTTTTCTATATTAAAAAAATTTTTACCATTGAAAAAAGCTATTTTAAATATTTAATTTATACACAATAATTCCATGTTCCAATCATATTTATAACCAATCTCATTGTAAGTAGCTGCAAGTTGTCATACTTATAGTATTAATCAGTGTTTATATATTTTTAGTTAAACCTGTGATCAAGCATAAAATATATGCGAAAATTTAGGTATTAAAGAAGAGTAGTTATTTCCAGCAGACCTATAACCCACAAACTATCCTATTAAATTAACACTAAAGGTCGTTAACAATACAAATTATATATATATATATATATATATATATATATATATATATATTGCTGTGATAAGGGGTTGTTTAGAGGTGTATTGTGTAGCAAGGGTCGTGCAGTAAATCATAAATTGCTATAGGAAGCAGAAAACTGCATTTATTTAGCAGAAAATTAAAATAATTCATACATTACGTAAATAGTAGGCATTTAACACCCTGTATATAGATCATAATTAGCTTTAAACAATGCTAATAAGTATATCTTACAAGAATAGTACTCGTATTTAGCATAAAAATAGATAATTCATACATTAAGTAAATAACAAGTATTCAACACTCGGTATATAGAGCTTTATTAATTTTAAACAATGCAAGTGAAAATATCTTTCAGTAAAAGTACGCTTATTTAGAAGAAGTGATAGTACATGTAATTAAACACGCATTGAAAAGGGTTCTAATCAGTTATAAAACAAATACGAAGATGAGGGATAAAACTTAACAAAGCTTTGTGTAAGTGCGTGGAAACAATAAACATTTTTGATAAGAAAACGCAGTTCAAACACGCGTAAAATAAACGAAAGTAAAATTGAAATTACATCAGTTATTTGAACAATATGGAAAAGGCGATATCTACACAAAACAACGTATGGTCAAGATAACGAGATATCTATAAACAAATAACCATTACATGGAAAACCGATAATATTACATCAGACCCCACTTCAAATGCATAAAATACAAAGACCTTATTGTTTAAGATATCTACAGACTTGTTGAAAACCTAGCCCACATGCAAGTGGGATGAGCCTATATTAACACTGAGCAATGATAAGACAGTTCAGTTTTAAACTTAACCAGGGCCAAGCTGTGTCACTAGGAATTAAAAGTCACGCGTAATTTTAAATATTTAATAATATAATAGTGGAAGTTATAGTGACAAATAAGTGCTACAAGTATGAAAACTTCTTTTGCCGTTTAACGGATTTGAATGTGATGTTAATAATTTGAATCTATGGTACATTTTTATAACTCCAAATGTGGTATAATGATTCAAAGGTGTGGATAATTTAAATGTGAAGATATAATAATTTAAATGCATAGATAATTCGAATAGATGGTATAACATTTCGAATCTTAGTGAAAATAATTCTAATTGATGATAATTCTAATTAATGGTATAATATTTCAAATGTGTGGATGGATATAATAATGCGAATGTGGGGATATTTTAAATGGATTAATATAATCAGCGTCGACGATTTTGGTACAATTTTGAGTTGCAAGATTAAATGCAAATAAAAGAAAGAAGAAGTAATCTATGGAAACAAGGGGTTTAATTAAACAGAGCAGTGATAGACGGATGTAACGGGTCAAATTTAATTAGTTTTAAGTTATTTTTTCTATTTAAATATCAATACTCAATTTACTTAATTTATATAAAAGTGTACCGAAGTCAGCAACAAACACTGCATTCGTTAAAAGTCCGTAATATTATAAAGGGGTTTAGAACGTTCAGGGTTCCTTTGCTAAAAAGAGGTAGTTTTTGGTGACTTTAAATTGGTTTCAAAGCATATAAATTTGGAAATAAATAATACTTATGATATTGATTGATTGAGGTGTGTACTTTAATATTTTCAAAACTTGTAAATAATATTTCGTTTCATTATATGAAATTAATTAACTTGGTTTTATAATTCAAACAAATAGGTAATCAAAAGGGGTGGAGAACAAAAAATTGATCATCGTAACGTTGTGCACTCTGTGTAGAATAATAAAAGCTAGCCGTGGTATAATAATAAAAATTAGTAAAATTAAATTTGATTAAAAAACACAGAGAGATGGAGAAAACGTCCATTGACACCGAGTACGGCGTAATCATATCAATATATATATATATATATATATATATATATATATATATAATAGTTATTAAGATGAAATGAAAACCCAACTTTGTATTTAAAGTTGAATTACCATTTCAAATCGAACTAGTAATTGAAAACCACTAAAGAACGGCTACAGCAGGATTTGAACCTGCAACCTCTGATTCTCCGGATCAGTGCTCTAACCAATTGAGCTATCTAGCCTAATTGTTTAGATGATGTTATACTTAATACTACTGAAGCTTGGCCCTTCTTAATGATTTTCAATTACGTCTTGCATTTAAGGAAATTGAATCTAGTTATATACATAATTCATGTACTAATAACTTGATCATCCCATTTTTGCAACGTTCGGAATAATACAAACATGTAATTATATTATTATTAATAGTGAAGAATAATCCACATTTGGAATGCAAATGAATGCTTAATATATATTAATAGTTATTAAGATGAAATGAAAACCCAACTTTGTATTTAAAGTTGAATTACCATTTCAAATCGAACTAGTAATTGAAAACCACTAAAGAACGGCTACAGCAGGATTTGAACCTGCAACCCTGATTCTCCGGATCAGTGCTCTAACCAATTGAGCTATCTAGCCTAATTGTTTAGATGATGTTATACTTAATACTACTGAAACTTGGCCCTTCTTAATGATTTTCAATTACGTCTTGCATTTAAGGAAATTGAATCTAGTTATATACATAATTCATGTACTAATAACTTGATCATCCCATTTTTGCAACGTTCGGAATAATACAAACATGTAATTATATTATTATTAATAGTGAAGAATAATCCACATTTGGAATGCAAATGAATGCTTAATATATATTAATAGTTATTAAGATGAAATGAAAACCCAACTTTTATTTAAAGTTGAATTACCATTTCAAATCTAACTAGTAATTGAAAACCACTAAAAGAACGGCTACAGCAGGATTTGAACCTGCAACCTCTGATTCTCCGGATCAGTGCTCTAACCAATTGAGCTATCTAGCCTAATTGTTTAGATGATGTTATACTTAATACTACTGAAGCTTGGCCCTTCTTAATGATTTTCAATTACGTCTTGCATTTAAGGAAATTGAATCTAGTTATATACATAATTCATGTACTAATAACTTGATCATCCCATTTTTGCAACGTTCGGAATAATACAAACATGTAATTATATTATTATTAATAGTGAAGAATAATCCACATTTGGAATGCAAATGAATGCTTAATATATATTAATAGTTATTAAGATGAAATGAAAACCCAACTTTGTATTTAAAGTTGAATTACCATTTCAAATCGAACTAGTAATTGAAAACCACTAAAAGAACGGCTACAGCAGGATTTGAACCTGCAACCTCTGATTCTCCGGATCAGTGCTCTAACCAATTGAGCTATCTAGCCTAATTGTTTAGATGATGTTATACTTAATACTACTGAAACTTGGCCCTTCTTAATGATTTTCAATTACGTCTTGCATTTAAGGAAATTGAATCTAGTTATATACATAATTCATGTACTAATAACTTGATCATCCCATTTTTGCAACGTTCGGAATAATACAAACATGTAATTATATTATTATTAATAGTGAAGAATAATCCACATTTGGAATGCAAATGAATGCTTAATATATATTAATAGTTATTAAGATGAAATGAAAACCCAACTTTGTATTTAAAGTTGAATTACCATTTCAAATCGAACTAGTAATTGAAAACCACTAAAAGAACGGCTACAGCAGGATTTGAACCTGCAACCTCTGATTCTCCGGATCAGTGCTCTAACCAATTGAGCTATCTAGCCTAATTGTTTAGATGATGTTATACTTAATACTACTGAAGCTTGGCCCTTCTTAATGATTTTCAATTACGTCTTGCATTTAAGGAAATTGAATCTAGTTATATACATAATTCATGTACTAATAACTTGATCATCTCATTTTTGCAACGTTCGGAATAATACAAACATGTAATTATATTATTATTATAAGTGAAGAATAATCCACATTTGGAATGCAAATGAATGCTTAATATATATTAATAGTTATTAAGATGAAATGAAAACCCAACTTTGTATTTAAAGTTGAATTACCATTTCAAATCGAACTAGTAATTGAAAACCACTAAAAGAACAGCTACAGCAGGATTTGAACCTGCAACCTCTGATTCTCCGGATCAGTGCTCTAACCAATTGAGCTATCTAGCCTAATTGTTTAGATGATGTTATACTTAATACTACTGAAGCTTGGCCCTTCTTAATGATTTTCAATTACGTCTTGCATTTAAGGAAATTGAATCTAGTTATATACATAATTCATGTACTAATAACTTTTCATCCATTTTGCAACGTTCGGAATAATACAAACATGTAATTATATTATTATTTAATGAAGAATAATCCACATTTGGAATGCAAATGAATGCTTAATATATATTAATAGTTATTAAGATGAAATGAAAACCCAACTTTGTATTTAAAGTTGAATTACCATTTCAAATCGAAAGTAATTGAAAACCACTAAAAGAACGGCTACAGCAGGATTTGAACCTGCAACCTCTGATTCTCCGGATCAGTGCTCTAACCAATTGAGCTATCTAGCCTAATTGTTTAGATGATGTTATACTTAATACTACTGAAGCTTGGCCCTTCTTAATGATTTTCAATTACGTCTTGCATTTAAGGAAATTGAATCTAGTTATATACATAATTCATGTACTAATAACTTGATCATCTCATTTTTGCAACGTTCGGAATAATACAAACATGTAATTATATTATTATTATAAGTGAAGAATAATCCACATTTGGAATGCAAATGAATGCTTAATATATATTAATAGTTATTAAGATGAAATGAAAACCCAACTTTGTATTTAAAGTTGAATTACCATTTCAAATCGAACAGTAATTGAAAACCACTAAAGAACGGCTACAGCAGGATTTGAACCTGCAACCTCTGATTCTCCGGATCAGTGCTCTAACCAATTGAGCTATCTAGCCTAATTGTTTAGATGATGTTATACTTAATACTACTGAAGCTTGGCCCTTCTTAATGATTTTCAATTACGTCTTGCATTTAAGGAAATTGAATCTAGTTATATACATAATTCATGTACTAATAACTTGTTCATCTCATTTTTGCAACGTTCGGAATAATACAAACATGTAATTATATTATTATTATAAGTGAAGAATAATCCACATTTGGAATGCAAATGAATGCTTAATATATATTAATAGTTATTAAGATGAAATGAAAACCCAACTTTGTATTTAAAGTTGAATTACCATTTCAAATCGAACTAGTAATTGAAAACCACTAAAAGAACGGCTACAGCAGGATTTGAACCTGCAACCTCTGATTCTCCGGATCAGTGCTCTAACCAATTGAGCTATCTAGCCTAATTGTTTAGATGATGTTATACTTAATACTACTGAAGCTTGGCCCTTCTTAATGATTTTCAATTACGTCTTGCATTTAAGGAAATTGAATCTAGTTATATACATAATTCATGTACTAATAACTTGATCATCATTTTGCAACGTTCGGAATAATACAAACATGTAATTATATTATTATTAATAGTGAAGAATAATCCACATTTGGAATGCAAATGAATGCTTAATATATATTAATAGTTATTAAGATGAAATGAAAACCCAACCTTTGTATTTAAAGTTGAATTACCATTTCAAATCGAACTAGTAATTGAAAACCACTAAAAGAACGGCTACAGCAGGATTTGAACCTGCAACCTCTGATTCTCCGGATCAGTGCTCTAACCAATTGAGCTATCTAGCCTAATTGTTTAGATGATGTTATACTTAATACTACTGAAGCTTGGCCCTTGTTATCGATTTTCAATTACGTCTTGCATTTAAGGAAATTGAATCTAGTTATATACATAATTCATGTACTAATAACTTGATCATCCCATTTTGCAACGTTCGGAATAATACAAACATGTAATTATATTATTATTAAGTAGAAGAATAATCCACATTTGGAATGCAAATGAATGCTTAATATATATTAATAGTTATTAAGATGAAATGAAAACCCAACTTTGTATTTAAAGTTGAATTACCATTTCAAATCGAACTAGTAATTGAAAACCACTAAAAGAACGGCTACAGCAGGATTTGAACCTGCAACCTCTGATTCTCCGGATCAGTGCTCTAACCAATTGAGCTATCTAGCCTAATTGTTTAGATGATGTTATACTTAATACTACTGAAGCTTGGCCCTTGTTAACGATTTTCAACTACGTCTTGCATTTAAGGAAATTGAATCTAGTTATATACATAATTCATGTACTAATAACTTGTTCATCTCATTTTTGCAACGTTCGGAATAATACAAACATGTAATTATATTATTATTATAAGTGAAGAATAATCCACATTTGGAATGCAAATGAATGCTTAATATATATTAATAGTTATTAAGATGAAATAAAAACCCAACTTTGTATTTAAAGTTGAATTACCATTTCAAATCGAAC
Organism: Platerodrilus igneus; assembly: GCA_036346225.1. Classification (NCBI taxonomy): domain Eukaryota; kingdom Metazoa; phylum Arthropoda; class Insecta; order Coleoptera; family Lycidae; genus Platerodrilus; species Platerodrilus igneus. Next base: position 339,921 of record JARFIW010001251.1, read on the forward strand.
TAGTAATTGAAAACCACTAAAAGAACGGCTACAGCAGGATTTGAACCTGCAACCTCTGATTCTCCGGATCAGTGCTCTAACCAATTGAGCTATCTAGCCTAATTGTTTAGATGATGTTATACTTAATACTACTGAAGCTTGGCCCTTTTTAATGATTTTCAATTACGTCTTGCATTTAAGGAAATTGAATCTAGTTATATACATAATTCATGTACTAATAACTTGATCATCCCATTTTTGCAACGTTCGGAATAATACAAACATGTAATTATATTATTATTATAAGTGAAGAATAATCCACATTTGGAATGCAAATGAATGCTTAATATATATTAATAGTTATTAAGATGAAATAAAAACCCAACTTTGTATTTAAAGTTGAATTACCATTTCAAATCGAAGTAGTAATTGAAAACCACTAAAAGAACGGCTACAGCAGGATTTGAACCTGCAACCTCTGATTCTCCGGATCAGTGCTCTAACCAATTGAGCTATCTAGCCTAATTGTTTAGATGATGTTATACTTAATACTACTGAAGCTTGGCCCTTTTAATGATTTTCAATTACGTCTTGCATTTAAGGAAATTGAATCTAGTTATATACATAATTCATGTACTAATAACTTGATCATCCCATTTTTGCAACGTTCGGAATAATACAAACGTGTAATTATATTATTATTAATAGGAAGAATAATCCACATTTGGAATGCAAATGAATGCTTAATATATATTAATAGTTATTAAGATGAAATGAAAACCCAACTTTGTATTTAAAGTTGAATTACCATTTCAAATCGAACTAGTAATTGAAAACCACTAAAAGAACGGCTACAGCAGGATTTGAACCTGCAACCTCTGATTCTCCGGATCAGTGCTCTAACCAATTGAGCTATCTAGCCTAATTGTTTAGATGATGTTATACTTAATACTACTGAAGCTTGGCCCTTCTTAATGATTTTCAATTACGTCTTGCATTTAAGGAAATTGAATCTAGTTATATACATAATTCATGTACTAATAACTTGTTCATCTCATTTTTGCAACGTTCGGAATAATACAAACATGTAATTATATTATTATTAAAGTGAAGAATAATCCACATTTGGAATGCAAATGAATGCTTAATATATATTAATAGTTATTAAGATGAAATAAAACCCAACTTTGTATTTAAAGTTGAATTACCATTTCAAATCGAAAGTAATTGAAAACCACTAAAAGAACGGCTACAGCAGGATTTGAACCTGAACCTCTGATTCCCGGATCAGTGCTCTAACCAATTGAGCTATCTAGCCTAATTGTTTAGATGATGTTATACTTAATACTACTGAAGCTTGGCCCTTTTAAGATTTTCAATTACGTCTTGCATTTAAGGAAATTGAATCTAGTTATATACATAATTCATGTACTAATAACTTGATCATCCCATTTTGCAACGTTCGGAATAATACAAACATGTAATTATATTATTATTAATAGTGAAGAATAATCCACATTTGGAATGCAAATGAATGCTTTATATATTAATAGTTATTAAGATGAAATGAAAACCCAACTTTGTATTTAAAGTTGAATTACCATTTCAAATCGAACTAGTAATTGAAAACCACTAAAGAACGGCCAGCAATTTGAACCTGCAACCTCTGATTCTCCGGATCAGTGCTCTAACCAATTGAGCTATCTAGCCTAATTGTTTAGATGATGTTATACTTTACTACTGAAGCTTGGCCCTTCTTAATGATTTTCAATTACGTCTTGCATTTAAGGAAATTGAATCTAGTTATATACATAATTCATGTACTAATAACTTGATCCCCATTTTTGCAACGTTCGGAATAATACAAACATGTAATTATATTATTATTAAAGTGAAGAATAATCCACATTTGGAATGCAAATGAATGCTTAATATATATTAATAGTTATTAAGATGAAATAAAACCCAACTTTGTATTTAAAGTTGAATTACCATTTCAAATCGAACTAGTAATTGAAAACCACTAAAGAACGGCTACAGCAGGATTTGAACCTGCAACCTCTGATTCTCCGGATCAGTGCTCTAACCAATTGAGCTATCTAGCCTAATTGTTTAGATGATGTTATACTTAAACTACTGAAGCTTGGCCCTTCTTAAGATTTTCAATTACGTCTTGCATTTAAGGAAATTGAATCTAGTTATATACATAATTCATGTACTAATAACTTGATCTCCCATTTTGCAACGTTCGGAATAATACAAACATGTAATTATATTATTATTTAGTGAAGAATAATCCACATTTGGAATGCAAATGAATGCTTAATATATATTAATAGTTATTAAGATGAAATAAAACCCAACTTTGTATTTAAAGTTGAATTACCATTTCAAATCGAACTAGTAATTGAAAACCACTAAAGAACGGCTAACAGGATTTGAACCTGCAACCTCTGATTCTCCGGATCAGTGCTCTAACCAATTGAGCTATCTAGCCTAATTGTTTAGATGATGTTATACTTAATACTACTGAAGCTTGGCCCTTTTAAGATTTTCAATTACGTCTTGCATTTAAGGAAATTGAATCTAGTTATATACATAATTCATGTTAATAACTTGATCATCCCATTTTTGCAACGTTCGGAATAATACAAACATGTAATTATATTATTATTAATATGAAGAATAATCCACATTTGGAATGCAAATGAATGCTTAATATATATTAATAGTTATTAAGATGAAATAAAAACCCAACTTTGTATTTAAAGTTGAATTACCATTTCAAATCGAACTAGTAATTGAAAAACTAAAAGAACGGCTACAGCAGGATTTGAACCTGCAACCTCTGATTCCCGGATCAGTGCTCTAACCAATTGAGCTATCTAGCCTAATTGTTTAGATGATGTTATACTTAATACTACTGAAGCTTGGCCCTTTTAAGATTTTCAATTACGTCTTGCATTTAAGGAAATTGAATCTAGTTATATACATAATTCAAGTACTAATAACTTGATCAACCCATTTTTGCAACGTTCGGAATAATACAAACATGTAATTATATTATTATTAATAGAGAATAATCAAATTTTGGAATGCAAATGAATGCTTAATATGTATTAATGGTTATTAAGATGAAATGAAAACCCAACTTTGTATTTAAAGTTGAATTACCATTTCAAATCGAACTAGTAATTGAAAACCACTAAAAGAACGGCTACAGCAGGATTTGAACCTGCAACCTCTGATTTCCGGATCAGTGCTCTAACCAATTGAGCTATCTAGCCTAATTGTTTAGATGATGTTATACTTAATACTACTGAAGCTTGGCCCTTTTAACGATTTTCAATTACGTCTTGCATTTAAGGAAATTGAATCTAGTTATATACATAATTCATGTACTAATAACTTGATCTCCCATTTTGCAACGTTCGGAATAATACAAACATGTAATTATATTATTATTAATAGGAAGAATAATCCACATTTGGAATGCAAATGAATGCTTAATATATATTAATAGTTATTAAGATGAAATAAAACCCAACTTTGTATTTAAAGTTGAATTACCATTTCAAATCGAACTAGTAATTGAAAACCACTAAAGAACGGCTACAGCAGGATTTGAACCTGCAACCTCTGATTCCCGGATCAGTGCTCTAACCAATTGAGCTATCTAGCCTAATTGTTTAGATGATGTTATACTTTACTAAACTTGGCCCTTCTTAATGATTTTCAATTACGTCTTGCATTTAAGGAAATTGAATCTAGTTATATACATAATTCATGTACTAATAACTTGATCATCCCATTTTGCAACGTTCGGAATAATACAAACATGTAATTATATTATTATTAATAGGAAGAATAATCCACATTTGGAATGCAAATGAATGCTTAATATATATTAATAGTTATTAAGATGAAATAAAACCCAACTTTGTATTTAAAGTTGAATTACCATTTCAAATCGAACTAGTAATTGAAAACCACTAAAAGAACGGCTACAGCAGGATTTGAACCTGCAACCTCTGATTCTCCGGATCAGTGCTCTAACCAATTGAGCTATCTAGCCTAATTGTTTAGATGATGTTATACTTAATACTACTGAAGCTTGGCCCTTTTAAGATTTTCAATTACGTCTTGCATTTAAGGAAATTGAATCTAGTTATATACATAATTCATGTACTAATAACTTGATCTCCCATTTTTGCAACGTTCGGAATAATACAAACATGTAATTATATTATTATTAATGAAGAATAATCCACATTTGGAATGCAAATGAATGCTTAATATATATTAATAGTTATTAAGATGAAATAAAACCCAACTTTGTATTTAAAGTTGAATTACCATTTCAAATCGAACTAGTAATTGAAAACCACTAAAAGAACGGCTACAGCAGGATTTGAACCTGCAACCTCTGATTCCCGGATCAGTGCTCTAACCAATTGAGCTATCTAGCCTAATTGTTTAGATGATGTTATACTTAATACTACTGAAGCTTGGCCCTTTTAACGATTTTCAATTACGTCTTGCATTTAAGGAAATTGAATCTAGTTATATACATAATTCATGTACTAATAACTTGATCTCCCATTTTGCAACGTTCGGAATAATACAAACATGTAATTATATTATTATTAATAGAAGAATAATCCACATTTGGAATGCAAATGAATGCTTAATATATATTAATAGTTATTAAGATGAAATAAAACCCAACCTTTGTATTTAAAGTTGAATTACCATTTCAAATCGAACTAGTAATTGAAAACCACTAAAAGAACGGCTACAGCAGGATTTGAACCTGCAACCTCTGATTCCGGATCAGTGCTCTAACCAATTGAGCTATCTAGCCTAATTGTTTAGATGATGTTATACTTAATACTACTGAAGCTTGGCCCTTTTAAGATTTTCAATTACGTCTTGCATTTAAGGAAATTGAATCTAGTTATATACATAATTCATGTACTAATAACTTGATCATCCCATTTTTGCAACGTTCGGAATAATACAAACATGTAATTATATTATTATTAATGAAGAATAATCCACATTTGGAATGCAAATGAATGCTTAATATATATTAATAGTTATTAAGATGAAATAAAACCCAACTTTGTATTTAAAGTTGAATTACCATTTCAAATCGAACTAGTAATTGAAAACCACTAAAAGAACGGCTACAGCAGGATTTGAACCTGCAACCTCTGATTCTCGGATCAGTGCTCTAACCAATTGAGCTATCTAGCCTAATTGTTTAGATGATGTTATACTTAATACTACTGAAGCTTGGTTTTAAGATTTTCAATTACGTCTTGCATTTAAGGAAATTGAATCTAGTTATATACATAATTCATGTACTAATAACTTGATCTCCCATTTTGCAACGTTCGGAATAATACAAACATGTAATTATATTATTATTAATGAAGAATAATCCACATTTGGAATGCAAATGAATGCTTAATATATATTAATAGTTATTAAGATGAAATAAAACCCAACCTTTGTATTTAAAGTTGAATTACCATTTCAAATCGAACTAGTAATTGAAAACCACTAAAAGAACGGCTACAGCAGGATTTGAACCTGCAACCTCTGATTCCCGGATCAGTGCTCTAACCAATTGAGCTATCTAGCCTAATTGTTTAGATGATGTTATACTTAATACTACTGAAGCTTGGCCCTTTTAAGATTTTCAATTACGTCTTGCATTTAAGGAAATTGAATCTAGTTATATACATAATTCATGTACTAATAACTTGATCTCCCATTTTTGCAACGTTCGGAATAATACAAACATGTAATTATATTATTATTAAAGAAGAATAATCCACATTTGGAATGCAAATGAATGCTTAATATATATTAATAGTTATTAAGATGAAATAAAACCCAACTTTGTATTTAAAGTTGAATTACCATTTCAAATCGAACTAGTAATTGAAAACCACTAAAAGAACGGCTACAGCAGGATTTGAACCTGCAACCTCTGATTCCGGATCAGTGCTCTAACCAATTGAGCTATCTAGCCTAATTGTTTAGATGATGTTATACTTAATACTACTGAAGCTTGGCCCTTTTAAGATTTTCAATTACGTCTTGCATTTAAGGAAATTGAATCTAGTTATATACATAATTCATGTACTAATAACTTGATCTCCCATTTTGCAACGTTCGGAATAATACAAACATGTAATTATATTATTATTATAGAAGAATAATCCACATTTGGAATGCAAATGAATGCTTAATATATATTAATAGTTATTAAGATGAAATAAAACCCAACTTTGTATTTAAAGTTGAATTACCATTTCAAATCGAACTAGTAATTGAAAACCACTAAAAGAACGGCTACAGCAGGATTTGAACCTGCAACCTCTGATTCCCGGATCAGTGCTCTAACCAATTGAGCTATCTAGCCTAATTGTTTAGATGATGTTATACTTAATACTACTGAAGCTTGGCCCTTTTAACGATTTTCAATTACGTCTTGCATTTAAGGAAATTGAATCTAGTTATATACATAATTCATGTACTAATAACTTGATCATCCCATTTTGCAACGTTCGGAATAATACAAACATGTAATTATATTATTATTAATAGAAGAATAATCCACATTTGGAATGCAAATGAATGCTTAATATATATTAATAGTTATTAAGATTAAATGAAATCCCAACCTTGTATTTAAAGTTGAATTACCATTTCAAATCGAACTAGTAATTGAAAACCACTAAAAGAACGGCTACAGCAGGATTTGAACCTGCAACCTCTGATTCCCGGATCAGTGCTCTAACCAATTGAGCTATCTAGCCTAATTGTTTAGATGATGTTATACTTAATACTACTGAAGCTTGGCCCTTGTTAACGATTTTCAATTACGTCTTGCATTTAAGGAAATTGAATCTAGTTATATACATAATTCATGTACTTAACTTGATCTCCCATTTTTGCAACGTTCGGAATAATACAAACATGTAATTATATTATTATTAATAGAAGAATAATCCACATTTGGAATGCAAATGAATGCTTAATATATATTAATAGTTATTAAGATGAAATAAAAACCCAACCTTTGTATTTAAAGTTGAATTACCATTTCAAATCCAGTAATTGAAAACCACTAAAAGAACGGCTACAGCAGGATTTGAACCTGCAACCTCTGATTCCCGGATCAGTGCTCTAACCAATTGAGCTATCTAGCCTAATTGTTTAGATGATGTTATACTTAATACTACTGAAGCTTGGCCCTTTTAAGATTTTCAATTACGTCTTGCATTTAAGGAAATTGAATCTAGTTATATACATAATTCATGTACTAATAACTTGATCTCCCATTTTGCAACGTTCGGAATAATACAAACATGTAATTATATTATTATTAATAGAGAATAATCCACATTTGGAATGCAAATGAATGCTTAATATATATTAATAGTTATTAAGATGAAATGAAAACCCAACCTTTGTATTTAAAGTTGAATTACCATTTCAAATCGAACTAGTAATTGAAAACCACTAAAGAACGGCTACAGCAGGATTTGAACCTGCAACCTCTGATTCCCGGATCAGTGCTCTAACCAATTGAGCTATCTAGCCTAATTGTTTAGATGATGTTATACTTAATACTACTGAAGCTTGGCCCTTTTAACGATTTTCAATTACGTCTTGCATTTAAGGAAATTGAATCTAGTTATATACATAATTCATGTACTAATAACTTGATCTCCCATTTTGCAACGTTCGGAATAATACAAACATGTAATTATATTATTATTTAAATGAAGAATAATCCACATTTGGAATGCAAATGAATGCTTAAATATATTAATAGTTATTAAGATGAAAAAACCCAACCTTGTATTTAAAGTTGAATTACCATTTCAAATCGAACTAGTAATTGAAAACCACTAAAAGAACGGCTACAGCAGGATTTGAACCTGCAACCTCTGATTCCCGGATCAGTGCTCAACCAATTGAGCTATCTAGCCTAATTGTTTAGATGATGTTATACTTAATACTACTGAAGCTTGGCCCTTTTAACGATTTTCAATTACGTCTTGCATTTAAGGAAATTGAATCTAGTTATATACATAATTCATGTACTAATAACTTGATCTCCCATTTTTGCAACGTTCGGAATAATACAAACATGTAATTATATTATTATTATAGAAGAATAATCCACATTTGGAATGCAAATGAATGCTTAATATATATTAATAGTTATTAAGATGAAATAAAAACCCAACTTGTATTTAAAGTTGAATTACCATTTCAAATCGAACTAGTAATTGAAAACCACTAAAAGAACGGCTACAGCAGGATTTGAACCTGCAACCTCTGATTCCCGGATCAGTGCTCTAACCAATTGAGCTATCTAGCCTAATTGTTTAGATGATGTTATACTTAATACTACTGAAGCTTGGCCCTTGTTAAGATTTTCAATTACGTCTTGCATTTAAGGAAATTGAATCTAGTTATATACATAATTCATGTACTAATAACTTGATCTCCCATTTTTGCAACGTTCGGAATAATACAAACATGTAATTATATTATTATTAATAGTGAAGAATAATCCACATTTGGAATGCAAATGAATGCTTAATATATATTAATATTATTAAGATGAAATGAAAACCCAACCTTTGTATTTAAAGTTGAATTACCATTTCAAATCGAACTAGTAATTGAAAACCACTAAAAGAACGGCTACAGCAGGATTTGAACCTGCAACCTCTGATTCCCGGATCAGTGCTCTAACCAATTGAGCTATCTAGCCTAATTGTTTAGATGATGTTATACTTAATACTACTGAAGCTTGGCCCTTTTAAGATTTTCAATTACGTCTTGCATTTAAGGAAATTGAATCTAGTTATATACATAATTCATGTACTAATAACTTGATCCTCCCATTTTGCAACGTTCGGAATAATACAAACATGTAATTATATTATTATTAATAGAAGAATAATCCACATTTGGAATGCAAATGAATGCTTAATATATATTAATAGTTATTAAGATGAAATAAAACCCAACTTTGTATTTAAAGTTGAATTACCATTTCAAATCGAACTAGTAATTGAAAACCACTAAAAGAACGGCTACAGGGATTTGAACCTGCAACCTCTGATTCTGGATCAGTGCTCTAACCAATTGAGCTATCTAGCCTAATTGTTTAGATGATGTTATACTTAATACTACTGAAGCTTGGCCCTTTTAAGATTTTCAATTACGTCTTGCATTTAAGGAAATTGAATCTAGTTATATACATAATTCATGTACTAATAACTTGATCTCCCATTTTTGCAACGTTCGGAATAATACAAACATGTAATTATATTATTATTAATATGAAGAATAATCCACATTTGGAATGCAAATGAATGCTTAATATATATTAATAGTTATTAAGATGAAAAAAACCCAACCTTTGTATTTAAAGTTGAATTACCATTTCAAATCGAACTAGTAATTGAAAACCACTAAAAGAACGGCTACAGCAGGATTTGAACCTGCAACCTCTGATTCCCGGATCAGTGCTCTAACCAATTGAGCTATCTAGCCTAATTGTTTAGATGATGTTATACTTAATACTACTGAAGCTTGGCCCTTGTTAAGATTTTCAATTACGTCTTGCATTTAAGGAAATTGAATCTAGTTATATACATAATTCATGTACTAATAACTTGATCATCCCATTTTTGCAACGTTCGGAATAATACAAACATGTAATTATATTATTAATAGGAAGAATAATCCACATTTGGAATGCAAATGAATGCTTAATATATATTAATAGTTATTAAGATGAAATGAAAACCCAACCTTGTATTTAAAGTTGAATTACCATTTCAAATCGAACTAGTAATTGAAAACCACTAAAAGAACGGCTACAGCAGGACTTGAACCTGCAACCTCTGATTCTCCGGATCAGTGCTCTAACCAATTGAGCTATCTAGCCTAATTGTTTAGATGATGTTATACTTAATACTACTGAAGCTTGGCCCTTGTTAAGATTTTCAATTACGTCTTGCATTTAAGGAAATTGAATCTAGTTATATACATAATTCATGTACTAATAACTTGATCTCCCATTTTTGCAACGTTCGGAATAATACAAACATGTAATTTAATTATTATTAATAGGAAGAATAATCCACATTTGGAATGCAAATGAATGCTTAATATATATTAATAGTTATTAAGATGAAATGAAAACCCAACCTTTGTATTTAAAGTTGAATTACCATTTCAAATCGAACTAGTAATTGAAAACCACTAAAAGAACGGCTACAGCAGGATTTGAACCTGCAACCTCTGATTCCCGGATCAGTGCTCTAACCAATTGAGCTATCTAGCCTAATTGTTTAGATGATGTTATACTTAATACTACTGAAGCTTGGCCCTTTTAACGATTTTCAATTACGTCTTGCATTTAAGGAAATTGAATCTAGTTATATACATAATTCATGTACTAATAACTTGATCTCCCATTTTGCAACGTTCGGAATAATACAAACATGTAATTATATTATTATTAATAGAGAATAATCCACATTTGGAATGCAAATGAATGCTTAATATATATTAATAGTTATTAAGATTAAATGAAAACCCAACCTTGTATTTTAAAGTTGAATTACCATTTCAAATCGAACTAGTAATTGAAAACCACTAAAAGAACGGCTACAGCAGGATTTGAACCTGCAACCTCTGATTTGGATCAGTGCTTTAACCAATTGAGCTATCTAGCCTAATTGTTTAGATGATGTTATACTTAATACTACTGAAGCTTGGCCCTTGTTAACGATTTTCAATTACGTCTTGCATTTAAGGAAATTGAATCTAGTTATATACATAATTCATGTACTAATAACTTGATCCTCCCATTTTTGCAACGTTCGGAATAATACAAACATGTAATTATATTATTATTAATAAGGAAGAATAATCCACATTTGGAATGCAAATGAATGCTTAATATATATTAATAGTTATTAAGATGAAATGAAAACCCAACTTTGTATTTAAAGTTGAATTACCATTTCAAATCGAACTAGTAATTGAAAACCACTAAAAGAAGGCTACAGCAGGATTTGAACCTGCAACCTCTGATTCCCGGATCAGTGCTCTAACCAATTGAGCTATCTAGCCTAATTGTTTAGATGATGTTATACTTAATACTACTGAAGCTTGGCCCTTGTTAAGATTTTCAATTACGTCTTGCATTTAAGGAAATTGAATCTAGTTATATACATAATTCATGTACTAATAACTTGATCATCCCATTTTTGCAACGTTCGGAATAATACAAACATGTAATTATATTATTATTAATAGAAGAATAATCCACATTTGGAATGCAAATGAATGCTTAATATATATTAATAGTTATTAAGATGAAATGCAAACCCAACTTTGTATTTAAAGTTGAATTACCATTTCAAATCGAACTAGTAATTGAAAACCACTAAAAGAACGGCTACAGCAGGATTTGAACCTGCAACCTCTGATTCTCCGGATCAGTGCTCTAACCAATTGAGCTATCTAGCCTAATTGTTTAGATGATGTTATACTTAATACTACTGAAGCTTGGCCCTTGTTAAGATTTTCAATTACGTCTTGCATTTAAGGAAATTGAATCTAGTTATATACATAATTCATGTACTAATAACTTGATCTCCCATTTTGCAACGTTCGGAATAATACAAACATGTAATTATATTATTATTAATGAAGAATAATCCACATTTGGAATGCAAATGAATGCTTAATATATATTAATAGTTATTAAGATGAAATAAAACCCAACTTGTATTTAAAGTTGAATTACCATTTCAAATCGAACTAGTAATTGAAAACCACTAAAAGAACGGCTACAGCAGGATTTGAACCTGCAACCTCTGATTCCCGGATCAGTGCTCTAACCAATTGAGCTATCTAGCCTAATTGTTTAGATGATGTTATACTTAATACTACTGAAGCTTGGCCCTTGTTAAGATTTTCAATTACGTCTTGCATTTAAGGAAATTGAATCTAGTTATATACATAATTCATGTACTAATAACTTTCATCCCATTTTGCAACGTTCGGAATAATACAAACATGTAATTATATTATTATTAAAGGAAGAATAATCCACATTTGGAATGCAAATGAATGCTTAATATATATTAATAGTTATTAAGATGAAATGAAACCCAACTTTGTATTTAAAGTTGAATTACCATTTCAAATCGAACTAGTAATTGAAAACCACTAAAAGAACGGCTACAGCAGGATTTGAACCTGCAACCTCTGATTCCCGGATCAGTGCTCTAACCAATTGAGCTATCTAGCCTAATTGTTTAGATGATGTTATACTTAATACTACTGAACTTGGCCCTTTTTTTTCAATTACGTCTTGCATTTAAAAATTGAATCTAGTTATATACATAATTCATGTACTAATAACTTGATCTCCCATTTTGCAACGTTCGGAATAATACAAACATGTAATTATATTATTATTAATAGAAGAATAATCCACATTTGGAATGCAAATGAATGCTTAATATATATTAATAGTTATTAAGATGAAATGAAAACCCAACTTTGTATTTAAAGTTGAATTACCATTTCAAATCGAACTAGTAATTGAAAACCACTAAAAGAACGGCTACAGCAGGATTTGAACCTGCAACCTCTGATTCCCGGATCAGTGCTCTAACCAATTGAGCTATCTAGCCTAATTGTTTAGATGATGTTATACTTAATACTACTGAAGCTTGGCCCTTGTTAACGATTTTCAATTACGTCTTGCATTTAAGGAAATTGAATCTAGTTATATACATAATTCATGTACTAATAACTTGATCATCCCATTTTGCAACGTTCGGAATAATACAAACATGTAATTATATTATTATTAATAGAAGAATAATCCACACTTGGAATGCAAATGAATGCTTAATATATATTAATAGTTATTAAGATGAAATGAAAACCCAACTTTGTATTTAAAGTTGAATTACCATTTCAAATCGAACTAGTAATTGAAAACCACTAAAAGAAACAGCAGGATTTGAACCTGCAACCTCTGATTCTCCGGATCAGTGCTCTAACCAATTGAGCTATCTAGCCTAATTGTTTAGATGATGTTATACTTAATACTACTGAACTTGGCCCTTTTAAGATTTTCAATTACGTCTTGCATTTAAGGAAATTGAATCTAGTTATATACATAATTCATGTACTAATAACTTGATCATCCCATTTTGCAACGTTCGGAATAATACAAACATGTAATTATATTATTATTAATAGGAAGAATAATCCACATTTGGAATGCAAATGAATGCTTAATATATATTAATAGTTATTAAGATGAAATGAAAACCCAACTTTGTATTTAAAGTTGAATTACCATTTCAAATCGAACTAGTAATTGAAAACCACTAAAGAACGGCTACAGCAGGATTTGAACCTGCAACCTCTGATTCTCCGGATCAGTGCTCTAACCAATTGAGCTATCTAGCCTAATTGTTTAGATGATGTTATACTTAATACTACTGAAGCTTGGCCCTTGTTAACGATTTTCAATTACGTCTTGCATTTAAGGAAATTGAATCTAGTTATATACATAATTCATGTACTAATAACTTGATCATCCCATTTTGCAACGTTCGGAATAATACAAACATGTAATTATATTATTATTAAAGGAAGAATAATCCACATTTGGAATGCAAATGAATGCTTAATATATATTAATAGTTATTAAGATGAAATGAAAACCCAACTTTGTATTTAAAGTTGAATTACCATTTCAAATCGAACTAGTAATTGAAAAATAAAAAAACCACCGGGATTTAATGAATCATTTCCATCGGCCTAAAATTGAACACTAAAAAGTTTAGAGATTTAACTTAAACTCTGAATTCCCTTTTAAGTTTTCAATTAGCTTATTTAAGGAAATTGTTAGTTATTAATAATTATTACTAATAACTTGCTCCCATTTTTCAACGTTCAAAATAAAACTGTAATTAATTATTATTAATAAAAATAATCCAATTTGGAATCAAATAATCAAATTATTAATTTATTAAGTGAAAGAAAACCCAACTTTGATTTAAATTGAATTAATTTAAATAATAGTAATTAAAAATAAAAAACCACCGGGATTTAATGAATCATTTCCCATCGGCTAAAATTGACACTAAAGTTTAGAGATTTAACTTAAACTCTGAACTTGGCCCTTTTAACATTTTCAATTACTTTGTTTAAGGAAATTGTTATTAATACATAACTGCTTAATTGATTCCCATTTTTGCAATTGGAAAATAAAACTGTAATTAATTATTATTAATAAAAATAATCCCATTTGGTTTCAAAATCAAAATTAATTATATTATTAAAATGAAAAAACCCTTTAAAAATAATTTAAAAATTAATATTAAAAAAAGAAAACCCCTTTGATTTAAATTAATTCCATTTTCAAAAAAAAACCCTAAAAAAGGTAGAGGATTTAACCTAACCCTGATTCCCTAGGTTCCAATTCTATTAAATTGTTTTTTTATACTTAATCTTCCTTCCCTTTTAAATTTTTTTAAATTTGATTTAAAAATTAATTATTATTAAATAATTATTAAATAACATTATTTTGAAGTTAATAAAAAAATTAATTAATTAAAAAAAAATTAAAATTTAAAAAAATTTAATAATTTTAAAATTTAAAGGAAAAAAAAACTTTATTTAAATTTTCCATTTCAAACAAAGAATTAAAAATAAAGAATAAAATTTAACCTGCCCTTATTTCCATAGTCTTAAAAGATTTTAATTTTTAATATGTTTAAATTTAAAATTGGCCGTTTTAATTTTCAAAGTTTAATTTAAAATTTTAAAATTAGATAATAATTTTTTTCAAAATTGAATTTAAAAAAAATTAAATTAAATTAAAAAGAAAAAATTTAATCAAAAAGAATAATTTAAAAATTAAAAAAGAAAAAAGATTTAAATTAATTAATTTAAAGAAATTAAAAAACCCTAAAAAGGTAAAGGTTTTCAACCCGTTCCCTTCCTTCCAATTGGTTTTTAAATTTAATTGTTTAATAAAATTCTTAATTTAATTCCCTTTTAAATTTTAATTAAACTTTTTAAAAATTTTAATTGATATCCCATTTTAATTAAATTAAATTAATTTAAATTTATTTTAAAAAAATTTTGAAAAGTTAAAATTTAAAAATTAAAAAATAAAAAATGATTTAAAATTTTTCAAATAAGTTAAAATTAAAATTAAAGAAGAAAAATTTTAATTTAAAAATTTATTTTAACAAATTTTAAACCTTTAAAGTTTAAAGGGTTAAAAAATTATTCCCTTTAATGTTAAAATTTTGCATTTAAAATTTTAAAATTTTAATTAATATATTTAATTTTTTAATTTTAATTAAAATTTGAATTTAAAATTTTAATTAGAAAATAAAATTTGATTTAAATTGAATTCCCATTTAAAATTTGTTTTAAAAAAATAAAAAAAAAATTTAATCCATTTTGGGAAAGGAAAAAAATTAAAAATTTTAAAATAAAAACCCCTTATTTGGGGCCCCTTTTAACATTTAATTGGAAATAAAGAAATTAAAATAATTTCCTTTTCGATTTCATTTTTGGTTTAAAAATTGTTAAATTTTTATTATTAATATAAGAATTCCCTTTTAATTTAATAATTTAAAATTTTAAAATTATTAATTAAATAAAAATTTTTAATAATTATTTTAAATTTAATGAATTAAAAAAAAAAAAATTTTATTTAAATTGAAATTTACCATTTAACAATGAAGAAAAATAAAAGGGTTTTAAAAAACCCAACCTTGTTTTTGGAATTTCCTTAAAAGTTTATTTAAAATTTAAAAATTTAACAAATTTTAACCCCTCATTTTTCTTCGGTTTAAAAAAATTTTATTTTTATAAATTTAATTAACCCATTTGAATTTTAAAATTTTAATTATTTATTAAAAAATGAAGAAAACCCAATTTTATTTAAATAATTAATTTAAATTTAAAATTAATAAAAAAAAAAATTTTAAAAATTTGAAAAATTTCAAATTTGGAATAAATTCTAAAAAAAAATTTTTAATAATGAAAACTTTTTTAAAATTGGTTTAATTTAATTTTTAAATTTAAAAAAAAAAAACTTTCCCTCTAATTTTTAATCTTTCAATTGGAATTAAACAAATTTTAATATTTTTTAATATTAAATTCCCTTTTAATTTAATAAACTTAAATTTAAATTAAATAAAGAAAACCCAATTTGATAAATAATTAATTTAAAAAGTTTTAAAAAAAAAAAAAAATTTTATTTAAAAGGGAATTCCCATTTTAAAAATTGAAAATTAAAAAGTTTAAGAGATTTAAAAAACCCCTTTTTTTTAATTTCCTTCCTTTGGTTTAAAAATTTAAAAGGGTTAAAATTTTTCCCCTTTTGATTTTTTTCAAAGGAAATTAAAAATTTTAATATTTATTTTATAATATAATTCCCTTTTTAATTTAATAAACAAATTTAAAATTATTTTAAATAAATAACCCAATTTTTAAATAACTTTAAAAAATTTTAAAATTTAAAAAAAAAATTTTTTTAATTGAATTCCCAAAATCAAAAATTTAAAATAAGGGAAAGAGATTTCCCAACGTTTTGGTTAAAAATTTAAATTTTTTAAATAAAAAAATTTAATTTCCCTTTAATTTTTAATTCCCCTTTTTTTTTAATTGTTAAAAATTTATTTATAATAAATTTCCCTTTTAATTTAATAATCAAATTAAAATTATTATTAATAAAAAAAATTTGATAAATTTAAAATTAAATTTTTTAAAAGGAAAATAAAACCCAAAAAATTTTTTAAAGGGAATCCAATTTTCAAATATTTAAAATAAAAAGTAAAGGGTTTGAAAACTTTTATTTGGTTCCTTTCAATGATTTTAATTTTTAAAATAAAGGGTTTAAAATTTAACTTTCCCTTATTTTATCTTCCCATTTTGGAAATTTAAATTTTAAAATTTTTATTATAAATTTTTTTAATTTTAATAAAAATTTTTAAAAATTAAATTATTAATAAAAAACCCATTTGATAAATTAATTTAAATTTAAAATTAAAAAATAAAAAAAAGGGATTTAAAATTAATTCCCAAAAACTTAAATTAAAATTTAAAGTAAGAAACTTTAATTTATTTTAAACTTTCCCCAATGATTAAACCTTTTTAAAAAGTCAAATTTAACTTTCCCTTGTTTCATTTTTTACCTTTTATTTAAAAATTTAATTATTTATATTAATTAAATAAAAATTCCCTTTTAAGGGAAAAATCTTTTAAATTTAAAAATTAATGAAAAAAAAATTTGATTTAAATTGAATTAAATTTTTAAATTTAAAATAAAAAAAAAATTTTTTTAAAAAAGGAAAATTTAATGAAATTAAAACCCATAAAAAATTTAAGAAAAAATTTTTATTTAAAAATCTTAAAATTGGCTTTTAAATTTTAATAGGGCCTTTAAAATTTGAACTTTTTTGTTTAATTTCTCATTTTGGAAATTAATTTTTAAAAATATTTTTTAATATTGAATTCCCTTTTGAATTTAAAAACTTTTTTAATTTAAAATGAAAAAACCCAAATTTGATAAATAATTTTTTAAATTTTGAATTAAAAAAAAAACCCAAAATTTTTAAAATTGAATTTTCAATTTAAAAATTAACAAAAAATTTTAGGGTTTTTAATAAAACCCAACTTTGGTTTTAACCATTTTAAATCCAAATTTTAAAAAATTTAAAAATTTAACCGATTTCCCTTTCTTATTTTTAAACTTGTTTAAAATTAATTATTATTTTTAATTATTTAAAATTAATCCCTTTTGAATTGGTTTAAAATTTTAATTATTTATTAAAAGAAAAAACCCAATTTTAAATAATCTTAAAAATTTTTTAATTAAAATAAAAAACCCTTTTAAATTTAAATAAATTTCCCAAATGGTTTAAAAACATTAAAAAGTTTTAAAAAACCCAACGTTTTTTAATTTTTCAATTGGAAATTTAAAAAATTTTAAAGGGTTTTACAAATTTGCCCTTTAAAATTTTCTTTGGTTAAAATTAATTTTATTTTAATAATTTTAAATAATCACCCTTTTTGCCCAAAATTTAAAATTTTAATTATTTTTTAAAGAAAAAAACCCAATTTTTAAAATTAAATTAAATTAATTAATTTAAATTTTAAAATAAAAAAACAACAAATTTAATTTAATTAAAAAATCAAATTTAACCAAATAAAAGCTAAAATTTTTTAATTTAAAATTTATCCCCTTTTTAAAATTGATTCAAATTTGTTTTAAAAAAAACTAAACTTTCCCGTTAACGTTTCATTTCGTTTTAAAAAAAATTATTATTATAATTTTTAAATAATTAATTTTTTGGGTAACTTTTAATTAATTTATTAAAAAAAAACCCAATTTAATAAATAATTTTAATTTAATTTAAAATTTTAAAATTAAATAAAAAGTTAAAATTTAATAATTAATTTACAAACCCCAAAATTAATAATTTTTAATTTAAAACCCATTTTTTTTTACATTTAATTGTTTGAATTTAAAAATTAAAAAGTTTCCCTTTTTAAAAAAGTTTCCCTTTGGTTAAAAAATATTAATAATTTTTAATAAGTAACCCAATTTGAAGGGTTTTAAATTTTAATTATTATTAAAAAAAAAACCCATTTATAAATAATTCTTAAATAATTTTAAAAAAAGGGAAAAAAAATTTAATTAATTAATTAAAAGGTTTAAAAAAAAAAGGGCTAAAATTTTTAATTTTAATTTAAATTGAAACCCCTTTTAAAATTAATTACCTTTTTTAAAAATTTTAAAACCCTAAAAACCCTTTAAAGATTTAAAAACCCTTTTTTAATTCTAACAATTTTATTATTAATTAAATTTTACTTAATTCAAAATTGTTTTATTATTTAATTAAGTTTATTTAAAAATTTTTTAAATTAATAATTAAATATTAATTGAAAAATGAACCCCAAATTTAAAATTAATTAATTTTTGAAAATTTAACCATTTAAAGTAAGCAATTTTAAATTTTAAATTTAATTAACCCAATTGTTTAAATTTAATTTTTAAATAAAAATTTAAAACCCAAAAACCCTTTTGTTTTAATAACTCATTTATTTGCTTAAAAACAAATTGTTTAATTTTTTAAAAATTTTAAACTTGGAACCCTTTTAAATTTTAAAAAATTTAAATTTAAAAATGAACAAATTTAAAAATTATTAAATTTAAATGAAATTAAAAAACCAAAATAAAAAAATTTAAATAAAAGAAAAACATTTAACAAAGATTTAAAATTTAAAGGGTTTATTTAAAACCCAATTGGTTTTAAATTTAATTTTTAAAAATTATATTAAACATAAAAGGGCCAAAATTTTAATTCCCTTTTATTTGGAATTAACATTATATATAATTTTTAAAATAATTTATTTTAAAATTTGAAGGGTTTTAAAATTTTAATTAAATTTTATTTAAAAAATTTTTTAATAAAATTAAATTATAATATTATTAAAAATAAAAACCCTTTTTAAAAAATTTAAATAAAAGAATTAAACCCTTTAACCTAAAATTTAATTTTTTTGATAAAAAACCCAATTTGGTTTTTTAAAATTTTTAAATTTTATTAAAAAAAACGGCCCAAATTTAATAATCTATTTTGGAAGGTTTAAAACAAATTAATTTATATTTTTAAAATTTAATTTTAAAATAAGTTTTAATTTTTAATTTTTATTTAAAAAAATTTGTTATTTAAATTTTAAAATTTAAAAATGAAAAAATTTAAAAAAGTAAAATTTAAATAAAATTAATTAAAAAAAAAGGGAAAATTATAATTTTTGATTATAAAACCAAATTTTTTTACCATTTTTAATATTTTTTAAAAATAAAAGGGTTTTAAATTTTAAAAACCTTGTTTAATTTGCTTAAAAAAACATTATAATTTTTTAAATTTAACTTAATTCCCTGTTTTTTTTAATAGTTTTAAATTTAAGAAAAATTGTTATTTAATAATTATTTAAAAATAAATAAAACCCAAGGGTAAAATTAATTAATTTATTTAAATAAATTTAAAAAAAAAAGGGCTAAAAAAATTTTAAAAATTAAACCAACTTTTTTTGTTACCATTTTTAATTTTTAATTAAAAAGCGTTAACATTTTAATTAACTTTATTTAAAAATTTTAAAATAAACATTATAATTTATTTTTTTAAAAATTCAATTTTGAAATTTATTTTTATTTAAGGAAAAAAACCCAATTTATAAATAATTATTAAAATTATTTAAAATTTTAAAAGGGAAACCCAAAATTTTAATTTAATTATTTAAAAACCCAAAATTAAAAATTTTAAAAATTTTAAAGATTTAAAAAATGAACCCCCTTTTTAAAAATTCCAATTTTTGAATTTAAAAATTAAAAATAAAAATTTTGCCCAACTTTTAATTCCTTTATTTAAAATTAATTAAATAATTTTTTAAAAATTTAATTTTTGAATTCTTTTAAAATTAATTAATTTATTAAAGAAAAAAACCCAATTTATAAATAATTCTTAAATAATTTTAAATTTTAAAAAAAAAACCTTTAAAATTTTAATAATTTCAAATTTGGAATGTTTAACCCTTTAAAAATAAAAAGAATTGAACCCTTTTTAAAAACCCCTTTTAAATTTAAAGGAAATAAAGAATTAACCGTTTTTAACATTCAATATTGTTTAAAATTAACATTAAATTTTTAAATTTTATTTAAATTTTAACTTGGTAAAAGAATTTAATTATTTTATTAAAGGAAAAATTTGAATAAAAAACTTTAATTATTTAATAATTTTAAATAAATGAAAAAAATTTAAAAAAGTAAAATTTAATGAAAATTAAACCACAAAACCCAAAATTAAATAAATTTTTTTTTAAAAAACCCAACCTTGATTTTTTAAAATTTTTAAAATTAAATTTAAAAAAGTTTTTTAACAAACCCAATTGTTCTTTTAAAATTGAATAAAAAATTTTTAATATTTATTAAATTAACTTGGTAAAAATTTTAATTAAATTTTTTTTTAAGGAAAATTTCCCAATTTATAAATTTGAATTAATTAAATAAATTTTAAAAAAAAAAACCCAAAAATTTAATAAAAATTTCCCATGGTAAAAATTGAAATTAAAAAGTTTAAAAAAAAACCCAACTTTTTTTTTAACCATTTTCCAAATTTGAAAATTTAAAAGAATTTCCCTTTTTAAATTTCAATTTCTATTTGGAATTTTTAAATTATATACCAAAATTTTAATATTTAATAAATTAACTTGGTTTAAAAGAATTTTAATTATTATTTAAAAAAATTTGAAATAAAAACTTATTTAATAATTTTTTAAATTTAAATTTAAAAACCCAAAAGAATTTAAAATTTAATAAAATCATTTGGAATTAACCAATTAAAAAGTAAGTTTAAAAACTTTTTAAATTGGTTTTACCATTTTTAATATTTTAATTAAAAATAAAAATTTTCAAATTTAAAAACTCTTTTGGAAGTCAAAATTTTAAAATTTTTAATAAATTTTACTTTAAATTTGAATTGGTTTTAAAAATTTTAATTATTATTAAAAAAGAAAAAATTTAAAAATTTGAAATAAACTTAAAATTAAATTTTAAAAAGGGAATAAAACTTTTAATTTAATTATTTTTCTTTAAAAATTGAAATAAAAATAAGTTTAAATGAAATAAAAATTTTTTTTAATTTTTAATATTTTATTAAAAATAAAATTTTCCCTTTAATTTAAAATTTCTTTTTGGAAATTGGTTCAAATTAAATTTATTAAATTTTAAAAATTAATCCAATTTTGCAACGTTCGGAATAATTCAAACATGTAATTATATTATTATTAATACAGAAGAATAATCCACATTTGGAATGCAAATGAATGCTTGATATATATTAATAGTTATTAAGATGAAATGAAAACCCAACTTTGTATTTAAAGTTGAATTACCATTTCAAATCGAACTAGTAATTGAAAACCACTAAAAGAACGGCTACAGCAGGATTTGAACCTGCAACCTCTGATTCTCCGGATCAGTGCTCTAACCAATTGAGCTATCTAGCCTAATTGTTTAGATAATGTTATACTTAATACTACTGAAGCTTGGCCCTTTTTAATGATTTTCAATTACGTCTTGCATTTAAGGAAATTGAATCTAGTTATATACATAATTCATGTACTAATAACTTGATCATCCCATTTTTGCAACGTTCGGAATAATTCAAACATGTAATTATATTATTATTAATACAGAAGAATAATCCACATTTGGAATGCAAATGAATGCTTGATATATATTAATAGTTATTAAGATGAAATGAAAACCCAACTTTGTATTTAAAGTTGAATTTCCATTTCAAATCGAACTAGTAATTGAAAACCACTAAAGAACGGCTACAGCAGGATTTGAATCCTGCAACCTCTGATTCTCCGGATCAGTGCTCTAACCAATTGAGCTATCTAGCCTAATTGTTTAGATGATGTTATACTTAATACTACTGAAGCTTGGCCCTTTTAATGATTTTCAATTACGTCTTGCATTTAAGGAAATTGAATCTAGTTATATACATAATTCATGTACTAATAACTTGATCATCCCATTTTTGCAACGTTCGGAATAATTCAAACATGTAATTATATTATTATTAATACAGAAGAATAATCCACATTTGGAATGCAAATGAATGCTTGATATATATTAATAGTTATTAAGATGAAATGAAAACCCAACTTTGTATTTAAAGTTGAATTACCATTTCAAATCGAACTAGTAATTGAAAACCACTAAAAGAACGGCTACAGCAGGATTTGAACCTGCAACCTCTGATTCTCCGGATCAGTGCTCTAACCAATTGAGCTATCTAGCCTAATTGTTTAGATAATGTTATACTTAATACTACTGAAGCTTGGCCCTTGTTATCAAGCATTCATTTGCATTCCAAATGTGGATTATTCTTCTGTATTAATAATAATATAATTACATGTTTGTATTATTCCGAACGTTGCAAAAATGAGATGATCAAGTTATTAGTACATGAATTATGTATATAACTAGATTCAATTTCCTTAAATGCAAGACGTAATTGAAAATCATTAACAAGGGCCAAGCTTCAGTAGTATTAAGTATAACATCATCTAAACAATTAGGCTAGATAGCTCAATTGGTTAGAGCACTGATCCGGAGAATCAGAGGTTGCAGGTTCAAATCCTGCTGTAGCCGTTCTTTTAGTGGTTTTCAATTACTAGTTCGATTTGAAATAGTAATTCAACTTTAAATACAAAGTTGGGTTTTCATTTCATCTTAATAACTATTAATATATATCAAGCATTCATTTGCATTCCAAATGTGGATTATTCTTCTGTATTATATATATATATATATATATATATATATATATATATATATATATATATTATGTAGTGGTTTTAAAGGGTTAAATTTAGGTATGAACAAGGTAATTTCAAACACCCTGTATAGAGGAAACGACCATAATTTACGTGCGAAATTTATTTCATTTAGTTAATTGAAAGTAACAAGTATTACTATAATTTTACAAGTAGGGATTAAAATTTAATAGGTTTGTAAAGAAAATAAATTGTATAAGCCAATGAAAATTATTAATTAATTTAATTGAGTTTAATTGAAAGGGTTATAACGTCTAATACGCATAAGAGCATGAAAAATCGAAAATACCAAGGCGAAAAGCTTTACTAACAAACGAACAGACGTTGAATATAAAATACCTTGAAACGCAAACTCCTAGAAATGTTACTTTAAAACGTTTGTTAATTAGGCACAGGTGCATGTTTTGAAGGTCAACTTCCCGTTATTTGTGTAGATAAAAGACAAGATTCGAGGTATATCGTGCAAACGGTCAGATGTTTTGCATAAATGCTAACCAAAAGTTTCCTTAAAGCGCAGAAGGGATGGACATTCAATGATATGCTTCGGAATGAGACAGGCATAATAGCATTTCACTTCGAAACGCACGTATTCAGTCCACGTGGGTTAAATAGCACGTAGACAGTAATATCGATTTTCTACCACTCAAGCGAGGGTAGAAGGAAACATCTAATATGCATAAGAGAGGAATAGAGTTAATATAGACGGGGTTTTTAAGACGTCACTGAAAGTATCATTGGTCGAAATAGTTAGTTTTTAAACAGACAACCACGGGAAAATTGAATGCGGGTTTTTCAGAAATTATCGTATCAACGAGCTAAATTTCAAAGATTTTGAAAACGGTTATACCAAAATTTGAAGAACGAATAGTTGAATTAAGTGTTTCGCGTTAGGAGGGTTTGGAGAGGTTACATTTAGAATCGTATAAATACGAGAGGTGAGTTATTAAGTTTCTCTTTGACTTCGCTTTTTGACTTCGTTAATTTGCATCGCTTACGATGTACAAAAATCTACTAACGAGCTTGTAAGTATTAAAATTTATAAATTAAATAGTACAGTGTTAAATTGTTGGCCGCATAGTTTGAAACGCGGAAAGTGTCGAGTTTATATTTAACTAAGGTGCAACAGATATTTTAACAAGCTCGTAAAGTAAAGTAAAGTAACGTAAATTAAATTCTGCAATAATAAAAAAGTGTAATATACTTGGATTGGGATGGATCTTGAATGAATAGCATGCAGCACAGCTTAGATGGTGTTCATCTATAAATAGCTGGAAGCGGCAAGCAGAGCAGAACCACGAGACCGAGGGTGCAGGAACTTAACTTCATCGTCAACGGAGTAGGGATCTTCCAGAAATTCCAGGTAACGCATTAGAATTTGCTGTTTTTTTATAAACTATGGAAATTATTGTGATGTGTGAGAGTGAACTTTGATGGTATTTTGCATTATTTTGCGTATTGAAAATAATACGTATAACTAACTTTAATGATGGCATTTGAATATAAATCTAAAAGTGTATATAAAGCTTATTAACATTCTTCATGAATTTAAATTTTTATTGTTAAGAGTACATAGGGTTTTTTGTGTTTGTAGTAAGAGTATGCCAAGTAAAAAGCATACATAAAAAAATAAACCGGGTTATCATGAGCTCACCATACTCCAGAGTGTAATAATTAGAAAAAATATAAATGAGGTATTATTTAGGGCCCATTTACTCCTGTTACATTAAATGTGTTTGATATTTCAATTTAAAAACAAGGACTTTACAAAGATATCATTTATTGAGGTGTAACTTGAGCACCGATATGTACATGATCTGGAATTATTATTTGTAAATAATGGTAAATAAATATTGTATGATTGTTGTATTATTTTGTGGTTTTATTGAGAGTGTGCGTGAACGGTAAAGAGTATGATAGTAAATCTAGGTATTCAAGAAGAGGCCCAACTGAGCTAGCCAGGGAAGCGGTTGAAGAAATCAAAGTTGATGGAAGCTGAATCTGGGTAAGAAATTTTTTTTTTTTGAAAATTTTCTATTTTGTGAAATTTACGATTTTTGGTAAATTAATAAATGCTCGAATGTTTTTTGAGAAAGTACTGAGCTAAATAGAAGTTTCACGGCAATTAATATATATATATATATATATATATATATATATATATATATATAGGGGTGGGCGATACGGGATTTTTCGTATCGAATATCGATACATATTCTATATCGAATATCGATACGTAACGATACATATCGAGTATCGATATTTATTTTTGCTGTATTGGGAGAGGGTCGATACGGGAGTCGTATCGATACGCTCACCCAGCCCTATATATATATATATATATAATATATATATATATATATATATATATATATATATATATCTGTGTGTGTGTGTGTATGTGTGTGTCTATATATATATATATATATATATATATATATATATATATATATATGAAGTTAACATTAACATTAATGTACAAAGAAAAGGCAACGATAACAAATGCTCTAACGTGAGCTTTGGTTTAAATAATCGTGACTTGGAGCATAAGTGCATCACACGTGCATTATGAGCGAAAATTTGTTACGTGCCGTCTGCAATTTATTAGATACTCACGAGTAGGAAAACTATAATCAGTAAACAAGGAGTCTGTTGTTCGCATCAGCATCAAAAAGTAAGGAAAACAGGAAAAAGAACTGTACCTTAAGCTGTTCGCCTCTCTGGTACCATAGAATTTCGGAAGTGTGAAGTTCATTCGTCTATAGGCTGGATGCTAGATCAAACAACATATAATGCTCGCAATTTCTAAATAGGCTCGTCATCCGCGACGTCATACAAGTACTAACTATTTATGTAGATGTTTGTCGACTTAATACCGTACAACATTTATGTTATAGTTTTGGTTTGAATAATAGCAAATTACAAGGTTGCCAATAATTTTAAAGCCTAATATTAAATGTTGACGTTTAAATTTTAGGTTTTATGCCATTCCTTGTTTAGTTGGTGTCAACGACCTCATGAATTTTTCCGTTTTTATATATTGATATTTGGCTGGTTTTTGCTTCAAACAGTGCTATTCGGAACTCATATCAGTATTAAACTGAACTAAAGACGACGAACGAGATTCATTTAGACCCAGAACTAAGCTACTTGTTGCTAGTTTAATCATCTTTATAGGCTGTGTGAAAATCGTTAGTATTCGTTTTCCAGTTAAATTTATAGTGCAACATGTAATTATTTTAGATTTATCACGTTTCTGTTGATACTTGATGGTTGAATTTAAAACATTATGAGTTTTTTAATTGTATAGTGAACGATCCCTGAATACAGTCTTGGATTTAAATGGCTAAAAGATAATCTAAGAAGAGGTGTAATGGAACTGCTAAATATTATGAATAAATGGAATTTGATTCTGGATATATTACTCAGAATCGAAAATAAGAGAATCAGTAGCATCTTTGTGTTTTTAGACGAAACATGGCTTTTTCAGAATAGTGCCATAAGCCATGCCCAGCAAAGCGTGGAATAAGAACAGTTAGAGCACACAAATTGACGGAAAAAGGTTGGTGTCTTCTACTTATCCTAATGTAATTAGTCTTTTAGGAATACAGTATTACATGCCCGAAATGTTAATGAATTGCTAAATGGGGCTGAAATTGATTTTCTCTTCTTCCACAAAAAACCTAAATTACCATTGAGAAGTGAATGAGCAAAATTTGAAAATTAATTATTAAAGAATTTGGAAAAATCATTTGCAATAATTTTAGACAAGATGCATTATTATATTTGTTAAATAAAACATCTAACAGTTTCTAGAAAAAAGTAACATTGTAGAGCGACTTACTAAATAAGCAATTTCTTACGGAACTAATGATTTTAAGCAAAGTTTATTTAACTTGTCACGATGTAAGTAAAAATGTGCTTTATAACATATCAGTATTTATTAAAAAATTTAGGCATAAACCGCCAAAGATTTTTAAAGCGGATTTGCTGACCGAACAATATGGACATAAGGTGTTAAGATTGCCACCGCATCACTGCATATTCAATGCAATTGAAAATGTATGGGGTGTTAGTAAGAGCTACTACAACCGACATGCTGGAAGAGATAGGTCTGTTGAAAACTGTTTACACATGTGGAAAGAAGCATTAGAAAAAATAACACCAAAGATTTGGGCACATTCAATACAACATGCAGAAAAAATTATCAGATTGGTGGAAACGTGAGATCAAATTTGATCAAGAAGATAATGCACCTCTAATTATTAACATTGGTGATAGCGATGACAGTGATTCAGATTTTCAATCAAATTGAACTAGTCAACCAAATGCATGGCTACTTCAAATTAAAAAATTTTTTACACGATGTACTTCTAATTTAATTATAACTATGTTTAAACTTTATGTATAATAAACAAGTACAACCATATATATTTTATTGTTAAATTACAAGCTTTTAATGGTCCTTAAATTCTTGAGTGACTTGTTTTTAAAATATGGGTTGCAAATTCATCTTCAGGATATTGGATTTTAGATATCCTAACAGCTTTCAATTTCAATGCATGTAATAAATACACTGGTGACGAACTAACCAATGCTACACTAGCTTAAACTTTGGAGGTGCTAAATACAGGTAAGTCATCATCATCATTTCATCATTTTGTTTACGACCTTACTTAAGGTCGGTTTGATGCAGCTCTAACTTCTTTTCTATTCTGTGCTAATCTAAAAAGCTCTACATACCCTTCACAACCTAAATTTCTAATAATTTGACTAATATAGCTTGGTCTAGATCTTCCTATATCTTTCTATCTTTTTCCTATCCACTTGACTCTACATAGATATTAGCAACCTGATGGTTGTTAAAGAACTCTAACATGTTTACATGATTACCATTTATAAAGAAATGAACTATAACCTGGTTATCCGCTTCATAAAAGGAAAAGTGTTAAATTATATGTTATGGTAAGGCTTAAGCAACGAATCGCTGCCAACATGCCAGACCGCTAACTAATTGTGAGTTGTGGCATGCTGACGTTTATTAAATTATATGTTATGGTAAGGCTTAAGCAACGAAACGCTATCAACATGCCAGACCATTAACTAATTGTGAGTTGTGTCATGGTGACATTTAGTTAACTGATTTTTATTTACTTATTCTTTTTGTTTTGTTTTCGAACTTACTTAAAGTCGGTTTGACGCTGCTCTAAATTCTTTTCTATTCTGAGCTAGTCTAAAAAGGTCTACATACCCTTCACAACCTAAATCTCTAATATATAGCTTTGTCTAGGCCTTCCTACTCTATTTGTATTTGGTAGTCTATAATCTAAGACTTTACTAAATAGTCCCTCATGTCTTAACTGGTGCCCTATCATTCTATCTCTCCTGACCTTTAATTGTTTCCACATACAGGGTTCCTCATCAATCCTTCTATAAACTTTCTCGTTTGTTACTCTATCTGTCCAACTAATCTTTAACATTCTCTTATAACCCCAAGTTTCAAAAGCTTCTATCTTTTTCTTATCTACTTCTTTAATTGTCCAAGTCTCACTACCGTATAGTAGAATGCTCCGTACGTACGACTTTAAGAAACTTTTTCTATTATCTAAACTAATACTATTAGCTAAGAGTAAGTTTTTCTTTTTTAAAAACATTTTTCTAGCTTGAGCTATTCTAGCTACTATATCCCTTCTGCTACATGCAACCTTTGTAATTATACTACCTAAATATCAAAATTCATCTACCTCTAACTCGGTATTACCTATTTTTAATTTTGGTTTAGAACTAGGCAGGTAAGGTCAAAGTCTTTATATCACACCAATCTACAAAAAATGGTAAATTGCATATCGAATTATTTGTTTCAAACTACTCAGTTACCTGCAACAATTATATGGTCTCGAAGAGTAATAAAGCAAATGCCTATTTTTTGGAAGATTTTTGCCCCTTCATGCTTTTGTATATTTAACAAACTGCTGTTTATATCTTTAAAAATTTCATCGAAATGATTAGTGGTTGAACCTTTTGGTTATAAAGTTTTCTTTTTTAGCTTATGACACTGGCTGTGGAGATAACTTGCAATTTTAGATTTTTACTGGGAACAGTAATAATCCTCTAACAGTTATTCTTTTCTTGAATAATGGCATACTTCAAAAACAAAATTCAAAGTTGGTTCATTTAGACATTTAGAGCCTTTATCCGTTTGAATTGTTTTAGTTGTTGGAAATGCTTTGAAAATCTGCTGTATTCAATCCAGTTGCATACTAATAAACAGAAGTAAATTGATCACCACAAATTTTAGGATGATTTAAAAGTGTTAAATCCTTCGTTTGCATTGTACATAACATAACTTTAAGTCTTTGTAGATAGTTTCAGGGAAATCTAAAAGATTATTTTAAAGTGATATATCTTAATTATTCAAAGTTAACGAGAATTTAACTTACAAATGGAATTGTAATTTTGTTCCTTTTCTTTTTCGATTTGTGTAACCAAAAAGTTTAAATTATAATTCCAATGACATAACCTCTTGTATAACTGTGGTTATTATTCCGTGTCTGGTACAATATACTAATGGCCATAAAATTAGGAGCATTAGATATACGCAACCTTATTTAAAATATGCTGAGTGGTAAAAATATAAAAGTAAATAAAATATATTGTTAATTAACGACTTTAATCTGTAATATTGTCGATAGAAATATATCCTATAAAATACGTTTTTAAAAACTGACAAATCACATTCGTCATCTGCTATTAAATATTTACAATCTCTGTATTCTACCAATGGCGCTATTATAGTCATGTGGCAATAGGATTTTGGTAGTGGCATTGTCGCTACAATTTGACGTCACAAATGTTAATGACGCAGGTCTATTTAGAAATTGCAAAGACTGTATACTAGACCACTACGTACAACGACACATTTTAATATCGCGGGCCAACAACGTTTCTTTGCGCTCAAAGGACGTTGTATAGAATTAGAATCAAAGAGAGAAGATAAAAGAACGTTTCAAAAACTCAGCTTGTATTTATACAGATTGATGACAATGAGGGAAATAACGAAAAACCATTCCCAGCAGAAAATGTTAAATATTCTGCGAAAGCAAATAAAAATATATCCCAGACAACTGCGAGTTATTCCTTGAAGGATAGCCAATTAATTCAAATAAACAGACTACAATAATTTCCACTGAATTTCGTTGTTCGAATGGAAAAGCAATGTATATTTTAAAAACTAAGCAAGTATGCAACCTTGCATACAACCAAAAAAAGTACAACATATATCCGGTTATCTGAAGATTTATAGAATCGATAGCAATTTATTATATCGCACTACAATACCTAGAGTAAATTAATGACGGAATAATTTTATTGCTCATAAGATTTGAGCCCATTTCGAATAGACCTGCACCTTGCCGAAGTTCTAAATTACTAGAACAGGTGAAATGGCTTGCGTGTTCTAATGAGCTAAAGAGCCAAACTACAGGTCCAACCAAAGTAGTAGGGTCGTTAGTGAGGAACCAGACTAAGACAGGTCCCCGAAAGAGGGCAGCAGCTTTTTCAGTACTTAGACTGGCAGAGACCATAGGGGTCGGTATGACAGTCTAAGACACACTACCGCGATGTGGAAAGCAACGGGAAACCTCCACATTATCTCCCAAGTACACAGCGTACTTAAATTATATCAAAAATGATGGCATTCTCTGGGGTAAAAGATTCCGGAGTTAAAATAGTCCCCCATTCGGATCTCCGCGAGGGGATTACTTCGGAGCATGCGATGGGAAAGTTAAAAATAAGAGTCGGAGACATTCTGCGAGTCGGAGCGTGGAATGTTAGAAGTATGAAGCAAGTAGGTAAGCTAGAGAACCTAAAAATCGAAATGAATAGGTTATCACTAGACATAGTAGGGATCAGCGAAGTTTGGAGTGGAGACTTCAGGGTAATTCATACAGGAGCAGAGGAAGGAAATTTGGGTGTGAGGATAGTTATGCGGAAAAAGATAGGATACTGTGTAGAAAATTATTTACAAAAGAACGAAAGAGTACTCATGGTTAGATTAGAATCTAAACCGGTAAACACAGTAATAATACAAGTATACACGCCCACTTCTAGCTACAGTGACGAAGAGGTAGAAGCCATCTACAAAGATATCGAAGACATACTAAGATACGTAAAAGGACATGAAAATTTAATAATTACGGGGGATTTTAATGCAGTGGTAGGTGAGGGTAGGGAAGGAGCGATAGTAGGTTTATTTGGTTTAGGTACAAGAAACGACAGGAGAAATAGGCTGGTAGAATTTTGTGACAAAAACAATTTAATCATCACAAACACATTATTTCAACATCATGCTAGAAGACGATATACATGGAAGATGCCAGGAGATATAGGAAGATATCAAATAGATTACATTCTTGTTAGACAACGGTTTAGGAATCAAGTAAAAGATATAGACACTGACCACAACATCGTAATTATGAAGGCCGCACTTAAATTTAAAAATGTGAAAAAAGAAACGGAAAAGGCACTTGGACTTAGAGAAACTAAAAGATGACGATATTCAAGAAAGATTCGAAAAAGTCAAATGAATTGCTCAAAGATATCAGGAAAATATCTGATACTAAGGAAGTAGAAACAGAATGGAATAATATTAAATCCAGCCTAGACATGGCGGCCAGAGATATTCTGGAGTATACACAAAAAGAAAATAAGAAACCATGGATAACAAAGGATATCCTGAATTTAATAGAAGAAAGACAAAATACAAAAATAAATCAGACGAAACAAGAAAACAGAGATACAAAGTCATAAAATGGGAAATTATTCTAAAATGCAGGAAAGCTAAAGGACAATGGATTGATGAAAAGTGCAAGGAGGTAGAAACGAAGATGGAAATAGGAAAGACAGACGAAGCATACAAATTAATTAGAATTAATTTTAGGGATATAAAACCGTATAGCAAAAATATAAGGGACGCACAAGGAAACGTCATCATAGAAAACGTAGAGAAAGTGGATAGATGGCAAGAATATATAGGGAATTTATATGCAGGAGAGGAACTAACTGCATTAGAACAGGAATCAGACATTGAAAATGATGACTTGGGATATCCTATACTTAGAGATGAGTTTGAATTAGCATTAAAGAGTCTGAAAAATGGTAAGGCGTCGGGTACAGATAAGGTGCAAGCAGAAACTCTAAAAGCCGCTGGACAAGCAGTAACAGAACGTCTTTTCCAACTTGTAAGCTATATGTATGAGACAGGTAAAATATCCAAAGATTGCAAACGTAGCATCATAGTAACTATACCAAAAAAGAAAGGCGCGGATAGATGTGAAAATTTTCGAACAATAAGTTTGACAGCAGACGTGTCAAAAATATTAACTAGAATTGTGCAAAGACGAATGGAAAAAAGGACAGAAGAAATACTAGTGGAAGACCAATTTGGGTTTAGGCGAAACAGGGAAACACGGGAGGCTATGTTAGCTCTGAGAGTGATAATGGAGAAAACAATAGAAGAAGATGAAAGCGTGTAAATAGGTTTTGTAGATCTGGAAAAAGCATTCGACAATGTAAATTGGAAAAAAATGTTTGAAATACTCCAAAAGATTGGAATGAGTTATAGAGATAGACGAATAGTACATAGCTTATACAAAGAGCAAACAGCAGTAATAGAATTAGAGCAGGAACGTAGAGAAGTAAACATTAGGAAAGGGGTGAGACAGGGATTTGCCCTATCCCCATTGATTTTTAACTTGTACATAGAAGAGGCAATGAACACTGTCAAATGCAGGAAGACATTTGGAATTACTATGCAGGGACAAAAAATTGATATGTTTAGATTTGCAGATGATATAGCGGTATTGGCGTCTAGCAAGGAAGAGTTAGAAGCTGCTCTTAATGAAATGAAAACGGTTCTAACAGAGAAATACGGTATGAAAATTAACAAAACTAAAACTAAAGTTCTAGTATGCAAAGGTGGGGAAAATAAATCAAAAACAAGAATACAAGTATGTAACACGAACTTACAAGATGTTAAGGATTTCTGCTACCTAAGAAGCCAAATAACGCAAGATGGCAAAAGCACAAAAGATATAAAACAAAGATTAACACAAGGCCGTGCTACATTTAACAAGAAAAATTAACTACTGTGCACAAAAACCACAAACATAGAAACAAGGAAAAGATTGCTTAAAACATATGTGTGGAGCACAGCACTGTACGGCTGTGAAGCCTGGACAGTAGAAGAAGCGGACAAGAAAAAGGTAGAAGCCTTTGAAATGTGGTGCTACAGACGTATGATGAAGATATCATGGACAGACAAAGCTAAGAACAAAGAGATACTAAAAATGGTAGGGGAAGAAAGAAATATGTGGAAAACGGTAAAAAAAAAATAGGAGAGATAGGATGATAGGCCACATACTACGGCATGAGGAAATAGTGCGGAATATATTAGAAGCAGAGATAGGAAAAAAGAGAAGAAGAGGCAGACCTAGGTTAGACTACTGCACACAGATAGTAAAAGATGTAGGCTGTAGGGGTTTCAGGGAGATGTGTGGGCTAGCCCAGAATAGAAATCAATGGAGGTACGCATCCATTCAATCCCAAGATGGATAAACTAATGACGAAAAAATAACTGTGCTTAAACATGATGATTTTATAAGTAACTACAAGAATTGGTTGGGCAATATTATCGAATAATGTTAAGTGTGTGAAAGGATTTACCGGAAAACCATTATTTCGGAAAATGTCTAAGTGTTGGGGGATCTTGGTGGCCACAGGTTGCTTAACCCCCTTCACTGAATCTGGGTGAAATAGGGAAAAAAAATTAGAAAACAATAGAAGGGGAACGAGCAGTATACACATGCTGTGTGAGAATTTCAGAGAACTATGTAGGATAGCTCAGAATATAAATAAGTGCAGGTACGTGTCCAACCAGTTTTGAGACGGAAAACCTAATGACGAAAAAATAAGCGCAGATAAATCTGATGATTAGTATAAACAACTAGTTGTTGGTTGCGAAATATCTGCAACTAATGTTGACTGTGCAAAAAGATATATTGGAAAATATATTAAATCGGTAAATGGTTAAGTGTTGGGGGAACTTGGCAGCCACAGGCTGCTTACCTCTTCACAACCACTGAAGGTCTGAGAAATAGGGTATATAACTGTAAAACAAGAGAAGGTGACCGAAGTGCATCTAACAAGAACGAACAGCGCCTATGAGGAAAGACAACAAACACAGAATAAGAAGAAAATTGTTGAAAGCATATGTGTGGAACACAACACAGTATGCCTATGAAATACGGGCAGTCTGAAACGCAGACAGAGAAACGGTAGCAGCCTTTTGAAATGCGGTGCTTCAGATGTATGGGGACGATAGCATGGACAGACAAAGATAATAACAAATAGGTTATAGTAATAGTAGGGAACACGGATATCTGGGGATAAAGATAAGAGAAATAGAAGGGCATAATACGTTCTAAGGCACTTTTGGGGAATAGTATGGGATATATTACAAGCAAAGATAGGAAAAAATAGGTAGATGTAGACCTAGATCAGATAGTGATAGATGCAGACTGTGCAAATTTCAGGGAAATTTGTAGGTTAGTTCAGAATAGGAAACAATGATGGTACGCGTCTAACCAGTTCCAGGATTGAAGACCGAATGATGATGAAGGTTTGAGCGACTGAACATATGCAGGTATACCAAAGTAGGATTTCTTAGTACCATTAGAAACGTTTATTTTACGATGCGTATTTCAATGAATAACTGTTGGGAATAATACGCAGCTGTTAGAATGTGTTTCAAGGAATTAATAAGTCGAGTCTCTAACCTTTTGGAAGTGGTTGAAGAATAAGAAAAATGCTTGTTTCTTTCAACAAATCAGGCGGAGTTGTTTTAACGATACGCAAACATTTCAGAGAATTTTAGAAACGCAGTTTAAAATATATTTCACGTATTTCTACACTTAGGAAATTTTAATACGTATTTATTTTAATTGGAAGTTAAACAAATTTGTTTATATGACCGTTGGAATAATTTTAAATGACAAAAAGCGTGCAGTTTTTTATATATTTTAGAAGGCGCTTATTTAGGATAATTGGAAATTAATGCAAAAATTAATCGCTTTCCAAAATTCAACCTAACAATTAATTTTTTAAAACATCAAACGTGTAAGTTCGAGTAAGTTATCATATATTTTACAACATGTAATATGTAACATAAAACTGTGAATTATGAAGCATAATTATGGTTAGGAAAACTACTAAAATTAACGATTTTTGATTTAAGTAATCCTGATACAAGAGCAACTGCTGACTTTAATCGATTAAAAATAGATACACTTTGTAAACTGATATTTTAACGTCAAATGGGGATTTGAAATGGAATCATTAAGTATTTAATACCATTAATTACAATAGAAATGAGATTTTGATAATCGCAATTTGACAATAACAACAGCAAGTATACATTTTGGTTTTTTTGTTTGTAACTTAAAAGGATATTTAAATATTAGCAGTTAAGTTAGAATAAAGTTCTTAGGTTTATAAAAAATATTGGTTAAGAGAACTATTTCCACCAAATTTTGAAGTCAAAACCCAAAGCATTCTGACCTTTACTAAATTATCTGTGCAACAACGTTGGCGAATTACACTAACAGCCGCGGAAATAAAAAGGATAAGAAAGTTTCACGAAAATTTTAAAGAGAACTTTTGTAACTCACAGAAGAGGTTTGGTTTCTGTAATTGTTAACAAGGATATAAGTAAGGATTATTTTAGAATTTTCTGTAAACTGTTTATAATCGTTATTTAAGATTTGTTCAATGTAAGAAATTCCTTAGATAATGTGTATAAAAGAAAAATGCTTTTGAATGCATATATGTTTCTTGAAATTTCTGAGTTTCATTTCATTTTTGTAAATTCCGCCGTATAATTACTGTTGAGTTAACTAGGGAAGGAAAAAGGCAAAGTAAGATAATAATTTCATATTTTCTATTGCATCCTCATTAATACAATTCGGCTGTACCCAGGTCACGAATTGGGATTCCCCAAGTATTAAGTGGGTCACAGCAAAAGTAGCGACGATCTACGAGAGGCCATCTAATCACAGTATATAGTTTAAAACATTTATTGGAAATTGACGTTTCGGAGAATTTGACTCTTTAATCATAAGCTATAAAGTGGATAATAATAATAATAATTACATATATAAAGAATATAAACTACTTACTTTACTAAAACGTTTTGGAAGAACACCAGTTTTTAAATTTTATTGTCATCTCTTAAAAATTAAGATGTTGACATTAGAAAATTGTTTATATATCTTCCAGAGTTGGCTGGTCTATTGTGTTACGTTTTATATTAACGTTTTATAACAGTGTCTATTTGACAGACATGAATAACAGCCGTACTATTGTAATATAGACCAAAGACTATTAAGTGTACTTTTACAACTTGTTCATAACGAATTATATTATAATTAAAACATATGGTAAATTTACATCTTTCAATATATTAAAAACATCAAGTCCTCTATGTATAAGTAATGAATACAATACATGACATATTGTATCAATCAAATTTGATCTTGTTGTATTGCTTTCTTATAACTTTAGTATCAAAAAAGGGATGCTTCTGTTTTCTTCTACTTCATGTGTGAATTGTAATTTTGGATGGAATTGGTTTAATTGGTTGAGAGCTTCTTGAATTTTATCATTAGGACAGCAGCAAAGAATGTCATCGACCTACTTAGTTATGAATGGGAATTGAAAAATTAAATTTGGAGCGACTTCTTTGATGAGATTGTCCATTACAACCACACTTTAAATTTAGAAGATTTTGAAATACTTGAAGTAGAACCTAATTACTATAAAGGACTTTTTAGAATCTTCTCACACCAACAAAACCGAAAATTGCTTAAATGAAAAAACCAATATCGATAATTTACAAGCAACCTGTTTTGGACTTTATAATTCATAAGATAAACTTAACATTCCTTACATTTATAAAACCAAATATACACATTTATATTCTATTAACTACTTATACAGTCATCACTGTTAGTCAGATAATATTTATCCGATAAATTTTTTAATTTATATGAAAGTTTTTAACAAGAATAACAGTTTTTTTAAATAGTTCTATCGATTTATACAAATGTACAGGGCAAATGTTGATATAATTATGTCATCTATGTCAACATCTTAATTTTTAAGAGCTGTCAATAAAATTTAAAAACTGGTTTTCTTCCAAAAGCAGTTTATATTTTTTATATATGTAATTATTATTATCCACTAAAGAGTCAAATTCTCCGAAATGTCAAGTTAATTTTAATAAATATTTAAACTTTTGAACCTTATTGTCGAACGCAATTTATCCCAATACTTCTAACACTAATAAATTATATATATATATATATATATATATATATATATATATATATATATATATATATATATAGCATCTTTCTGGTTATTATCAATAACATTGTTGGCGTGGTAGTCACCACATAGATTAACGAATTATATGGTGTCCAATCTAATTATTTTATGATTTGAGGTTATGTGGAATTGAATATGCTATTTATCCATTATTATGGGAACTTGTTTTGAATTTCACATTACTAGTGTTTTAAATGTTTTATCTAGATTTTTTCATGTATTATAACTAATATGATCATATTGCGTAACTAATAGTTTTTGTGCTTATCGATATAATTAGATGAAAATGTTCCACAAGTGTAGTCTTCTGCTAGGCTTCAATTACTGCAAATATAGAAGGTTTTGTCCCCGTTTGAATGTTGTAAAACATAGACAATTATACACTTCTTTGCTATGTATGAATAAGTCTAAGGACTTGGTTATTTACGAAAACTTTGATACTATTAAAGAGAAAACTAGGAATACCTATTTAGAAATGGTAAAGATTTTCGAGTCTAGAGATATTCATAGACGGGGCCATGTTGAATTCATTTATTCTGCTTTGAAGCATATGGAAAGTTTTGGGGTTCATAAAGATTTGGATGTTTACAAAGCTTTAATAGATGTTCTACCTAAAGGAAAGTTAATGTCGACAAATATTTTGCAAGCAGAATTTATGCATTATCCTAAGCAACAACAGTGTGCTATAGACTTATTAGAACAAATGGAAGATAATGGTATATGTATATATTATATATATATATATATATATATATATATATATATATATATATATATATACATAATTTTACATTAGTAAAATAATTGGTTTTGTAGGTGTTATGCCAGACTATGAAGTTGAAACTATGTTATTAAATGTATTTGGTCGGCGTGGATATCCTTTGAGAAAATTTTGGAGAATGATGTATTGGATGCCCAAGTTTAAAAACGCTTCGCCTTGGTTGTTACCAGAAAAATTACCTAATGAAATTTTCGAATTAGCAAAGCTGGCTATAGCTAGAATAGGGACTGTTGATATCCAGTCTAGGATTTCTATTTATCAGGTATATTAGTTTTCCGATTTTACATTTATTGGTGGATAAATTTTTTTTTAGACAGAAGATGTACCCGATGCTATTGAAAACACTTGGATAGTTAGTACTCAGAGTGAAACTCAAAAGCGTCTACTTGCTGAACATGATACCAATAAACCTGTTTATATTGAAGGGACATTTAGAATTTGGATCAAAAATCGATCTGTTGATTATTTTATATTGAGAGGTGATCCTAAACCTGTATCTAAAGAGTACTATGATTCAGATGGTAAGTTTGTTTATTCATATATGCAACAGCAAATTTTAAACTCATTGTGTAATTTATTTTCTCAAGTAAGCAATGTAGGATTGAAAAATTATTGAAATTCCATACATGAGATTCATAACATTCGACTTATTTATAAATATTTCGATAAGTCAAATAATGTGTGTTACTTTTCGTTATTCACAATTTACATACTGTCATGCTACATAAAAGTATGTTTAGTCAAGACTACAAAAGACGACCATCAGATGACTATTACTTGAATCTAGAATACACGTACATACATTCAAAGATCTACCACTTTCCTAACGAATACAGTAAAGATAGTGAGTAAATGAAACGTGTTACTTCAATAATACCCATACATAATTGCTTTGTATTAAACAAATTGTATTTTAATGAACTCTGCACCTATTAGAGATTGGTTACAACTTTGCAAATTAGTGCCAGCGCAGTTACTTGCATTAAATTACGGCAGATGGCTAGTCTAATTGTGCACAATTGTGGAAAAAGAAGATTGCTGAAGAAAACTAAAACTAGATCTTCCAGTTAGAGTTCAAATCAACATCAGAAATATATTGTATGCAGTGTATGTCCCAAGTAAGTTGTTACGTGCAATGCCTGCATTTGAATATTTTCAGTTCTTACTTAATTAAATTTCACATTCCTTACTCTA
The DNA here is from genome assembly GCA_036346225.1 of Platerodrilus igneus. NCBI lineage: Eukaryota > Metazoa > Arthropoda > Insecta > Coleoptera > Lycidae > Platerodrilus > Platerodrilus igneus. The sequence continues at coordinate 379,834 of JARFIW010001251.1, forward strand.
TTCACAGGTATTTGAATATTTATTAACCATTTTGACTGCATTTTCAATTTAAACGGTTGCTTATCCATCGCTCTGTTTGATTCTATTAGAATAATATGATTTAAAACACTTCAATCTATTCAATTTTCTTATGGCATTAACAATGTGGGGTTTTTATTATCAACAACGTTCACTCTCCTAAATTTTTACATTGAGTTTGTACGTGTTTTTCAAGGTTGTTTCCCATCACTGATTCAGATCCATTAAAATGTCTGGTTTGCTTATATCTTCACCTTACATAATATAAATTGTTAATTGGTTTATGTTAAGTTTCTATAATTTCAATTTGAGATTTAGGCAACTCATTCTACGCATCTTTATAATTTCTAAGAGGTTGGTTGTATATATTTTTTATCTCATATTTAGACAGGTTAACATATATTTGTGTAGTTTAGAACACTAGAACCTATTGCCATTATAGGTCGTAGTTTCGCTTATTAAAATAATGTAATGTTTTAATGTACGAGTTATCGAAGGACTTTCCAAGGCTAATGTAATTCAGTTATTTTTTTCTGGCTGTCTGATTGACACATGGATGTTTTGAGAAAAAATACCATTCAGGTGATTTGATTATCTGCATGTTGTGTTATTATATATTAGGACACTGGTTTCATAATAACGTTGTTTATTAATCGTATCTAAATACATTAATTGAGAACTATAACATATTAATAATCTTTAAGCTTGTTGAGCATGATGCATCCCACTGGGATGTAAAATGTGCTTTTACCTAAAACAATTTAAAAGAGGAGGTTTATATGGAAATATCCGTCGGATATAAAAATATAGATTCCAAAACATTTGTGCTCCGATTAAAGAAATCAATTTACGGTCTTAAGCAATCTGGTAGAAATTGGTATTATCACTTTGCCGATATTTTAGAAGAATTGAATTTTTCTGTATCGGAGTATTTTCCCTGTATTTTTAAATTGGATACTAACTGTATTATTCTACTATATGTCGATGATATTGCGGTGTTTTGTAAGAACGAAGAAATCTTGCAGTATGTATTCACATGTTTGAATAAATATTGTGAAATTGTTAATTTAGGTAATATCAGAGAATTTCTTGGGGTAGAGTTTAATAAATTGGCAGTGGTTATCACTTGTATCAACAAAAGTATATAACAAAATTATTAGATCATTTCAAGATTAATTTAGATATCCTTGTTTACACTCCTATGAGTGTCAGATATATTTTTTGTAGTAATAATAATAGTTCAAAAACTAACTTGCCTTTTAGACAACTATTGGGGTCCTTGCTATTTCTAGCAAACGGAACATGACCTGACATTTTGTTTTCAGTAATTTATTTGACTCAATTCTTCTCGAATTTGACAAGTGAACACTATAATTGTTTATTGCGAGTCCTTAAGTATGTTGGAAACACTGATGATTATTCTATTAATTTATCACATTCTAATTCCTACAAATTGTCAATTTATACTGATGCTTCATGGGCTACAGCTGAAGATTCTCGCAGATCTTTTAGTGGATTTCTTTGGTTGCTGGTGTCACAATTATATATCTACTAAAGTCATCAACAATACTAAGAAAATATCTTTTTCCACCCACAGATGTTACTGGGGACAGACCCCATAAGTCCATGAGCAACAATTGTAATGGATATGCAGATCTACGACCTAACATGTTGGGAGGGTTATTTAGAACTCTGCCATTTGGCAATTATCACATACATCTATGTCCTTTATAAAGGATAGTTGCTTTACTCTAACAGCACCACATTTAAAAAGGTTTTCTACCAAATTAGAAACAATGTACTTTAGTCTATAATGTCATAATTTTAAAGAATTTTTTGGAATAATACTATTTGACCTTTGATTAGATTCCGAGTCATGATTTGCACTAAAAATAAAATTTGATTGTTCTATATTTTGAGAAGATTTAACTTCTGAACCAGGTACTAAAATAAATAATCGAATTTTAGAGAGTAACACAGCACTATTTCCATGTCTGTCAACATTACTAAATTACTTTTTCCAAAATTGAATTGGAATCCCTCTTGTATTAAAGCATATACTGATATTAAGTTTCTACATAATTGAGATATATGGTAAACATATAATTCTAAAGTACAACTGTTTTCCTTTTCGGTTTTCATTTCTAACAAAGTGTCACCTTTCCCTATAGCAAACATGTACCCATGTCCTTGTAAAATTGGGATAGGATCAATTTCTATGTAATTTGTAAAACATTTTATTGTAAGAAAAATGATGAGTTGCACCACTATATAATATCCAGCTGTTGTCTAATTGCATCGTTGGTTTAATCAGACCCATTAAAAGGCGTCTAAAATGAAAACTCCCACCAGATTTTTCAGAGTACCAGAATAATTACCTCTGCCGTAATGTTGAGGTTTTGAAGTGCTTTTATCATTATTATTTAACAAACGGCAATTCTTTTTAAAGTACCCTATTTTGCCATATCTAAAATATCGCTTGGAAATATTAACATCTTGACGTTTGTTTACACTGAAAGAATTTCTATGCTGCTCTCATTTAATTAAACTTAAAGACAAATGAGCATTAACACTAATAACCTCTTTGTCCAATTTACCATAATTTTTAGCTGCAACCTGTTTTGCTCAATTAACAAACTATCTTTTACTATTTTTGTAGACAATTTATCTGGAGGTATTGGCAAATCGACTGAGACACTGCATCATAAAGATCCCCTAATCCTAACAACATTACGATTGAACTAATCTGTCGGAAACTTTTTCCTTTAAGCGCTCTAACTTACAATTTTTACAATCCTACAAACATAGACACCAATCGATTCGCTATCTGATTTTCTATTCTATTAAAAGATCTTTATAAAATAAGGCTAATCGAAGCAATGAACATGGTTCAAACTCGCTTTGTAGAATAATCCAAACATTGTGAGGATCATCAGTGTTGATCAATAAAGGCCGAATTTTTTCTTCGAAGGTTAGGTAAATTGTGGTAAGTGCTCTAACATGCTTTATTTCAAACTCATCCTACACCTTTTGTATGGAACCTTCTTCCCAGGGGTTTCTGTTTGTTTCTTCTATATAAATTGGAATAGACCTCTATCACATAGAAGTATACCGCAATTGATTTTCCAACCAGTGTAATGGGACACATTAAGCTTTTTGAATATCATTGCAGATTCCCGGTTTTCTTCCATCATGCAGTCAACAAAACAAGAATACAAAGTATCAGAATCTTTTATAACAGTCTTTAAAAAATGCCTACAAAAATGGCTCCTTAAAGTTAGCAAAGGGGTCATACTGAAGTGCGCTATCTAATAAATGCGAAGATTTGATAAACACGTGGTATAATCGCTAACAACCGCTGATCGGGTTAACCAAACCACTAAATACCATCGAATTAATTTCGTAACATGTATAACTATAATATCAGGAAACCAAATCCGGATGTAAATTTTTCTTCATAAATAATTTTAAGTGATGGTGATTTTGTTTTTGGCGGCCATACCAAATTTCAACATGTCAGCATATCATAATTATTACACAATTTAGGCACTTAACCACACTCTGCTATCACTTAAGACACAAATAAATATTTTAATAATCAATTTATCAACAACATTACATTTGCTGTACATGAAAAATATTTAATTATACATGATCGCGTATTAATTACAAGTATTTATTTAAGCTGTTACATTGCTATCTCATCTCTTTTCACATGCACAAAGCGCAAGAGCCAATCACAATACTCATGCATGTGAACATGGCTGATGCCATCGACGAATCACAACAGCTGAAAGCTGCAGCACTAAAACAACTAAATTTAAATTTAAAATATAGTAAATTTGCCTCAGCAAGAACAAACAGCAAATAATCACAGATAGGCTGTTGGAAGCATGTGAAAATATGCAATTGAAAGTGAATGTAAATAAGATGAAAGTAATGATTTTTGACAGAAATGGCAGGATTGATGAGTGTATTTAGAATGGACAATGACACGGTAGAGAAAGTGAATGACTTTGTGTACTTTGGTAAAAAGTTTTTGAGTAATGGAAAGCTGGATGGTGAAATACAAAGAAGGAAGAAAAGTGTCTGAAAGTATGTGGGTCGTGAACAGGAATGAAGAATTGAGTATAAATGCAAAGCTGGCCATTTACAACAGAGTTTGTGCCAACTGCTCTGTATCAAAGCGAAACGTGGGTATGGTAGAAGAAGCATGTTAGTCATATAAATGTTACAGGAATTATATTTGTAAGCAGGGTGTGCAGAAAAACATTAAGAGACAAAGTGCCAAATGAAAATGACCCTTAAGGAGTGAGTGAGCTCAAATGGTTTGGACATGTGGAAAGAATGAATGAGGATGGACTTACCAAGCGAATATACGGAAGCAACATAACTGGTAGAGCTGCAAGGGGCAGACCACGTAAAAGATGGTTAGATGTAGTGCATAAGTGAAAGAATGACAGGTGAGAAGTCTGAGGAATAAAACAGCATACCAAAAGCAATGTATGAATGTTGCAGAGGCAAAGGAAATGAGTAGGGATTGAGGGGTGTGGAGAAAGATTGTGAATGGTGTTGGGAGTAAAAGTAGTGTAGTAGTCTACAGCTATATCCTGCATATCCTCCCAGAAAGAAGTGCTAGGTTTGGTTACCTCGAAAGGGAATATAATAATTGGTGATAGATTGATTGATTAACATTAATTTCCATTTTGTTTTGGAATATCTCTTTTAATTAACTTCTTTATCTGATATTCTCAAACTTATTCTAGTCATAAAAATGAAAAACCAAAATTAAAGAAATAAAAACTATGATTAGCAATAAATTCTATTTATAAACTTTCAATTATTTACATTAGTGGTGTCACTTATACGAGAATTTACATTATGAGATCAACTGTATCAAATTTACTTGACTACACTTGGTATGATCTCAGTTAAGACAATAATATTTATTATAGGTTCCTTCTATTAAAGTGTGGATGAAATTTACATAAAAAATCTTATTTTGTCATTTGGTGTTGTAAATTTTATGGAATAGCGAAGCAGATGTAGATTAATTTAATATAAATTTTCTATTATTTCATACTTTGAACATTTATCAGGAATGAAGGTTATATGAAGTACAACTATTCCAATACAGGCAAATGTCATGAGCCTATAGTAAACCAGATGTTATCAATAACTAAGGATATTTAAGCACCCATGATACATTGTTGAGATGTAAAATATACTCTTTATAATAAAACAAAGTTATTTGAACTGGTCTTAAACTGAAACGTAGCACTTCTGTTATCTTGAAAATTTCATACACAATCATTGATGACATGCTTAGAATGGAACGATTACTTGCTTATTTTTAAATCATCGAACATCTCACTTACAACCATATCCCAGAATTGAGGCTTCAACTATAATATCCTCTAATTTTTTAATCTTGCATTTTCGCTTTTGTCGTTGGCTATCTAGTATTTGATATTTCCCATCAGATATTCATATATCCATACTTGGAGTGTTTGAAGATTTATTTCCTTCAAAAGTCACTGCCAGAGCCCCACGTCCAAAATTTGCATTAAAAGTTTTGTAAAGGTTGTGTAGAAATTCTATAAATACTGCACTAGAAAAGGTAAGATAATAGGTAACCATAAAATCTACTTTAATCACATATCATCAATAAAGGGTTGTCTGAGCTAGTAATTTAAATATTTCCACCAATTAGTGCCACTCTTAAGTTGTTTGAAGTAACTCAGCACCAAATTTCGAAGCATCGAGTTCCAAATAGCTATTTGCTTTTCAATGCTTGGATGTATGGAATTTCTTATTATTCTTGTACCAAAATATAAAATATTTTTAAACCATGTGAGTACTAAAATATATCAACAGGTAATTTTTCAATATCACCAGAATAAGAAACGCTGATACCTACATGAAATTTGATTGAAATATATGTTTCATATCAACAATTTGATTTAAAAATATGTTTTAGTAAAATGCAGTGCCATACTTCTTTTGAATCAAAGGTTGGAATACAATATTTTGAATGATTATTTCACTTCGCTTTACCGGGTTACATGCTATATTTAATTAACTCTCCCAGTAATTTAATCTATTCATGTGGCTTTATTTGTTTTAACCTTTTATGAAATTGTGATCTTAATATTTTGCATCCTATTTACCATTCATCCACCTTACGTGGTTCTTCCACATGAACTAAATTGTATTTAGTGCCGTACATTTTACTACGTGCTATTGTTTTTAGCTTTATTAATCTTATGCTTTCTTCATCGTTTTTCACCCTACTCCTAATGTAAACTTTTTTGCAAAAGTTTTTAAATATTTGATGAACCATTTCTGGACTACCATTATTTAATGCCTATTCTATCCATCAAAATATTTGTATTTATTCACATATAGCTTATAGCTTTAATAAATTTGATTTAATTGAAAGCGTCTTTCAGATAAATATGAAATTTTGTGAAAGAATAGTTTTGAAGTTTCTACTTTAAAAATGATTAAACAATATTATTCTAAAATAATAAATAGGTAAAATATGTTTATTATTACTATATAAGGATTTTTATCATTATCTTTTATTTGCATCATTAGTACTGAAGTTAATCTGTGGGTTAGGGTTCACAGGATTAAATGTTATTCTAAATTATCAATTTGTTGATAGTGTCATTTACTACCTTCTTCTAGAAAACAATACAACATGACTTGTACAAATAATCATAATAACATATTCTCTAATTTAAGGTGTCCGACTAAAGTATCATTCTCTCAGATATTTTATTTCTACCATCGACATTCCAAGAGGATCAACATTTATGACACTGAAAAAGTTTATCATAATTCTAAAAAGAATAAAGTTGCAATGGACAATGGTATATACTTCATCTCTGAAATCTTTAGTTCTAAGTTAAACAGTGGGTTAGGAAGCGATCATTTAAATTTTACGTATTAGACTCTGAACTTTTTCCTGTATTCCACTGATATTGAAAATTATTGGTTCATTTGCAATTTAACATATAGATTTCCTAGAATCTACAACTTTTGAAAGTTGTATGTTTCCTAACTTTCTCCAAGACTAAGAATTAAAACACTTCATATATGATCACAGGATACAAATTATATCCCATATGTAGAAGAGCATCATTCACTATACTTATAGACAACCAATTTGATATTTTTGAATTTTAATTGGTAGCAAGTATAAAGAAAAATTAGTGTATGATTGGTTCATATATTTTACATCAGATTTGTTGCATATAGAATAGTTTTTTCATACTTTTCAAATTCCCTATTTTTTTCCATTGTTTAACATCTCACCCAAAAGATTCAGTGTATCTATTACGTTTATACTATTTTTCATTGAGATCAAATCTATTGCTGTATTTCAACAAATCAAATCTAGTTTTAGGCATATATTTAAATATTAAACCTGTAGGAGTCAACCCAGTAGAAACGTTAGGTGAATTTCTGTAATTGAATAAATATCGATTTATCAACATTTGAAAACTAACGTTTTTATTAGATTGATCTTTAATAGCTCTACTAAGCACCATTTATAAATTTTTCACTGTATTTTCTACTTGATCATTTGATGAAGGGTGACTTGCCGCAGAAATGAGATGTCTTATTCCAGTCATTAACAAAAATTTTGAAAAATCAGAAAAAATAAATTGATTTCCATTGTTATAGTTACTAAAATGTTTGATAAACCAAACCTTGCAAAACTGTCCTTGAATTTTTCAATAGTTTCATGACTGTGAGCTTTGGTCTTTCTGATTCATCTGTAAATGTGTTACTTAAACACGCACCTAATCCAACAGCACTTACATCACATTTTATCATCGAAGGTAAGTCTGAGTTATAGTGCTCCAGAATTTCCTCCGATATTTAATTGATTCTTAATTAACAAAATTGATCCTGCATAATTTTTATTGCAAACAAACAGCATTCCCTTTTCACATATTGAATATAAAGGTTTTAAAAGATTTGCTAAATTGGGACCAAATTTTATGTAATAATTTACCATTCCGCAGAAGACTTTGATTTTCTTAGTATTTTCTGGTGTTTTCATATTTATTATCAACTGAACTTTTTGTTCGTCTTTTTTTAGTCTGTTAACATGATAATGTGTCCTAAATAATGAATACTGTCTTGAAAGAAACATCATTTGTTTTAATTTAATCTGAAATCATACTCTTGCAACTTATTTAGCGCCAACCTTAAATTATATAAATGTTACTCGGTAGATTTTCCGTTATGACAGTATTGTCTAGAATATTTACACAACCTGGAATTACTATCAAAACTTTTTCAACTATAACTTGAAAAATTGAATATGCTGACTTTATACCATATGGCAAACGATTTTATAAATACTATATTCGGTACTCCATGGTAACAACAAACTAGTGTCAGTATCTAACTGTAGTTGGTTGTAAGTATTTAAAGAATCCAGCAGTGTAAAGTGCTTACTGCCTTGTAAAGATGCAAACTTATTTTTAATATGTGGCAAAGCATGGTTCACAACTTTCAAATATTTATTGATAGTGATCTTGTAATTAGCACATCAACAGATATTTTTACCATTTGGTTTTCAAATCAGTAATAAGGGTGTACCTCAATCGGAGTGATCTACTTTAGTTATTACTTGATTTTGTACTAATTTCTTCAAGTTTGCTTTTAACAGTTTGTTTAAAAGCATAGGGTACTCGTTTTGATTTTATAAAAATGGGATTGCTTTCTCTGACATTTCTAACTTAATTTTACACATTATATAACCTCAGTTCGTTTTAAATAAATCCTTACATTCAGAAATAATACCCTCTACTTTATTATTTAAAGATACTGGGTATAAATTTACCAATTGTGATGGATTAAGTTTAAAAAGGTGTAATATACTTCCCCCTAATAAAATGCTGCTGTCGTTTTTTACCACTAATAACCTGACTCGATTGGTATCTTCTCCAATTGTCAAACCTACCTCAATTTCTCTTAATGTATAAATTAAATTACTATTATAGATTCTGAGTTGAATATAGTTTTGGATGCAAATTAGTATCTGACAAATGCTGATTAACATATGATGAAGGTATGCATTGATAAAAATTCCTCTTGAAATTTTGACGCAGCTTACTATCGGTTGGTATTATTAAATTGCTTTAGTTTATTAACTTCTACTACACTGTTGGTTTCCTTCAACACCGTTTTGTTTGCTGGCGTTATTAGATATAAATCTGCTAAGGGTTTTGTATCTGCTACTTCAAACAGCCGATCTAATATAGGACCGTGTTTGACGCTTATTACAAATTTATCCTTAAATATGTTCTTTCAACATGCTACCAAAGTTAACATTTCAAAGCAGTTTTTTTACTACCATTTTCCAGTCCTTAATGGAATTGCTTGTCTGCCTTAGATTTTCAGACATTATATGCTTATCATGTGTACTTTTACGGTGTTTATATAAACTTGACAAAATTTGTAACAAATGCTTAAAAGTTTTGTCCGCAGGTTTAATTGGATAACAAATATTTTTTACAACTTTGTATATTCCTTCATCAATCAAAGTTAAAACGATTCCAATTCTCATTTTTTCTTCAGTAAACCCTATAAGATTGGATTCAAATCCCATTCCAATTGTTCATTAAAGGTTTCTCAATCATCTTCTTGTTTAATTCCTTGTAAATGACATACTCCCCTATTTACCACTACAACCTGTCCAATCTCCTGGCCTTCGATCATATTAATGTTGAACAATAGTTGTACTTATTAATAAGGAAATAATGATTCTTCAATTTTGACGTTAAGTGCTTGCAAAACTTCTTATCCATATTATTTTAGCTTTGAATTTGAAAAATAATAATATATATTTATTTTCGTTGCCAAATTTGTAATATTCCGAGAGGCCAATATCAGTAAGAAAAACTTTGTTCCACGATTAAACGGATTATATTTTCTAACAGAAAGTACACAAAAGATACAAACATAAGAAGCGTTTTTTTCATACCTTTCGAATCTCCTTTTTTCTCATTACTTAACACATCACCCAAAAGGAAAAAGAGTAGGCGTGTTAGACCCAAACTAATATATTACAATATCAAAGATATCTAAAATAATGATCACACACGTGGCTAGTTTCTGTTCAGAACTCTTCACATATTTATCTAACCTACAATTTGCATCAAAATTTGTTTCAGTTTGGCAAAGTACTGACACAATTAACCGACAAAATGTTATATAATAGTAATTTGTTATAACCTACAACCAGTTTTGTTGTTTTCGCATCTAACCAGATAGGTTAACCAATATGTTTAATCTTTGCCCTTGTAAACTGTCCGTAATTCTACTTCAAACACTCCTATGTTTTGAAATTTGATTTAAGTAAAATGTGAAATATCCCCATTTCGTGATATCAAACGCTTTATTATAAGCGACCACAATGTGCATTAATTATTATTGATTCTTGACACAGAACCATAATTAATAATAATATTCTAGGCACACTTTTTGTTTTCTTGGTCAAAAGCACTGAGTTTGTATTGTGGCTTAAGAGCTCATCACAGCAGGTTACCTACCATTTGCTATAAAAGCGCGGGTTGGGGGGAGGTAGTGTAGGGCGGGACGAAATGTCGAGATGCGGATATTCATTAGAAAAGGATATGAAGTATAGTACTCTGCCTACTTGGTTTATGAAGTACCAGAGTGCACTATAGACGGCAGTGCTGTGGAACTTATTAGTCCAGTTATACACCTCACAGATATTTTAATTATACATATTCTCTAACATTTATAACCAGGGAAAACCTTTGAAATTCTGATATCTAATGTAAAAAAAAATTTATTAGGGAACAAGAAATTATAAGATTTAACATTCCTACATTTAATCGCACACTTATTTTACAATTTCTAATCTGTAATTGACAGAGCTGTTACATTAATTAGATGGCCAATAAATGGAAAAACAGAATAATGGTTTAAATGTATCTTTAATGAAAAATTATTAGGTAAAGTGTCAAGTGGGTTTTGATTACAGTTTGTGAAAAGCTGCAAATGTTGTTTTGGTTTCTTTTCTTATCACATCTTCGTTTCCTTTATCATTTTCTAACGACGAAATAATAAACAAAGTGGCCACAACGGCCAAGTATGTTTTATTTCAGTGAATTTTTTACAATTAAAAATAGATATAAATATAAAATACAAATTTTCAATATGTTTACATTGCTATTACATATTTAAAATTGTACTGAATAGTACACAGTAAACATTCCTCTAGTAGAATAAAAATGCATGTGTTGCATTTTTAAGTAGTCCAAAGTTTGTTTTGCTTTTATTTATTTACGTTTCGCATGCAGCTTTTCAAATTTTGTTCCATCACAATTGCGTATGGGAGTTTGTGAATGGTGAAATTGTACCATAATGAACAAAAGTACATTTTACGTGCATTAGAGAAGTTTGAGGGTAAAAAAGCTTAACTAAACATGATTTATAAAGTCTAATTAACCGTAAGAATTTTTATCACATTATTCCTTATTACTACACAAGCCTAAATATGACCGAAATATTACTGGTGGTTTTTAAAAAAATTTATCTCAAAACATTAATTGAGCTTGGGCATAAAAATTAAACAATTCTGTGTTTATTCTTTTTTACAAGTCTTACACTACACTCATTTTTTCACCATATTACAAGCCAGTTTTTCATCAACTATATAGTATATTATTTCAAATTTTTTTTAAAAAAATATAGAACACTATTGCAATGCAGTCTTTCATTATCATTTACCTTAAAACTGGGGGAATACCAATTACCTACTTCACTAAATAGGAAGACCAACAAAAATTTATATAAATCCAAGGTTTATGAAGAACAACTTATTTTTATAATTGTGGAGACGCTAAATAATAAATAGATTTGCAAGCAATTACGACTATAGTCGAAAACTCTCATAAGGATAGTATGATCTCAATAGTATAGCTTTTCCTGTATGTTTGTTGTGTTTTGTTTTGTATAGCATGTATTCAAACCATTTCTGTTTTACAATAGTGTGTGACATGGAAGTTCTGAATTTTTCCATGGCAGCACATTGCAGGTGCATTTTTCTAAAAAATACTAATATTTGATTTATTCGATAAATTAAGTGAATTGTAGTGTGCAATTTTGATGAAAATTCATAAAAATTATTCACACATTTGGGAAAGTCCCTGGTTTTGTTTAATCGCTCTATTATCAGCAAAAAAAATTTTTCAGTTAAAAAACTTAAATTATTTTATAAGTAACTTTTATTAAAACCGTTTTTAATTTGGGTGCCTAATAGGAAAGAAATTTGGATCTTTAGAAATTTCAAGATGGCCGTTACTGTGATGAGCTCTGAATCTTTGCCTTGCTGAATTTGTATAATATTCTGTTGGATTTGTTAATAATTTACTCTTTCAAATCAGATCTACCAGAATTTTTTATTTAGCATTTCACTTTTTATTTTAATGCTTTTATCATATTTTTGGCGATACACTATCTTATAAAATAATAATAAATAAAATAGCTAATTATTTTGCAGATATCTAAATATTATTTCTGTTGTCTATTCAGGGTAGAAACATTTTTACTCCACATAATCGGTGGTGCAACTCTAAGCAACAATAAATCATAAATATGAATTTTGGTACTTAGTTATTTCAATATTTTTATATACAAATCTAAGTGTTGTTTTTATTTAATGCATTAGGTTAATGAGTTCAACAATGGGAAATGATACAAATTATAATCTAATTATTGCAAAGAGTAGTGTTTAAATTATTGTGTAGTTGCATCAAATTAATATTTAACTATTGTACTTTTAGATATAAGCCATATTAGTGTTCCATTGTTTGCGTTAATGCCTCCGCCAAAGAAGAATTTAATTACTATACCAAGTGTTCATGAACAGTTAGATGGAGTTGTATATGCAATTTGTGTGACTGGCACATCAGGAAGAGATTCTTTATTGTCATGGATTCGTCTTTTGGAAAAGGATGGAAATTCTACTTTAGCAAATTTACCCATCGTATTTACATTACGTGCACCAGAGACTGAGGTTGCAAATATTTATGCTGCTAATGAACAAGATGTTAAGGAAGACAAGTAGTTTATTGTGCGTGTTCTGTTTTTATAGAAAATGTTAAAACAAAAATCTTGTTTAATAGCAAATAACCTTATTTTGTTAATAACGATTTATTCCAATTAGTGTTTTTGTTCTTCATTGAATTGCTACTTTTATACATGACATTGAAATGGTGATTAATAATAGTAATGTTTATACTAATAAATTAGGAAGAATAAGAAGCATTGCTTGATTGAATGCATTGATAAAATGCTTGGAGAATTAATAATCTATATAATAAAATAATGTGGTTAAAAGTAAAAATAAATATCTATGACAGAACAAAAAATAATATGACTTAAAGCTTAAATTCGGAAGCATTTATACATAAATATATCTTGCACATACGAGGCGAACTATTTAATCTCATTCATTGACATGCCAGTTGAAGCACAATTAGACAAAAAATTGTTTAGATAAAAGTACAGTTTATTGATTGTGGTTTTAATCAGAAAGTTTGAGAATTGTTTAGAATATTTGAAATTGTCAGTGTTAGTTATAAATTTTTTTGTCAATTAAAGTAATAATATCACATATAATAAACATGCAGTCTATCACAATTTTGTCTCATGATAAAGTTTTGTGATATTGTGTAGAATGTTAATGATTCTAGTTGTTAGGACACACTTAAAAATGTTTTCTTTGTTGATTTTTTTTTGTTAATTTGTAGTATGCAAATATCTTTCATTTAATTACTTAATTAATAAATTAAGTGAAACAAATTTCCAATTGTACAGAAAATCTTCAACTGAAACTAAAATAACACATGAATAAATTTGTATTCTTGTTCTTGCATAGAGTAGTAAATAAAATTTCAATAGTCTCTATTGTTGGATGTATTTATTTATTATTTGCGTTTTGGGATTATGTGCATGACTGCCTGCCTTTTTCTCAATACCATTAATGTTGGTTTGGAGGCAGATGTTTGATTGAAACTAATACTGTGTTGTTCCTTTTAAGCTTCATAGAATCAGTAACCATTATTATGTATTTACAAATTAATTATTAATTTCCAAAACTAATCATACCATTTCCACTTGTGATGGGTACATTTTGTGAAGCTGCTTTGTTGTCTATAATCAAATAAGGATAACAATATTGTTGCTTATGCTTTCAACCCGAGTCGTAATGACTACTGGGGAAAGTAGTCTCAAGTTTAGCAACTGCTGGCTACAGAGGCTGCACATAACAATGACTGGTTAGGTCACAGGATCAAGTTAATACAACTTAGAAATTAAAGGGACTAAAGGACACATTGGCAACAATTAACAAGTATAATAAAACATTAATAAAATATAATGGAGCATAATAAAGCAACGGAACATGGTAGGACATCGACATAACTTAGCCTAGTATAACAGTTATATAAAAATAGTTTTGATTTACATCGTGTCATGATGGTTTGTGACTATCGTTGGACGTACACAGTAACTCTGGTCTTTTGACCGGGGTGGATGGTCTATGCTGGCTGGACCAGGACTGACTCTACGGAAAGACTTGACCAGGACTGATTGACTAAACTGCCAACGACTGACTACTGGCTACTATCTACTCGCAATGGTCGTTGCGTATATAGCGATTCTTGAAGGTTATTGGCTATGCGACAAAGACTGGGAAGTTTCTATTGATAGCCGGACCACATGAAATTGTGTATCAGCAAGGTCTAAGCTGGATTACCTCAGCTTTGGGTATTTTAGTAAGATTAATTTAATGATGCAGAAACGAAGGTTTCCTGTGTAAAGTACAAAGTGTGGTTTTGATGTAAGAAAAGTAGGAACTCTTGAGTAACAGAAATTACAAACTCTAGGTTTGAGATAATGTTAGTGGTACAATAATCAGAATAGATTTTCCACCAAGAGAAATGACATCATGTAACCAAATAAAGCTTGATAAACAAAATAAAGTATTGAAATGAGATTCTGTAAAATTAAAAATTGAGAGTAAAGTAATTACGACAATAAATTATTCTCCGGCGAAAAAAATGTGATCTCCACACATTTGGAAAAAGGAGAAAAATTCAACTGCATTTACGTCCAACAAAATTTAAACAAAGTTTGATTCATAGAAATATTATTGTCGTACTGAAATGTTGAAAATGTAAAATTAAAGATTGCAAAATGATTAAGTAGACAAGGAAATTAGTAAATGTATAACAAACTTATAGTAAAAGAAGTATACAAACTTAAAAATGTTGCTAAAGGTATGAAAATACAAGTTAAAAGTATTAACTGAAAGTACTTTTAAATTTTATTAAACATAAAGGAATTAAACATTGTTTAAAAACTTAGTTAAAATAACTAAAAATATAAATGTAAAAGTAAAAAAAAAAGTTAAACATATCCAAATATACATAATGCAAGAATACATAAACGAGTACAAATACAAAATACTTAGGATAAAATACAATTCAATACAATATACAATATAATATACAATACAATAAAAATAAAAAGTAAACATGTGGTAGATCAGAGAAAGCGTATGAAGGCGAGTTAAGATTCGGGCCTTGGGAGCTGCGTTTTTAAAAAACACTTCCAAACTTTTTAACAAATTTATTTGGTTGATACAGAATTTAATGTGGATTTTTACAAACTTGAATTAAAATTACTCTAAGTCAAAAAAAGAAATAATTGTACTATTTTGAGTTGTTGTTTGTTCTGTGGGTAGTAGTCTGTTAAATTTGTTTTCTATGTTTCTTAAAATGCGTTCTATTATACTGTTATAATTCATCATTTCTATGGCGTATTCCTTTCCGAATTTTGCTGTGTTTATTGATTGTTTTAATAGGTAATAATTGTTTTTGATTATTTGAAATTTTTGTTTCAGTTCCGTTAGGTCGAATTTTTGTGCAAAGGTCCAATAGTCTATGGTATTCTACATACCTCTCTCAATTTTATTGGCAGTATACCGGGATTGTTGTTTATATCTTCGATTACTATTTCGTTGTCCGTTCTACCTGGGCGGAGGTTGACGGTAAGGGTGATGATTATCCATCTGAAAGTACAGGGTGTCTTAACTTTTTCAAGTGGATATATTTTGTTATTCTGCCGTTGTTTACTATGGCTATATTTTTGGTGGATATTCTCTTAATTTTAAATGGGCCTAAATTTCTGGGTGCTGTTTTGTGTCGTTTACTTTGGAAATTTTTCTCATATACGATTTGTCCTATTGAAAATTTATTTGCGTCAGTATTTTTATTACGGGTTGTGGTGATATGTTCCTTATCGTTATCTAATTTATCTTTTACTTTGTCATAGGTTATTTTTAGTTTTTCTTTGTGATCTTTAGCGTATTGTTGATATACTTCCTTATTATAATGTATGTTGTAGGGATTGCATGAATCTGAATGTCCTAAGGTTAATTCTAAGGGTGTAAAATTGGTTGATGAGTGGATTGTGTATGACATTAAATTGGTGATGTGTTCCTTCTTATAAGTTATTCGTAGTAATCTGATTTGTTCTAACAGGCTTGAATGTAATCGTTCAATTAGTCCATTTGATTCAGGGTGGTTTTAAGTTATGAAATGAATTTTTATTTTGTGGAGTTCTAAAGTGTTTTGTATCGTCTCGTTTCTAAATTCGCTGTCGTTATCTAATGTTATTGTTTCAGGTGTTCCATAAAATGTAAAGTACTGTAAAAATCCTTGGGTCACGTCAATGCTATTTTTAGAGGTGATTGGTATTGCTTGGTCTATTTTGGTGAATGCGTCTACAATTGTTAAATAGTTTTGCGCTTCTACTACTAGAGTATCGGCGTGTAATTTTTGAAATGGTTTGTCAGGTGTTTTAGTTAACATTAAGGGTATTTTTGGGGTTTCCTTTTGTATTTTGCCTTCTTGCATAGTTCACATTGATTGATAAAGTCTGTAGTTAATTCTTTCATGTTTTTGAAATAATATCGTCTCATAAGTTGCTTTATTGTTTCATTAATTCTACGATGATTGGTTTTTCCTTCGTGTTGGTTTCTGATTACATCATTTATTTCGTCAGGGCCGTCTAATGTTATTAATTTTCTTGTGCATTTTATAAGTTCAGGGCCAAAGTTATTGAATTATTTAACATATAATTCTGAAAATCGTTTATACAAATGTTCAGTGTTGAAGTAAAAGTAAAATCGTTTTTTCTCGGGGGTGTATTCTTTTAGAATTTTAATTGTTTGCTCTTCGTTGTCGTCTTTTGTTATTTGAATTTGGTATATTTTTTTGTTGTCTACTTTTGTGTATTTTATGGGATTGGGGTTATTCAAAACTTTGGTAATTATAAATTGGTTGGGTTTCATATCAATTGCTTCGTTTAAGATTTTAATCGCGCTTTTAGGTTCCTCATTTTGTGTCGAATATATTGTGTAGATTTCTTCTGGGTCTTCCCTTATTTGTGTTTTGTCTACGTTTCTTATAATTGACTCTGTTTCTAGTGCATTGAGCTGTATTTTACTTAAAGCGTCTGCGTTGCTATTATAAATTCCTTTTTTGTATATAATTTCATAGTTGTATTCCTCTAATTTGATTCTCCATTGTTGTAATTTTGAATTTGGTTCTTTAA
Organism: Platerodrilus igneus; assembly: GCA_036346225.1. Taxonomy (NCBI): domain Eukaryota; kingdom Metazoa; phylum Arthropoda; class Insecta; order Coleoptera; family Lycidae; genus Platerodrilus; species Platerodrilus igneus. The sequence goes on from JARFIW010001251.1 coordinate 397,531, forward strand.
GCTTGCATAGCCATACTAATGGTCTATGATCGGTGCATATGTAAAATTTTTGTCTGTATAGGTACAGTATAAAATACTTTGATGCCTAAATTATGGCTAACAATTCTTTCTCTATCGTACTATATTTTTGTTCAGTCTCGTTTAAGATTCTGGATGCGTAGCTGATTGATTTATCGCTACCTACTTTTCTGCGCCTAATGCTACATTTGATGCGTCTGTCGTTTGTATGAATGGTTTTGAAAAGTCCGGGTATTCTAATACGGGGGGATTTGTTAATATACTTTTAATTTTATCTACGACTTTAACGAATTCTGGGGTGTGTTCAATTTTATTTCCTTTCTTTAAACAGTTTGTCTGGGGCTTGGTTACCTGAGCATAGCCTTGGATGAATTTTCGGTAGTAACCACTGTCCTAAAAATTCTTTAATTTCTTTGTTTGTGTTTGGTATGGGGTAATTTAGTACTGCATTTGTTTTATCGGGGTTTGGCATGACTCCTTGGGGTGTTATTACATGTCCTAAAAATGATACTTCTTTCTGTAAAAATTCGCTCTTGTCTAGTTGTACTTTAAAATGTGCCTTCCTCAGTCTTTCAAATACTTCTCTTAATCTTTCTATATGCTCTACTAATGATGTTGAATAAACTATCATGTCGTATAGGTACACAAGACATTTTTCGTTGTGTATTCCACGTAGCATATTGTCCATATCTCGTTGAAAAGTAGCGGGTGTGTTCTTTAATCCAAGTGGCATTCGTTTATATTCATAATGTCCTCTTGGTGTGCTGAAGACGGTTTTTGATGTATTTTTTGCATCCATTTCTACTTGATGATATCCTGATGCTAGGTCTAATGTTGAAAAATATTGACATTTAACTAATTTATCTAAAATTTCGGTGATATTGGGTAGTGGATATTTGTCGTCTATCGTTTTTTCGTTGAATTTTCTATAGTCTATTACCATTCTGTATTTTCTCTTGCCCGAGGCGTCTAATTTCTTGGGTACTATTAATACTGGACTGCTCTATGGTGAGCTGGGGTGTTGTATGATATCTTGTTCTAATAAGTCTGCTACTTGTCTGTCAGCTTCTTCCTGACTTGCCTGAAGTAGTTGGTATACTTTTGTAAATATTGGTTTGTTATCCGTTAATTCGATGTTGTGTTTGACTGTATTAGTGAATGTTAGGGGTATTCCTTCACAGTGGAATATGTCGCAGTATTCAAAACATAAATTTTTAATTGCTCTTTGTTCTTCGTGGTTCATGTCGGTATTAAAGCGAATGTTACTTAAATTTTCTTTTAACATTTTGTTGTTTTCTGCGGGGTTGTAATCGTCTTCTGAATTTTCATCTATTTCCATCTTGTTAAAATTTAATTCCTCTACGTTAATTGGGTTTGTTAGTGATAGTTCTATGGGGTAGTCATTTGAGTTTAAAATTGCGGTAGTGGCATAATTATCTTTTATTTGCACTAAGGCGGTTGTTGAAATGTTATGATTTATTATTCCTACTTTGTTGTTTAAATTTACTGGGATTTTAATTTTTTTCTCTGTTCGGGGTTCTATCGTGTATGTTTGTTCGGTTTGGGTACTTTGAAATTTAATGGGAATTCGTCCGTGTTTTGTTCTCAATAAGTGGCTCTTTATGTCAATGTTAGCTCCTAATTTTCTTAGAAGGTCCATTCCGATTAGTCTGTCATATTCGTCATTGAATTCGAAAATACAAAATGTATGTTTCATTTTACATTGTATGTTCTCGGTAAGGGTATATTAGCTACGAATTGGTTTAATGTCGTTTGATGAGCTGTTTTAATTTTATATGGTTTTCTTTCTACATAATCTAAATAATGTTTCTTCACCGTTCTGGGGTTAATTGATGTTTTTGAGGATCCGGTATCGATTAATAGTTTAAATTCGGCATGGGGTATTTCCATGTATGGTAGTACTAGGGGATTTATATTATTTAAGTTTATTAAGTTTGGTCGTTTATGAATCGTTCTATCTGAAAATTTGAGCACGCGTTTTCTTCGTCGTCCTCGTAATTTTCGCATGGTTTGTCACGTTCGTAATTGTCTGAATGGTTTGATTCATTGTTTGTACGGGGTGAATGTAATTATTCTGGTCATTATCAAATTCTTCTACTTCTTTGTGAAATAGTTCTTCTGATGTAAAGTTGCATTTTTGATGAGGGTTTGGTCGGATGTGTGTTATTTTTGTACTTTGTCTGGTGTTACCAGATGAGGTATTCATGGGCGTTGGTTTATAATAGTATTATGATTGTTATTGTTATTTGTCATTGGGGTATTTCTAATAGGGTTTGCGCTGAATGTTGGTCTTTGTTGATTTATGTTTTGGTTAAATCTTAGTTGAAATGCGGGTTTCGTAAAATTTGAATTAAACGTTGGTTTTGGAAATTGTTTATGTTGATTCCTAAAATTCGTATTATTGAAAATTGGGTTATTGATTCGTGGTTGGGCGTTGAATGGTATGAATTTTTGTTGGGTGGTTGTTTGTCTCGCGGCTTGTATAGTTTTTATTGGTGAATAACTTTTATTCGCGTTGGGGTTGTATAATCTGTTTCGATAGTACATTACGTTTTCTTCTTCTCTTATATTCATGGCTTCTTCTAAATTTTGGGGACGTTGGAATCTGATTTTATCTGATAGTCGTTCTGGTAATGCGTTTATACAGGTGTCTAGTGCCATTTCATCATACATTTTTGTTTCTAAAAGTTTGATATTTTGGTCGGGCTCTTCAATTTTTAATTTTGTTAAGACTAAACTTCTTACATCTTGGCATTTTATTCCGAATTGATACGGGGATTGGTTATTTTCCATTCTAAGGTTTATTAAGTCGCGTACTAGGCATTTTAGGTCACGTTGATTGTCAAAATATGCAATCAAAATTCGTTTGAAATCTTCCCATTGTTCTAAATGATCTCGGCTGGCTATTAGTGTTAGTGCCCGTCCGGTCAGTTTACTTATTATTAGACGTAAGAGTAATACGTTTCTAAAAATTCTAAAAATTCTTTCGTTTCAAAACAAATTCTCTTTTTTGCTTTAAAAATCTCTTTTAAAAAAAAATTCAATTCTCTCAAAAATAAATTTGAAAATAATTCCTTCCAATAGCCAAGTAAATTATTTTCGTAAGAATGGCATAAATTTGCAATAATAAAATAGTAAATCTGTACATACATAAAATAATTTTTTTTTTAATACTAGCAATGTCAAATATAGTTTGTCAAAATAAATTGGTTTTTTAATAATATGAACTTTACATTAATTTCTTCGTCGGTTTCATGGACTCAGTCAATGTGTGTACTTTGTCCACGTTGGTTTGATTTGGATTCGATCGATGTTTGTATCTCCTCCAAGGGTCTGTTTCTGCTGGATTTGATTGATTCTTTTATCCTCCAACTTCAGTTTGGGTTCTGCCAAATTTGGAATTGAAATTCCTGACCACCAGTTCTTCGAATTTGGGTTCCCTAGTGATCTTTTGAAATCCGTACGCTGCGGCAGTTAAGGTTCGGGCCTTGGGAGCTGCGTTTTTAAAATACACTTTCAAACTTCTTAACAAATTTATTTGATTGATACAACATTTAATGTGGAATTTTACAAACTTGAATTAAAATTACTCTAAGTCGAAAAAAGAATTAATTGTACTATTTTGAGTAGCCTAAGCAACTGCAATGTTAAAGCTGAATACTTTGACTGACTGCCGGGTCTTGGAGCTCCCGGGCTATTTATGATGTCTTTACTCCCTGACATGGCTGTGGGAACTTGCAGAGCTTATGTCTGCATATTCTTAATTCTATTCATTGTTACAATGTTATAATCTTACTTTCTAGGTAATTGCAGTATCTTGACCGTCTGTGACCTGCCACCTACAGTGTCACTATCATCTGGATTCTCATGAACTGTTAATAAATTTTATTAATTGTCCTTGTATTACATTGTTGCACTTCACTTAGTAACTTCTTAATAATTTCTAATGATTTCCTATTAGGTTCTATTTTATAATACATACATAATTTGGGTGATATGTAACTGGCATCACACAAAGAAGATTAAAATGTCAATGCATTATGGCTTAAAGGTTAAAAGATAAAAAAGTTCATACTAAAAGTCATTGGTACTTGATCAGGGCAGGCTGGTGACAAGAGATAGAAATGGCTTGCTAGTGACTAAAGAAGTTACAAGATGACTGCACCTGGTGAATGCAAGCAGTATGTATTGCTTGGTATTGATGAAACGATGTTTGTGCTCACATAAGTTGAGAAAAAATTGATTGTTGAGTGGTGTAGTATATAATTGGTTCCATATTATCGTGTGGGTGAAAGAACTAGTATGTGATTTTCTTCCAAAACAATAGTCCAAAAACAAGGAAAGATTGTTTGATATAGTGTGAAGTGGTAAGGAAGAGGTATCCATATCCATAAGGAATGGGAGTTTATGGAAAAGGAAAAAAAATTTTTTTAAAGAAAAATATGTGCACTTGTGCTTTTGGTGCTTATTAAGGATGTACACTATTCCAGTAGTGGTCGTCTGGAGCTAAGAATGATGAAGTAATCATTGGACCATGTGGCTTTGTACAATTGGTTGTAGAGGTAGAAAAGTGAAGTCAAGTGTTTGCAACTACTCAAAATCATATTCAGTGTCCGATGTTTTGTGTTGTTTCACATTTATAAGTTCTGGTAAAAACACTGTATAGTCCAAAGTGAATGTAGAATGGTACAAGTCTATGTATTGGATTATAGTCAGTAGTAAAATATCCAATTAAAATCAGTAATCATTCAAAATCCAAACTGCATCATGTGGGGTAGGAGGTTGGGGTTTCATGACTAAGTCAATAATATTAGTAGTCTTTGCCATCCTGTAGCTATTTGCTATTTATAGCGAGTTACTGCCGTTAGTATTTAGACTGTGTTATCGCATTGAGTTGGTTGAGGTAGAGTGTTTGATCTCGCAAAAAAAAATTTAGGAGATTTAATAAAAAATACAAATTAGTGTTGAAAATAAAACAAAAATAAGAAATAGTAATTTGTAAAGAAACTTTTTAAACGCTAATGTAAACAATAAATTGTACATAAAATTTCATAGTATCTTAATCACTAATCGAGGGTTCGAATCCTGCTCAGCGAAAAAAATTTTTAATATAAATGAGTGGCAAAAGCAATTGGTTTGCTTGCAGTTGGACAAGAATATTCAAACATAAGGGAATGTGTGAATAAGAAAGTCCAGCCAAACTTCTTAAATACATGATGACATATTAGGCGTCTAAAGAAATTTGGTTGGAACAAGCAAAATCATCCGGAGTAATTATTCATAATAATCATATGGGGTTAATATTTTCTAGGAAAAATAATATATAATAATATATAAATGAAATCTAGAGTACTTAAGTTTGTGCCATATTAAAGTAAAATGTTTATGTGGAATGAAAATTAATCAATTGTAATCCAAGTAAATGGATTAGGGAGAAAAAAAATTATTTTGGAAGGCTTTGCAATTGGAAATTAAAGTTATCTTAGTTTCATAGTTTAAAGAGTGGTTTTCCATAGTGGGATAAGGTATGAAGGTCAAAATCATTGTCGTTGTTCCCATTAATAGTCAAGATAAGATTATTTTTTGTTCTAGCTTTAAGAAAAAAATAATTATGCTGGAAGGTGTAGACAAAGTCGATAAAGATGCTCTGGATAAGTAATATTTTTCATGGAATGAAGATTTCTTTAAGAATCATTTTCAGTTGCAAATATGTAAGATACAATGAGAAGAAGTGTGAAATATCTCAAGGTGAAACGTAATGGCATAAGTTTTAATGACAAAACGAATAAAAAAAATTATGTAAAAAGTTTTTCTTATCCGATATTTTCGGAAGAAGATTGCCAGAAGATTGGTTTTTAAAATAAATCTGCTGGTTTAAGCTTTTATATTACCGAGAGTATAGGTTTGAGTTAGCTATTGATGCGACATCGCTAAAAATGCAAAGTTTGTAAGACCTTTATTTTCAGAATTTCCTAATCTGTAAAAAATAAACAGGAGGGATGCAACATCTTATTGTATTCTGTTTATGCAGGTATAATCATACTAAGATGGTTAATCTAGGAGTTTCGTACTCAGGTAAGAAATTTTGGTAGCTATAAAGTAAGAATGGAAGAAATCGCATAGAGAAAGTTGTTCTCTTTTCAGTCGTAGATTGTGATTAATTTGCAAAGAAAATTGGGTTGTTAATTTTTGTAAATTCTTGTATGTGCATCTTATCTTTGGTGCAAGGAATTGTGTATAGCCAAAGTGAGTAAGAAGGCTAGGTAAGTTCGCGGATGTCTACATGCTGCTAAAATAATGCAGAAAAATTTGTTGGAATTGCATAGGGGATTGGCATAATTGTGTAGTGCATTAGTCATTGAGTTGTTAATTTTAGGTAGCTCCTAGCGATTGTCAAGACACAGTGACCTCGGATTGTATTTAAGGAGCAGGTGATACAGTGCCTTGTCCATTGCGATGGGTAATATCGGCTGTTAAAAAGTGTTTACAATGGATACGTGAATCATAAGAATTATAAGGTAATATAAAGTTGTTGGAAGGTAGCAATGCTATTATCCATATAAATGAAATTGAAGTGGTATTAAATCAAATGCTATCTAAAGTGAAAATTTGTATAGTTGAAATAAATTTTATGGTATTAATTAAAGTAGATATTACGTGAATAAAGGAAGTTTAACTCAGCGGATGTATTTTCGATAGTTATTTATGATTATAATCTGGAAAGTGTTGCATTCAAGTGTACGTTGTAAACAAAATTTATAGAATGTGCCATCCTGTGTTGTTTTTGAAACAATAATATTCATGCAGACTAAGTGTAAACTTTTTGTGTGTGTAGTGAGTTTTTAAAGACTGAAAATGAATTCAATGGTGAGTATTAATGTTTAAGAAAATCATACGTGAAAGCTATGTTACGTTCGGTCAGTTTAATTTGGGTCAGGTTAGGTATGTTAAAGGATTCTTAAGTAAGTAATTGGTGTGCCATTCTTTTAAAAAAATACCTTGCTTCTGCATCCGTGCTTTAAGAAAAAAACTGGTTTTGTGTCCTTCCAATCATAAAGTACTTATTACTTCGGTTCGTGTAAAATACGTAATTGTGCCGTAAATAATATTCTAGTAATACGAAAAGGTTGATATGTATGCGTATAATTGCGCTATTAAAATAAAATATGAAAAATGTGAATTCATCCATGTCATTCTGGTATATAAAAAATTCAACATAAATTTTAAATTTGTCAGCAGCAAAATAAAATATTGCTAAAATTAGAAATTTATCATTTCTGTGCAATGCGAAAATAATTGTCCCTGGGAAAAAAAATTTGTGGGTCAATAATGGGTATAATTAGATCAATATTAAAAATTGATATATTTGTTTTCCAAAATTAGCTTAAATATTTTAGTTGTGCTTGTAAGCGTGTAGCACTGTAATTAGTTTAAAAGAGACTTGACAAATCGATTTGTTCCACAACAAAATAAATTTCCATTTGTGCAGTTAAGTCAGAATTTAGAGGTACTGAAGAAATAGCATTTTTTTAGTCAAAGTTATATATTATATGGTTTACTGCACCTGTGTAGGTCTGTCAGTTCATTGTAGGTAAGTATGGTGATATATAACAATATCAGTAATTGATTGTTACACTGCTTACTTCAAATACTATAACCTTGTTTATATGTCATTATTTTCAAGCTAATGAACATGTAATACACTAGATTTGTAAGTGGCTTGATGTGTACAGCTTTTGTGATAATGCAGATGAAAATGGTGATGCAGGTTTTAATTTTATGTTTTGTAAAGGGGGCACCAAAATCGACATCTACCTTACGAAAGGGTTCATGTCATTCCATTATCGCTCTCTCTTTCTCTCTCTCTCTCAATTTGTCATTGTACCTTGAGATGATCGCTTATTAAATCTGAAACAGGTTATACGACTTTGGATAACTCTTTAGATTATCGTAAATCATTAAGTGGCCAAAATCTTAGTATTATATAATATTGGTTGGGCAACAGTGTGGCTTAAATGATTATATTCATAAATGTAATTTGGTTGTATTTTTTAAAGCTAAACTACAAAAGATGTTTTTGTTGATAAGAAATGCTATCATTTATTGGACAACTACCAACTTGTAGAAGTCCCAAGGTACCTAGGAAGGAAATTGAAGAATACAACTATTTATTAGACACTTGCCTAATTTTTGAGAGTTCAGACATTGCTTTTAAAAAATATTTATTTTGTGTTTGTTTAATAATAAGCTGTAATGAAAATTACAGTTCTTGAGCTTGAAGATGGTTCAAAATATTTATTGCCTCTAACAATCTTAATAAAGTGCAATATATATATATATATATATATATATATATATATACAGGGTGAGTTTTTAGTGTGGCAACGGTTGATAACTCCGTTATTATAAAAGCTACGTAAACCAAATTTGGAGGCATATTAGGCATGCCTAAAGTGCACATTTTAAAAATATTTGGAAGCATACAGGGTGTTTTATAATTCCAGGGCATATTAAACTTATATTTTTTTAAATGGAACACCCTATATAGTATTACATTTTTGAAAAACCCATAAAAAGAGCTTTAATTTGATATCAAATTGTATCTGTCTATTCCTTTTAGTTTTTGAGATATTCAACTATTTTTAGAAAAAATTGCCCCGATTAGATACATTGCCACTGCACTAATACACAACTTATGTTAATTTTCAAGATGCAGAAAATTTTACCATATGCCATAGTATATTTGTAAATATCACTTTTTTGAAATTTCTTCCAGTATACAGGGTGTCAGGTTTCGCAAAATGCAATTTTAAAAAAATTTTTTAAATGGCACCCTACCAATTTTATTGCTGCAATGGATAGTACATTAAGTGTCCTTTCATTTTTGTTAAGCATTCCATATACCTAAATCCACTACTTTCTGAGATACTTTTGATTTTCTTCAAATTTTATGAATGTTTTTAATTTACATAACTAAAAATAACTTACTATTGGAGAATATTGTAAAACAATTAATACATATTGATTAACAATCAACTACACTTATCCAATAACAATTTTCACTAAAGATATAACAACCTACAATAATACGCTATCAACAGAATTCTGCCAGATCAACAATATGCATTTTATAGAAAATGTTCAAGCAGGAAATCAGGCAGGCTTTGAAAAAATAACTATTACATGTAAAGTGTCATTTAGGTTTATTAATTGTAGTGTGTTGTCATTTAACAGGATATCTCTTGGTATATTCTTGATGCAAGTAGGAAATTTTTTAAACTTGCTCCCAATACCCAAATCATATTTATTTGTTCTTCCACTGTAAAATTCATTTTGAAAACTCCTTCAAAGATTACATTTAAAACAGAACTGATAATATGTTAAATGACAACACACTACAATTAATAAACCTAAATGACATTTTGATTGTAATTGTTATTTTTTCAAAGCCTGCCTGATTTCCTGCTTGAACATTTTCTATAAAATGCATATTGTTGATCTGGTATAATTCTGTTGATAGCGTATTATTGTAGGTTGTTATATCTTTAGTGAAAATTGGTATTGGATAAGTGTAGTTGATTTTTAATCAATATGTATTAATTGTTTTACAATATTCTCCAATAGTAAGTTATTTTTAGTTATGTAAATTAAAAACATTCATAAAATTTGAAGAAAATCAAAAATATCTCAGAAAGTAATGGATTTAGGTATAGGGAATGCTTAACAAAAATGAAAGGACACTTAATGAACTATCCATTGTAGCAATAAAATTGGTAGGGTGCCATTTAAAAAAAAAATTTTAAATTGCATTTTTCGAAACCTGACACACCCTGTATACTGTGAAGAAATTTCAAAAAAGTGATATTTACAAATATACTATGGTATATGGTAAAATTTTCTGCATCTTGAAAATTAACATAAGTTGTGTATTAGTGCAGTGGCAAAGTATCTAATCGGGGTCATTTTTTCTAAAAACAGTTGAATATCTCAAAAACTAAAAGGAATAGACAGATACAATTTGATATCAAATTAAAGCTCTTTTTATGTGCTTTTCAAAAATGTAATACTATATAGGGTGTTCCATTTAAAAAAATATAAGTTTAATATGCCCTGGAATTATGAAACACCCTGTATGCTTCCAAATATTTTTAAAATGTGCACTTTAGGCATGCCTAATATGCCTCCAAATTTGGTTTATGTAGCTTTTATAATAACGGAGTTATCGACCGTTGCCACACTAAAAACTCACCCTGTATATATATATATATATATATATATATATATATATATATATGCAATGGTGCACAATATACGAGAGAAATTAGAAAAACATGAAAAAATTTCTTTACAGTAAGTTAGAGGTTGTGGTACATTGTGAATCACCAGATGAGATTTTTCCTTGAGGATTTAATAAAATCTTGGCCCTTCCTATCACATATCATTATTAAGAACTTCATGAGCAAACAAATCTCATGAAAGAATATCAGCTACTTTTCTGACATTTTTCTATGTCAGCATGTGGTGAGAAGCAATTTCTTGTATTAGGAAAACAACAAGAAACAAAAATAGATCATCTACTTTTAAACCAAGCTAATGTTATGAGTGAGCTAGTCCAAGAATTTGTAAAATCAAAATATTATTTATTTTTGAAGATTTTTAAAAAAGTTGATGTGCTTCAAAAGAATAAGCAATACACAAAATTCAAATCTTGAAATGTAATTATTGTAACAGGAGCTATACTTGACCTAAGGGAAATTATGCTGACTTGATTCATGGTACGAAAATATAAACAGCAATCAATTAGCAGTCAATTAGAGCAAATGTGTCATTAGCTTTAAATGTCAACCCTAAAATAGTCGTTTTCATTAAAATAGTTTTATGCTTCTTACATTTAAGATTAGACTCTAGATCTTTCCTGAAGAAGAAAATAAAATTTTCGAAAGCTCGAATCGATCAAAAAGGAGTTTTTAATTTGCCCTAATTGATTACAACTCCGATAACCAATTTCTAAATAATAATCTAAGTAGTCGAAAACTATAGTAATTTATATATATTACTGTGCAACCTTATAAGAATCGAGCCTCACGAATTGGGCGTCAAAATTATGCCGTGGAACTCGGGTAAAATCCACACCAACAAAAATATGTTCGAAAATTACGTTAAATTTTCAAATTCGAAAATTGAAAAATTTCCAAAAATTTAAATAAGTCAAAAAAGATATTGCTTACCCGTTTTCCTCTCTTCCTCAGTTGAACGGCCTTCTTCAACTGCTTCCGGCTAGCTCATTAGGACCTCCTTTTGGATAGCTATATTCATTCATAAATCCTATCATTTACGCACGCGTCCAATAAAACCACAAAATACAACAAACATACAATCTTTTATTTATTCCTATTTACAAATGCAATTCATTATTATTTTATTGTTCACGTTACACTTCAGTAACCCTTATTTTGTAATGTCCTTTATTTAATTTTAAACTCATCAAACACATAAAATGTACGCGGAGTAAATGGACCTTGAATAATACCTTCTCTAAACAGTTTGTCTGGGGCTTGGTTACCTGAGCATAGCCTTGGATGAATTTTCGGTAGTAACCACTGTCCTAAAAATTCTTTAATTTCTTTGTTTGTGTTTGGTATGGGGTAATTTAGTACTGCATTTGTTTTATCGGGGTTTGGCATGACTCCTTGGGGTGTTATTACATGTCCTAAAAATGATACTTCTTTCTGTAAAAATTCGCTCTTGTCTAGTTGTACTTTAAAATGTGCCTTCCTCAGTTTTTCAAATACTTCTCTTAATCTTTCTATATGCTCTACTAATCATGTTGAATAAACTATCATGTCGTATAGGTACACAAGACATTTTTCGTTGTGTATTCCACGTAGCATATTGTCCATATCTTGTTGAAAAGTAGCGGGTGTGTTCTTTAATCCAAGTGGCATTCGTTTATATTCATAATGTCCTCTAGGTGTGCTGAAGACGGTTTTTGATGTATCTTTTGCATCCATTTCTACTTGATGATATCCTGATGCTAGGTCTAATGTTGAAAAATATTGACGTTTAACTAATTTATCTAAAATTTCGGTAATATTGGGTAGTGGATATTTGTCGTCTATCGTTTTTTCGTTGAATTTTCTATAGTCTATTACCATTCTGTATTTTCTCTTGCCCGAGGCGTCTAATTTCTTGGGTACTATTAATACTGGACTGCTCTATGGTGAGCTGGGGTGTTGTATGATATCTTGTTCTAATAAGTCTGCTACTTGTCTGTCAGCTTCTTCCTGACTTGCCTGAAGTAGTTGGTATACTTTTGTAAATATTGGTTTGTTATCCGTTAATTCGATGTTGTGTTTGACTGTATTAGTGAATGTTAGGGGTATTCCTTCACAGTGGAATATGTCGCAGTATTCAAAACATAAATTTTTAATTGCTCTTTGTTCTTCGTGGTTCATGTCGGTATTAAAGCGAATGTTACTTAAATTTTCTTTTAACATTTTGTTGTTTTCTGCGGGGTTGTAATCGTCTTCTGAATTTTCATCTATTTCCATCTTGTTAAAATTTAATTCCTCTACGTTTATTAAGTCGCGTACTAGGCGTTTTAGGTCACGTTGATTGTCAAAATATGCAATCAAAATTCGTTTGAAATCTTCCCATTGTTCTAAATGATCTCGGCTGGCTATTAGTGTTAGTGCCCGTCCGGTCAGTTTACTTATTATTAGACGTAAGAGTAATACGTTTCTAAAAATTCTAAAAATTCTTTCGTTTCAAAACAAATTCTCTTTTTTGCTTTAAAAATCTCTTTTAAAAAAAAATTCAATTCTCTCAAAAATAAATTTGAAAATAATTCCTTGCAATAGCCAAGTAAATTATTTTCGTAAGAATGGCATAAATTTGCAATAATAAAATAGTAAATCTGTACATACATAAAATAATTTTTTTTTTAATACTATCAATGTCAAATATAGTTTGTCAAAATAAATTGGTTTTTTAATAATATGAACTTTACATTAATTTCTTCGTCGGTTTCATGGACTCAGTCAATGTGTGTGTACTTTGTCCACGTTGGTTTGATTTGGATTCGATCGATGTTTGTATCTCCTCCAAGGGTCTGTTTCTGCTGGATTTGATTGATTCTTTTATCCTCCAACTTCAGTTTGGGTTCTGTCAAATTTGGAATTGAAATTCCTGACCACCAGTTCTTCGAATTTGGGTTCCCTAGTGATCTTTTGAAATCCGTACGCTGCGGCAGTTAAGGTTCGGGCCTTGGGAGCTGCGTTTTTAAAATACACTTCGAAACTTCTTAACAAATTTATTTGATTGATACAACATTTAATGTGGAATTTTACAAACTTGAATTAAAATTACTCTAAGTCGAAAAAAGAATTAATTGTACTATTTTGAGTAGCCTAAGCAACTGCAATGTTAAAGCTGAATACTTTGACCGACTGCCGGGTCTTGGAGCTCCCGGGCTATTTATGATGTCTTTACTCCCTGACATGGCTGTGGGAACTTGCAGAGCTCATGTCTGCATATTCTTAATTCTATTCATTGTTACAATGCTATAATCTTACTTTCTAGGTAATTGCAGTATCTTGACCGTCTGTGACCTGCCACCTACAGTGTCACTATCATCTGGATTCTCATGAACTGTTAATAAATTTTATTAATTGTTGCACTTCACTTAGTAACTTCTTAATAATTTCTAATGATTTCCTCTTAGGTTCTATTTTATAATACATACATAATTTGGGTGATATGTAACTGGCATCACACAAAGTAGATTAAAAATGTCAATGCATTATGGCTTAAAGGTTAAAAGATAAAAAAGTTCATACCAAAAGTCATTGGTACTTGATCAGGACAGGCTGGTGACAAGAGATAGAAATGGCTTGCTAGTGACTAAAGAAGTTACAAGATGACTGCACCTGGTGAATGCAAGCAGTATGTATTGCTTGGTATTGATGAAACGATGTTTGTGCTCACATAAGTTGAGAAAAAATTGATTGTTGAGTGGAGTAGTATATAATTGGTTCCATATTATCGTTTGGGTGAAAGAACTAGTATGTGATTTTCTTCCAAAACAATAGTCTAAAACAAGGAAAGATTGTTTGATATAGTGTGAAGTGGTGAGGAAGAGGTATCCATATCCATAAGGAATGGGAGTTTATGGAAAAGGAAAAAATTTTTTTTAAAGGAAAATATGTGCACTTGTGCTTTTTGTGCTTATTAAGGATGTACACTATTCCAGTAGTGGCCTTCTGGAGCTAAGAATGATGAAGTAATCACTGGACCATGTGGCTTTGTACAATTGGTTGTAGACGTAGAAAAGTGAAGTCAAGTGTTTGCAACCACTTAAAATCATATTCAGAGTCCGATGTTTTGTGTTGTTTCACATTTATAAGTTCTGGTAAAAACAGTGTATAGTCCAAAGTGAATGTAGAATGGAACAAGTCTATGTATTGGATTATAGTCAGTAGTAAAATATCCAATTAAAATCAGTAATCATTCAAAATCCAAACTGCATCATGTGGAGTAGGAGGTTGGGGTTTCATGACTAAGTCAATAATATTAGTAGTCTTTGCCATCCTGGAGCTATTTGCTATTTATAGCGAGTTACTGCCGTCAGTATTTAGACTGTGTTATCGCATTGAGTTGGTTGAGGTAGAGTGTTTGATCTCGCAAAAAAAAATTTAGGAGATTTAATAAAAAATACCAATTAGTGTTGAAAATAAAACAAAAATAAGAAATAGTAATTTGTAAAGAAACTTTTTAAACGCTAATGTAAACAATAAATTGTACATAAAATTTCATAGTTTCTTAATCACTAATCGAGGGTTCGAATCCTGCTCAGCGAAAAAAAATTTTTTAATATAAATGAGTGGCAAAAGCAATTAGTTTGCTTGCAGTTGGACAAGAGTATTCAAACATAAGGGAATGTGTGAATAAGAAAGTCCAGCCAAACTTCTTAAATACATGATGACATATTAGGCGTCTATAGAAATTTGGTTGGAACAAGCAAAATCATCCAGGGTAATTGTTCATAATAGTCATCTGGGGTTAATATTTTCTAGGAAAAATAATATATAATAATATATAAATGAAATCTAAAGTACTTAAGTTTGTGCCATATTAAAGTAAAATGTTCATGTGGAATGAAAATTAATCAATTGTAATCCAAGTAAATGGATTAGGGAGAAAAAAAATTATTTTGGAAGGCTTTGCAATTGGAAATTAAAGTTATCTTAGTTTCATAGTTTAAAGAGTTATCTTAGTTTCATAGTTTAAAGAGTGGTTTTCCGTAGTGGGATAAGGTATGAAGGTCAAAATTATTGTCGTTGTTCCCATTAATAGTCAAGATAAGATTATTTTTTGTTCTAGTTTTAAGAAAAAAATAATTATGCTGGAAGGTGTAGACAAAGTTGATAAGGATGCTCTGGAAAAGTAATATTTCTTATGGAATGAAGATTTCTTTAAGAATCATTTCCAGTTGCAAATATGTAAGATACAATGAGAAGAAGTGTGAAATATCTCAAGGTGAAACGTAATGGCATAAGTTTTAATGACAAAACGAATAAAAAAAATTATGTAAAAAGTTTTTCTTATCCGATATTTTCGGAAGAAGATTGCCAGAAGATTGGTTTTTAAAATAAATCTGCTGGTTTGAGCTTTTATATTACCGAGAGTATAGGTTTGAGTTAGCTATTGATGCGACATTGCTAAAAATGCAAAGTTTGTAAGACCTTTATTTTCAGAATTTCCTAATCTGTAAAAAATAAACAGGAGGGATGCAACATCTTATTGTATTCTGTTTATGCAGGTATAATCATACTAAGATGGTTAATCTAGGAGTTTCGTACTCAGGTAAGAAATTTTGGTAGCTATAAAGTAAGAATGGAAGAAATCGCATAGAGAAAGTTGTTCTCTTTTCAGTCGTAGATTGTGATTAATTTGCAAAGAAAATTGGGTTGTTAATTTTTGTAAATTCTTGTATGTGCATCTTATCTTTGGTGCAAGGAATTGTGTATAGCCAAAGTGAGTAAGAAGGCTAGGTAAGTTCGCGGATGTCTACATGCTGCTAAAATAATGCAGAAAAATTTGTTGGAATTGCATAGGGGATTGGCATAATTGTGTAGTGCATTAGTCATTGAGTTGTTAATTTTAGGTAGCTCCTAGCGATTGTCAAGACACAGTGACCTCGGATTGTATTTGAGGATCAGGTGATACAGTGCCTTGTCCATTGCGATGGGTAATATCGGCTGTTAAAAAGTGTTTACAATGGATACGTGAGTCATAAGAATTATAAGGTAATATAAAGTTGTTGGAGGGTAGCAATGCTATTATCCATATAAATGAAATTGAAGTGGTATTAAATCAAATGCTATCTAAAGTGAAAATTTGTATAGTTGAAATAAATTTTATGGTATTAATTAAAGTAGATATTACGTGAATAAAGGAAGTTTAACTCAGCGGATGTATTTTCGATAGTTATTTATGATTATAATCTGGAAAGTGTTGCATTCAAGTGTACGTTGTAAACAAAATTTATAGAATGTGCTATCCTATGTTGTTTTTTGAAACAATAATATTCATGCAGACTAAGTGTAAACTTTTTGTGTGTGTAGTGAGTTTTTAAAGACTGAAAATGAATTCAATGGTGAGTATTAATGTTTAAGAAAATCATACGTGAAAGCTATGTTACGTTCGGTCAGTTTAATTTGGGTCAGGTTAGGTATGTTAAAGGATTCTTAAGTAAGTAATTGGTGTGCCATTCTTTTAAAAAAATACCTTGCTTCTGCATCCGTGCTTTAAGAAAAAAACTAGTTTTGTGTCCTTCCAATCATAAAGTACTTATTACTTCGGTTCGTGTAAAATACGTAATTGTGCCGTAAATAATATTCTAGTAATACGAAAAGGTTGATATGTATGCGTATAATTGCGCTATTAAAATAAAATATGAAAAATGTGAATTCATCCATGTCATTCTGGTATATAAAAAATTCAACATAAATTTTAAATTTGTCAGCAGCAAAATAAAATATTGTTAAAATTAGAAATTTATCATTTCTGTGCAATGCGAAAATAATTGTCCCTGGGAAAAAAAATTTGTGGGTCAATAATGGGTATAATTAGATCAATATTAAAAATTGATATATTTGTTTTCCAAAATTAGCTTAAATATTTTAGTTGTGCTTGTAAGCGTGTAGCACTGTAATTAGTTTAAAAGAGACTTGACAAATCGGTTTGTTCCACAACAAAATAAATTTCCATTTGTGCAGTTAAGTCAGAATTTAGAGGTACTGAAGAAATAGCATTTTTTTAGTCAAAGTTATATATTATATGGTTTACTGCACCTGTGTAGGTCTGTCAGTTCATTGTAGGTAAGTATGGTGATATATAACAATATCAGTAATTGATTGTTACACTGCTTACTTCAAATACTATAACCTTGTTTATATGTCATTATTTTCAAGCTAATGAACATGTAATACACTAGATTTGTAAGTGGCTTGATGTGTACAGCTTTTGTGATAATGCAGATGAAAATGGTGATGCAGGTTTTAATTTTATGTTTTGTAAAGGGGGCATCAAAATCGACATCCACCTTACGAAAGGGTTCATGTCATTCCATTATCGCTCTCTCTTTCTCTCTCTCTCTCTCTCTCTCAATTTGTCATTGTACCTTGAGATGATCGCTTATTAAATCTGAAACAGGTTATACGACTTTGGATAACTCTATAGATTATCGTAAATCATTAAGTGGCCAAAATCTTAGTATTATATAATATTGGTTGGGCAACAGTGTGGCTTAAATGATTATATTCATAAATGTAATTTGGTTGTATTTTTTAAAGCTAAACTACAAAAGATGTTTTTGTTGATAAGAAATGCTATCATTTATTGGACAACTACCAACTTGTAGAAGTCCCAAGGTACCTAGGAAGGAAGTTGAAGAATACAACTATTTATTAGACACTTGCCTAATTTTTGAGAGTTCAGACATTGCTTTTAAAAAATATTTATTTTGTGTTTGTTTAATAATAAGCTGTAATGAAAATTACAGTTCTTGAGCTTGAAGATGGTTCAAAATATTTAGTGCCTCTAACAATCTTAATAAAGTGCAATATATATATATATATATATATATATATATATATATATATATACAGGGTGAGTTTTTAGTGTGGCAACGGTTGATAACTCAGTTATTATAAAAGCTACGTAAACCAAATTTGGAGGCATATTAGGCATGCCTAAAGTGCACATTTAAAAATATTTGGAAGCATACAGGTTGTTTTCATAATTCAGGGCATATTAAACTTATATTTTTAAATGGAACACCCTATATATTATTACATTTTTGAAAAACCCATAAAAAGAGCTTTAATTTGATATCAAATTGTATCTGTCTATTCCTTTTGGTTTTTGAGATATTCAACTATTTTTAGAAAAAATTACCCCGATTAGATACATTGCCACTGCACTAATACACAACTTATGTTAATTTTCAAGATGCAGAAAATTTTACCATATACCATAGTATATTTGTAAATATCACTTTTTTGAAATTTCTTCCCAGTATACAGGGTGTCAGGTTTCGCAAAATGCAATTTTAAAAATGTTTTTTAAATAGCATCCTACCAATTTTATTGCTGCAATGGATAGTACATTAAGTGTCCTTTCTTTTTTGTTAAGCATTCCATATACCTAAATCCACTACTTTCTGAGATACTTTTGATTTTCTTCAAATTTTATGAATGTTTTAATTTACATAACTAAAATAACTTACTATTGGAGAATATTGTAAAACAATTAATACATATTGATTAACAATTAACTACACTTATCCAATAACAATTTTCACTAAAGATATAACAACCTACAATAATACGCTATCAACAGAATTCTGCCAGATCAACAATATGCATTTTATAGAAAATGTTCAAGCAGGAAATCAGGCAGGCTTTGAAAAAATAACTATTACATGTAAAGTGTCATTTAGGTTTATTAATTGTAGTGTGTTGTCATTTAACAGGATATCTCTCTTGGTATATTCTTGATGCAAGTAGGAAATTTTTTAAACTTGCTCCCAATACCCAAATCATATTTATTTGTTCTTCCACTGTAAAATTCATTATGAAAACTCCTTCAAAGATTACATTTAAAACAGAACTGATAATGTGTTAAATGACAACAGACTACAATTAATAAACCTAAATGACATTTTGATTGTAATCGTTATTTTTTTCAAAGCCTGCCTGATTTCCTGCTTGAACATTTTCTATAAAATGCATATTGTTGATCTGTTATAATTCTGTTGATAGCGTATTATTGTAGGTTGTTATATCTTTAGTGAAAATTGTTATTGGATAAGTGTAGTTGATTGTTAATCAATATGTATTAATTGTTTTACAATATTCTCCAATAGTAAGTTATTTTTAGTTATGTAAATTAAAAACATTCATAAAATTTGAAGAAAATCAAAAGTATCTCAGAAAGTAGTGGATTTAGGTATATGGAATGCTTAACAAAAATGAAAGGACACTTAATGTACTATCCATTGCAGCAATAAAATTGGTAGGGTGCCATTTAAAAAATTTTTTTAAAATTGCATTTTGCGAAACCTGACACCCTGTATACTGGGAAGAAATTTCAAAAAAGTGATATTTACAAATATACTATGGTATATGGTAAAATTTTCTGCATCTTGAAAATTAACATAAGTTGTGTATTAGTGCAGTGGCAATGTATCTAATCGGGGTCATTTTTTCTAAAAACAGTTGAATATCTCAAAAACTAAAAGGAATAGACAGATACAATTTGATATCAAATTAAAGCTCTTTTTATGTGCTTTTCAAAAATGTTATAATATATAGGGTGTTCCATTAAAAAAAAAAAAGTTTAATATGCCCTGGAATTATGAAACACCCTGTATGCTTCCAAATATTTTTAAAATGTGCACTTTAGGCATGCCTAATATGCCTCCAAATTTGGTTTACGTAGCTTTATAATAACAGAGTTATCGACCGTTGCCACACTAAAACTCACCCTGTATATATATATATATATATATATATATATATATATATATATATATATGCAATGGTGCACAATATACGAGAGAAATTAGAAAAACATGAGAAAATTTCTTTACAGCAAGTTAGAGGTTGTGGTACATTGTGAATCACCAGATGAGATTTTTCCTTGAGGATTTAATAAAATCTTGGCCCTTCCTATCACATATCATTATTAAGAACTTCATGAGCAAACAAATCTCATGAAAGAAGATCAGCTACTTTTCTGACATTTTTCTATGTCAGCATGTGGTGAGAAGCAATTTCTTGTATTAGGAAAACAACAAGAAACAAAAATAGATCATCTACTTTTAAACCAAGCTAATGTTATGAGTGAGCTAGTCCAAGAATTTGTAAAATCAAAATATTATTTATTTTTGAAGATTTTTAAAAAAGTTGATGTGCTTCAAAAGAATAAGCAATACACAAAATTCAAATCTTGAAATGTAATTATTGTAACAGGAGCTATTCTTGACCTAAGGGAAATTATGCTGACTTGATTCATGGTACCAAAATATAAACAGCAATCAATTAGCAGTCAATTAGAGCAAATGTGTCATTAGCTTTAAATGTCAACCCTAAAATAGTAGTTTTCATTAAAATAGTTTCATGCTTCTTACATTTAAGATTAGACTCTAGATCTTTCCTGAAGAAGAAAATAAAATTTTCGAAAGCTCGAATCGATCAAAAAGGAGTTCTTAATTTGCCCTAATTGATTACAACTCCGATAACCAATTTCTAAATAATAATCTAAGTAGTCGAAAACTATAGTAATTTATATATATTACTGTGCAACCTTATAAGAATCGAGCCTCACGAATTGGGCGTCAAAATTATGCCGTGGAACTCGGGTCAAATCCACACCAACAAAAATATGTTCGAAAATTACGTTAAATTTTCAAATTCGAAAATTGAAAAATTTCCAAAAATTTAAATACGTCAAAAAAAATATTGCTTACCCGTTTTCCTCTCTTCCTCAGTTGAACGGCCTTCTTCAACTGCTTCCGGCTAGCTCATTAGGACCTCCTTTTGGATAGCTATATTCATTCATAAATCTTATCATTTACGCACATGCCCAATAAAACCACAAAATACAACAAACATACAATCTTTTATTTATTCCTATTTACAAATGCAATTCATTATTATTTTATTGTTCACGTTACACTTCAGTAACCCTTATTTTGTAATGTCCTTCATTTAATTTTAAACTCATCAAACACATAAAATGTACGCGGAGTAAATGGACCTTGAATAATACCTTCTCTAAAATTCCTTTATTATAATTTATTTATTGATTTTAATAATTTAAGTAAACTCTGGGGTATGGTGAGCTCATAATAACCCAACTACTTCTGCATAATGTATGCCCCTCTACTGTGCATACTCTAAAAATACAAAAAAACAAAGCCATGTACTCTTCACAAAATTTCACGTTCTGATGGAACGTTTAAAAGCTTTCTAGACACCTTCAATTTCTAGTTGAATACCGTGATAAAGTTATTTACACATATTCAGTTCAATACGCAATTAATTCACACTACCTTGAAAAGCACTCATACACCACCCCAATATTTACAGTTTATAGGAATCACAATGTTAAATCGTTACCTGGAATTTCTAGAAGATCTTCGCTCTGTAGATGATGCCATGTAAATTTCTATCTGCAGCAGGTCGATTCTCTCAATTACTAAACGACTTCCATTTCAGTCGATCCGCCAACGCCTCCTTCTCGGTGTAACCAAATTTCATTTCACAGTAATCTACGTTATTTAATGTCCCGACACGAGTTGATTAAAAATTATAGGTGATATCTCAATAAAATAATCTCGGCACATTAACCGCGTTTTAATTTAGAGGCTGCCACTAAGCAATACACTTTAAATTATTTGTTAATACTTACAACTCATGTTTAACTTTCATATGTGCTTTCGGGACGATCGAAATAATAAGGCCCGCAGTTAAAAGACAAGAGAGCTAGTCCTAGTTCTCTAGAATATTTATGTCGTTCGACTGTAACCTCTCCAGGCTTCCAGTTATCCGAAATCCACTGCACACCACACACATTCCCACAATTTTGCATTCAACCCCAATTTCAAATCTGTGAATTTCCGTACCTCGTTATAAAATTACAAGAAAATCACACTACACTATCCTCGTGTCTATGCCAAGTTGAACTAACATCGAAAATCGTAGACTTAATGACGTTTCTCAAATCCTCCTCTACTATTGTGGTCGCATGCTTATACGTTTTCTCCGTCTCAGTTTAACCTTGCTTGAGTGGTTGAAAAATCGATATCTTTGTTTGTTCACTGTTTACACACGTGGACTGTCTGCGTGCGTTAAATAACCCCCTTATTAGCATTTCCCGTGAATATAAGCGACGGTTTATTCGACGTTCTCTGTAACCATTTGTTATCTACACAATTTTAAGCAGAACTTGACCTTTAGAAAAATACGCAGGTGTTCAATCGTAATATTTTAAATAACACTTCTACGATTTGGATTTTCCACGTATTTTAACCCTCTTGATATATTTGTACGTTAGCAAATGCGTCTCATTTTGTATTATTGGGTTTTTAAACGCTTTTATGCATATTATACATCGATACTCGTTCAATTAATTCAAATTAATTACTAAATTAATGGCATTGGCTTCTACCCTTTAATTTCTTTGCAAACCTACTTAAATTTCATAAATTATTTATAAATTTCGTTAATACCGGATACTTACAAATGAATTAACTAATATAATTTTCGCACGTAATTTCTGGTTGTTCTTTTATACAGGGTGTTTTGAAATTGCTTTGTTTATATTTATTTTTGATCTTTTAAAACCACTATAATATATATATATATATATATATATATATATATATATATATATATATATGTTATGTAGTATAACGACCTTGCTGATTTGAATATATTGAATGATATTAGCAGGTTGTAGGTCAGCTGGTTATTTAAGCGTACTCTTTATTATATTCTTAGCTTTCGGTTTATTTCAAACCTTAATCAAAGAAACTACAAAAACGTCATTATGGGCATCAAGCAATATACAATAAGGACTTACTAAATTGAGGTTGAATGCACATCAATATCATTGAACTATATAAAACTTAAAGTATACATCGAATTTTAAAATTGAACAATAAAACATTTAAAATTGTAAACTATAAACTATTTGCCTTGTGAACATGTATACTGTGAATAACGTTCAACGATAATTCCTTTATAATTTTGACAATTGTATTTAAACCTGTTTTGATAGAGTGTGGGTGTGTTGAATACGCATGGATGTGTGGGGGTATGTGTGAACGTGTGTATGTGTGTGTGTGTGTATGTGTGTGTGTGTGCGTGTGTGTGTGTGTTCCTGTGTTATGCTATTGGTCTAATTAAGTTTGTTCTAGGTTTGAAATTAAGTAGATACGTGTATATACAGCTTAGTTGATCTATATCTGTCCTTTTATTCATGGTATCCGTGTTTTTAAATATGTGACACATTTCCAAAAATTCCCTTTTTGATCGCTTACCTTCCATTTGTAGTATTTTAGGGTTATCCCAGTCTATTTTATTTTTGCTGTTATTTGCGTGTGTGTGGTCAATGCACAGGCATTGGGTTTAATCCGCATGTCGCTTTTGTGTTGTGTGATGCGTTGCTTTAAATATTGAGAGCTTTGACCAATGTATTTTAAATTGCAGTCTAAACAAGTAATTTTAGAAATGACATTTCTTTGTTGTAATGGTGGTGTTTTATCTTTTAATTTTGAAAAAAGGGCATTTAAAGTCCAAACGTTCTTCTTTGCAATTTTTATGTTGTATTTTTTTATTACATTTTCTAATTTTGGGGTTAAATTTTCAATATATGGAATTGTTCCGTATTTCTGGATATCTACAACGTGATCAACATAAAAGCGACATGCGGATTAAACCCAATGCCTGTGCATTGACCACACATGCAAATAACAGCAAACATAAAATAGACTGGGATAACCCTAAAATACTACAAATGGAAGGTAAGCGATCAAAAAGGGAATTTTTGGAAATGTGTCACATATTTAAAAACACGGATACCATGAATAAAAGGACAGATATAGATCAACTAAGCTGTATATACACGTATCTACTTAATTTCAAACCTAGAACAAACTTAATTAGACCAATAGCATAACACAGGAACACACACGCACACACGCACACACACACATAAACACACACATACACACACACACACACATACACACGTTCACACATACCCCCACACATCCATGCGCATTCAACACACCCACACTCTATTAAGACAGGTTTAAATAGAATTGTCAAAATTATAAAGGAATTATCATTGAAGGTTATTCACAGTATACATGTTCACAAGGCAAATAGTTTATAGTTTACAGTTTTAAATGTTTTATTGTTCAATTTTAAAATTCGAAGTATACTTTAAGTTTTATATAGTTCAATGATATTGATGTGCATTCAACCTCAATTTAGTAAGTACTTATTGTATATTGCTTGATGCCCATAATGACGTTTTTGTAGTTTCTTTGATAAAGGTTTGAAATAAACCGAAAGCTAAGAATATAATAAAGAGTACGCTTAAATAACCAGCTGACCTACAACCTGCTATATATTCAATATATATATATATATATATATATATATATATATATATATATATATGACAAGTTATTTGCAGTCCGCAATAAGAAAATTATATAAGTAAGATGTATCTGTAAACAAACTCTTATGAAAATAATAAGAGCCATTGACAAATACAAATCGGGCTGGTAGTTATATAGCCATTAACAAAACATTAGCTTTATTACTTCATGGGAGGAAACATCCACTGACCAATGGTTTCAGCTTGTTAGCCTCATCAGAGTGGAATAGTTCCCAAGAACTACTTGGGAACTATTCCACTCTGATGAGGCTAACAAGCCGAAACCATTGGTCAGTGGATGTTTCCTCTTCTATGAAGTAATAAAGCTAATGTTTTGTTAATGGCTATATAACTACCAGCCCGATTTGTATCTGTCAATGGCTCTTATTATTTTCATAAGAGTTTGTTTACAGATACATCTTACTTATATATATATATATATATATATATATATATATATTGCACCCTTTCTTTTTACAGGTAGGAATGGGTGTACAACAGAGTCTAAACAAAATCTAGCGGGACTAGCATCGACCGTTTGTGGCTGCAGTAGATTGCAAAAGACTATATCTCAGGGGTTTAGAGAACAAAGTTAAATTTTACCCAGACAAGTTATAGGTTTGCAATTTAGAACATGACAAAAGAAAATACCTTAATACAACTTATATATTGACGTCTAGTTAATAACATTAATAAAAAAATTAAATATATACCGTTATTTTCTTACAACCAAATTTTCATGAAACAAAAACAACACTAAGTGTAGTTTATATATCTACACTGTCATAATTTAAAAATTTGGTCTTAAACACTACCAGATAAGATATTAGAAAATCCAAAATTATTATTGTGCCTTGACACAATTGCAAATTAATGTTCTAAGTAAAAAGAAATCATAAATATTCTTTGTTGTATTTAACATTAGCTAACAGAATTTGAATCAAACATTTAAATTGAGCATAATCTCAAAATCCACAAAAAAGGTTTCATGAAAGCTTTTATATTTACAACTTATAAGGTTATATAGGAAAGCAAAGGTAAATATTAAATTAGTTAAGAAAGAGGTGATTAAAAGTATGACTATATTTTACATGCATTATTTTTCTAGATATTTGAGATTTAAAATGTAACACATGCACATTGTTCCATCACAAAATTAAATAAGATCAACTCATACCTGTATTTATGATATATGAAAGAAAACGTATACTTAAACATTGAGCTTACGGCTTGTTCAGAACTATAGGATCTTTTTTACGGTTTGTTGAGACGAACACCATCGTTATTTATTTTGGTTGTTAACCTCAAACTTCAAATTTGTAAGGGCCAATCCTTTTGTTCCACAACCATATGTTTTGTTAACGGACCATTTAATTTAGTTTAGAAGGTAAACGGCAACATAAATTGTTATACGATAAAAAATAATATTTGTAGATTGTAAAATTAATGCATTAGGCTTAGATAGCCTAGCATAGATAATTAGATAATCCATCAGAGAATATTTTACCGGAAGGTATATCACCGGAAGATACTTCATCAAAGAACCCTAGAAAATAAATGTGTTACAAAAACGAAGTATTGTAATACGCCATGGGGAACCGTCTGAAAGCTTTATCTTTAATCAGCTTACCATTCATGCTCATTTTGAACGGGTAATTCAGGTAGACTTTCTTCATACGCATTTTGCTAGTATTCTGAAACGATATTTATGTATGTTAAGAAGAATAAAAGGAAAAGACACCTTTTACATACCATGTACGACATCATGGCCTTAGAAAAGACAACTTTATCGGGAAACGGCATGCGCACAAAAAGGAAATCAAATTTCAAAAACACGAAAATTTATTCTGGTTTTGAAGATAACCACACATTTTGAGAGAGGGGCAAACAAGAAAACCATCCTAAATGACAGATTCATGTATACACCAGTTGTGTATTCATGAACATTATTCAAAGGTTTACCAATTAGAAAATTACATCTGATTATAATTATTTATATTATTTATACAAAAGAAAGAATATTAAATTAAAACTGAAGATGGATGTATATAGTGTATTATTTAATAATACTAAAGGAAAATGTTACACAAATCAAAACTAACTTGTGATTGTAAACGGTATTAATATAAAGTTAAGATGAAGAAATACTTATATATATATATATTGCTGTGAAACCTCTTGAATTACCTGGTCTGTTGATTTTCTTCTGTTAATCGCCTCGGCTGCTCCTCTAGATAGCTTTCATCCTCATACATAAAAAACAAACACATTCCTACCACAAACATCAACGTCAACTCTATTTACATCAATATTCACAATACATTAAAATTTCAAAATTAATATTCAGCATAAATTTTAATATCGGAAACTTTCAAAATTAAATTTATTTTCATTTTAATGTGCATCCAGAATTAAAGTCCTTGTAGAATGCCTACTAATTACTATAACAATATATGCAGAGTACAAAGGAGCATCTACCACCCTTTACGTTAATTAACCAGGTTCGTCTAATTGAGCTCAAAGACATACCCATATTTTTATCATAATCCAGAACATCAATACTAAATACCCTTTCTACTTAAACAAGCAAATTTCACCTTAAAATTAAAATATTATTGTTAGTACAATTCCACTACTGTCCATTTTAAATAAACAAATTAGAAAGTTATTCAACACACACCAACATCTTAAAGTTCAAACAAAATAGTATAATTTACCTGAAGGTTACTTGCACTCGTAGCTTCAATGTACATCGTCCCTTTTGTTAATCACACCATTCCAACTGGGTTATATTTACGGCTTCTGATTCTCAACGCTTTAAAAATTTTTCTCCATCACCATTTATTTAAAGTTGTTTCAGGGCTTTTCCGGAACTAATCTGTGTATATCTGACCCTAGTCTTGTGGATCCAGACACGTTTATGCACCATTTAAGTATTAATACCCCCGAAAAATAACAAAGAAATTCATACTTCTTTCACCAAGATACGCCAAAACTGCCTACTTTTGTGTATTTATTTGTCATAGTAAATTTTACCAATTGGTACAATGATACTAAACTTTATTACCTTGTATCTTCTTTTCTAAGTGCACTAACGTACATTCATTGTAGCACGTAAAGAACAAGCTGTTTTAAATCACATAATATTCGAGCAAACTGTTTGAATTATTTAATATTAAAACCGGAAAACTAAAAAGCACTGTATAACGCGTTCAATCAAATCGAAGATCTAAGAGAGCTTTTAACGCATCGAATAGTCAAAAGTCTAAGAGAGCGAAATTCATATTACCCCCGGTATATATAGCGGATAGCCGGCACGTCGCTTTTGTCCTCAAAACAGACAGTTCTTAAGAATTTCTCATGCTATGTTCCCAGTCCGTAGCCTGTGCGTCGGTTTTTACGAATTTTGCACTCGCCAGTTGAAAATCTCAGAAATTCTCACACGGCACGCAAACATGTCCGAGAAAAACTAATTAATTTTGTACAGAAATTGTTGTTTCTACCTCTGATATTTGCATCATATTTTCAACCAATTGTGACCCTCGTGACGTTGCTTAAATCACGCCTTTTACTATATGTGTCTTTGCTTGACGCATTTTCTCTTTCCTTTTCTAACCTGTTCGTATTGGTGCAAATTGATATTCTTTATTATCGATTATTTTCAGTCCATGTGGACTATCTGGGTTAAATAACCCCGTATCGCGCCTTCCCGTGAATATTAAGCCCCGGTTTCTCCAAGATTCATTAATTATCTACAAAATTTTCGCCGTACGTGACATTTAAACTACGCAGGTGTTCAAACATAATATTAATTCTCAGAGCTTTATTTTCTGGTATTATAATCTTGGATTTTCACAGACTTTTATGCTTATTATTGACTTCTATCCTTTTATTTTTAGCGAATACAAATTAAATGTTAATTATTATGTGTACACTTTGTTTAATACCGGTTACTTAAAATAGGGTTAATTAATATAAATTTTGCACGTAATTTCCATTTGTTTCTTTATTAGGAATAATTAAATTACACGTAGAGCTTTTTAATATTGTTTCTTTTGATATAAAGCATCTTGTACATGATTTAAATCTCTTATTTTTACTGAAACGACCGAATTTATTTATGCTTCATGGTTTTAATAAAGCGTACCTTTTCCCAAAGCTTCTACACGGTGATTAAAATTATTTGATGTGATTATTTAATTTTCTACCCTGGTCTAAATATGAGTAATATATATATATATATATATATATATATATTGCTGTGGTCTCACCAAAATTCAAGCCCCATCGTTGCGCCATCCATAAGATTGCTGTGGATCGTGGGGACAGTCTCTGGAACTCCCTAAAACCTATTCAAATGCTAACGTTGGGCCGTCATAAGATTGCTGTAAATCCGCGGATTAAAGTTTAAGAATCGAGAGTGAGTCATTAAATACTTTTCAAAAATAAAAAGTTCACAACAAAAAAAATTTTTTCTTACCCTGATTTCTGCTTCAAAATATCTTCAGCAGCTTTCCTGGCTAGCTCAGCTGGGCCTCTTCTCGGATACCTAAATTTACAATCATTCTTCTTTCCCACTCATACACCATTCAATAAAATCACCAAATAATACAACAATCATACAATCTTTATTTACCGCTATTTACAAACAATTATTCACAGATATGTACAGTTTGGTACTCTAGTTACAACTCAATAAGTGATATTTTTGTAAAGTCTTTGTTTTAAAATTTTAATTGCAAACACATTTAATACAATAGGAGTAAATGGGCCCCAAATAATACCCTATATTTATGCGCTCTGATCCTCCAGATAGATGATAACCTCATTATACGCCGAGTTCCTTGCTACCAATTACCATTCCATCACCGCATCCAAATTCACGTACATTATACTTGTGTTTATTGATTTATTAACTTGTTATGGTATTAGTTGGACCTCGGTTACTTTAATTCACTCGACACTACACACGTTAATAACTACAAGGCCTCAACTTACCACGTTATAAGTGCTAATACTACTTTTACTGAATTATAATTTTTTTCAATACTCACAAGACTACCATAACGTCGGTTGATTATTATACGTAGTCTAAAGCGATGAAAATACAAAAAGAGCCCTATTAATTTTCTTAGAGTATTTATACAATTCAAACTGCCACCTCTCGGCCACTCTTCACGCGAAATACTTAATTTAAAATAATACTTCTGCAAATTTTAATCTAACTGACTTAAAGCTCCCAAAAATTTACCTCAAACACACAATTTAATCCGAAAAATCGCTTTCAGCTGTCGCGTGTTCGTCCGTTGTAAAACTATCTATTTCAACCAATCATACAGTCCTGTGTCGTCATAAAACTCCGCTTGTAATATTTTTATCTCTGTCTTATGCATATTAGATGTCGCGTTCCAAACCCCACTCGAGTTATAGAAACTCGATATTGCTGACGGCGTCCCATGACTCCACGTGGATTGAGTACGTGCGTTTTGAAGCCAATGCTTTTATATCCGTCTTTATCTGTAGCATATTATTGATCGTGCATCTCCTGCGCTCTTTAAGAAACTTTGTTAGCTTGTTTATTCGAAGCAACTGACGGTTGGAAATATATTCTATGAAACCCGCTTTATTATGCAGATAAATTCGAAGAAGGTAACCTTTCAAACATGCAGGTGTTCTTAATTATTGACCGTTTAAACAACAATTCTAGGAGCTTATATTTCACGGTATTCGATACAACTGACGTCTGTTTGTCTGTTACCAAGAACCTTTTGCCTTGGGATTATCAATTTTCTATACCCTGGCGTTTTTTCCAATGCTATTACACGTTGAATTAAAATAAATTAAATTAATTATGCGTTTCTATTTGTTTTTAAAACTGGTTTTCTTTATGAACCTATTACTTTTCAATCATTAATTATAAAAATACGTCAATACTTGTTCGTTTAAATTAAATAAATGAAATAAATTTTGCGCGTAAATAAATTGTTCTTTTCTCTATACAGGGTGTTTGAAATTGCATTGCTTACCCCAGATTTAACCCTTTGAATTCATAGCAATATATATATATATATATATATATATATATATATATTTCATTCAGTTTTATAAATTGATCTCCTACAAACCGATTAACCATCAACTACTTTGAATATTTCAACGTCAGGTAAAAGTAATGGAGGAGCTTCTCTTTATGCAATTGCGGGGGTAAAGGTCCACCTTGAATTATTTACTACAAAGGCTGAACGAATCGGGTGCTTACTACGAGGACACTTTAATCGAGCCTCACCTTCCATGTTTTTAGTTTTAGGTAACATACCAAAAATAATATCTAACTTGTTTCCGCAGTAGTCCTTATGTCGCTATACTATTTCCGGGTTTACTCTGTTATATAATGTGTAGTTATTATAAATCTTAGTCTATGACATTCATTTCTATTCCGACGATAATTTACTAAGGTAGCAGTATTTACATATACACCCATACCTCGCTTTACGGCCTAGATACGTTCCACAAAACTTGGCCGCAAAGCACAGAGCCGTGTAAGGAATCAATTATTCTAATACAAATTCAATGAGATCGGTTCCAAATTTGTTAAATATGTAACATGGTTTATCATTCAAAATGCATTTTATCTTTTTATTTCATTTTAGCAAAAATACATACATAACAAGTACATACATTTGCACATAAAATAATAACAGACTCCAAAAACCGGCAATAATCTATATACAAAAACTAAACAACTTCATGTTACATAAAATATGTGAATGTATACATACATAATTTTTTAAAATGGCTTTAATCTGAAGACGATGAAGAAATGGTAACTTGCAGATGACTGTCGTCATCATTTTTCGCTGGTAAGGAGGAGCTGGCTTAAAAAATTGTCCAACGTTGTTTGTCTTGCCTTCTTGTCTATGTCGTTCTTCAGTGATTACGTACCAAAAATGTCCCTAATTGTTTCCAATTTTTCCAGTTAATGTGTAACAATCAGTAATAAATATGTAAATAAAACACTCATAGACAAGTCTAAACCGGTCGCTTTATGAGCACACACTGAATAAAACTCGTAAACAAGAGAAGATAGGAAAGAGTGTGCATCAAGATTGCGCTTGCGCAAGACTGGCAACATGTAGATATATCGACATCGAAAAATTTTTTTTGCCGTTATGGCGAAATATTTTAGGCCGTAAATCGAAAATGTGCCTTAATTGAAGAGGGCCGTTATAGCGATATGCCGTATAAAGAGCGGCCGTATAGCGAGGTATGGCTGTAATATTACGCTATTCCTTGATTTGCGCTATCAGATGTATATCTGAGAGTGGGTGCTCTAATGGCAAAGTTCCTTTAACGCCACAGACACCCTGTAAGTGGTCTACAAATTGGGAATCGGTTAATATTATATAAAAATTGTCCGCAAAGCTACTTTAAACTGTATGTTTTGCTAATATCAACTTAATAGCTATAATTCATCTGTAAAGGATCAAAGAATATTTACTAATGTTGTTTGGATCTTTGTGCGCACAGTAGACTTTTGCATGCGCTTCTTATTAAAGCTGGGTTCACGGCGCTTGCGGCATAGTTCCAATTCAACGTCAAAAGCCCAGCGAATAGGCTATGAGGTAAGTGTTATTGCACCGTACTACCTTGCGCCCAAATATCATGATAATAAGTAAACCCAATTTTTAACAATAGTATCATGAATATAAAGCTACTGAAAAATGAATTGGGGTTTTAACTGGTGATTGGCCATCTTTATACGACAGGTACCACAATGTGGGAGTGTATCGGCATTGGATGATTCTTAGCCCTGCTTACAAATCAGGTTTCATCTGCTAAAATGTCAGGTATATATAGTATAAAGAAAGCGCTGCCTGGTGGCTATAAAGAACTGTCGTACCCCACCCCTAGGCTTTATATTGCAATATGCTATTTTGATTAACTGCCGTAAGTTATTTAGTAATGTGACAATTTGGGCATATATGGGGCAGTTTGATCATAGGCTAGAGTAGCATTAGGCGCACTGGGCGCCATGGGCCTATATTGTATAAGACCCGAAAACATAGCAATGCCTATTTATTAGCCGTATAATACTAATTTTTCTATTTCTTGGTTGTATCGCAAGCTCCCCACACGTAACTGCACTCCATTCCTCTAAGAGTATCTCCACTGAGGCGACGTTTTATTAACGACCTGTGCGCATGTGCTCTTTACCTATTTCCGATCATCTGGCAATTTATCAGAGGTCTCAGCCGATTTTCCTCTCCCGCGATTGCGAAAACATTCGTCTGCATGTTTTAAACTGAGTAATAAACATCGTTTTATTGTGCACATTGGAATCCTGGGACCATGTTATATTGGTTGTCTGTGAGCATGCGCTCTAATTTACCTGTTTGCGAACATCTGGCTATTTATAAGGGGTCTCAGCCCATTTTCGGCAGTTGTGTTTCTCCTACGACTACAAAACATCATGATTTACGTGTTTTAAACTGAGTAATAAACATTGTTTTATTGCGCAGATTACATTGGAATTTTGGAACGATGTTATATTGGCTGCCTGTGAGCATGCGCTCTAATTTACCTGTTTACGATCATCTGGCTATTTATAAGGGGTCACAGCCCATTCTCCTCAGTTATGTTTCTTCTACGACTGCAAAACCTCGTGGTTTACGTGTTTTAAACTGAGTAATAAACATCGTTTTATTGTGCAGATTACAATGGAATCCATCAGAGTATTCGCCTGCGATGTGTGCCAGAAAAACTTCTCGATCCAGAGCAACTTTAACCGACAGAAAAAGGAGGTCCATAATATCGTTAGACTACCACGTCAGGTTACAGCCTCAGCTCTACCGACTGGATTACCAGCGCCAACATCATTTGTGTGCGACATTTGCGGTATGGGGTTCGGGCGTCGAGCTAATTTAACCCGGCATCAGCATGCCCTCCACGCAGATACTATATCTTCTACATCGATCTTAGTCCAACGTGGAGCATCACCACTGCGTGCTGCACCCGCCCCAAAACGCCAGCGACAGGACCTACGATATTGTGACGATTGCAACATGGACGTTCATTCACGTCAGTTCCCTGGACATTTACGTAGTGCCGCGCATAAGGCCGAACCCGGAAGCCCTAAACAAGAAGCGATACAGCTGTTTTCCTCTGCCTTCCGGTCCCGGATCGCAACCTACCGCATTAATAATCTGTCGGGTTGTAAAGACATTGGAGACTTTTTACTTGAACAAAAGCAGCATTTTGTAAAGTTGATCCGGGACGCTTTAGAGGCCCACGCGACTCTTAAAATTAATGTGGAAGTGTTTGGTATGTACACAAAGATGGACCTGGGTGATACCGAAGCAACTAAATCTTTTAACAACAGGAATCAAATTATAACCCGATCGAGCGACTTGGACAAAGTGTATACGGCGTTTTCTCGGGAGATGCTCGATAAGTCCCAAGAATTTGAACATCACCAGTCCGGTTGGGCCTTACAACGTGTCCTGCATTTGGAACTAAACCTCTACAAATACCAGCCACTTAGGGGTTCCTCCTACATTGACCTTCCACGCTGGATAAATGCTAAAAAAGCGGTGGTGAACGTGAAAAACCGAGACGCTGACTGTTTTGCCTACTCCATTGTACAGCTCTTTATCTTGCCGAGCGTAACCCTCAACGTCTTAGCAAGTACCCTCATTACTAGACTTGCTTAAATATGGGTGGTATAGAGTTCTCTATGGCCTTTAACAAGATTGCCAAGTTCGAGGCTTTGAACGACTTGAGTATCAACGTATTCGGAGTGGAAGGAAGGTTTGTTGCTGATCCTCTACATTTTACTAAACGCAGAAGAGATATTGACGACGAATGTACCCATGATTCCTTTGGATGTCCAGAATGGACTTTTGTTCCACCTGACCGAAGACTGTGTGATATACAAGAAACCGCTTGGAACAGACCGTGTGCGGGATCACAACCACATAAATGAGGCTTACCGCTTCCATGTACACTCCAAGTGTAACATCCTCTATCGGGTTTGGTAGTTTATTTCAGTGGTGTTTCACAACCTTAGTGGATACGATGCTCATTTCATCATAAAAGAGCTGGGGTATGATAACGAGAAGTTTAGCGTTATACCGAACAAGTCCTGTATCCAACTTCGGTTTATCGACTCTCTCCGATTTATGGTATCCGAGTTGGATGCACTGGTGAAGAATTTAGCCCAGCACCAGTTTGTAGAGGTCAGACGTCACTTCCCTGAGGACTCCAAGTTCCAACTGGTTATCAAGAAAGGCGTGTTTCCGTACACTTACATACAAAGTATGGAAGTATTGGAGGAAACATCCCTACCACCACAGGACGCCTTCTACAATGACCTCGCCGCTACATCCATTACCACCGACGAATACGAGAGGGTTCAGAAGGTATGGCGCAACTTTGGTCTCAACATGCTTGGGGAATATAGCGACCTCTATTTGAAAACAGATGTACTGTTGTTGGCAGACGTCTTCGAAAACTTTCGCCGGTTGTGCATGTCGACTTATGACCTTGATCCGTGCCAGTAACAGCGTCCTCATTAACCTGGGATGCCATGTTAAAATACACCGGCGTGAAACTGGAGCTCCTCACGGATATTGACATGTGCAATTTTATAAAGTCGGATTAGAGGGGGTCTGACTCAGTGTAGTGGATGCTACGCTGCTGCCAATCCTACGGCCCCGTCCAAGTATTTGGCCTACTACGATGCTAATAACCTGTATGGCTGGGCCATGAGCCACGCTCTCCCTCTTGGAGGATTTGAATGGCTGCTCCCTACCGATGCAGCCGGTCTCCATGCCAGTATCTTAAATATTCTCAAGGACTCTGCGAAAGGATTCATTCTGGAGGTCGACTTAGAGTACCCTCCACATTTACACGATCTCCACAACGACCTGCCATTCTGGCCGGAAATGAAGACGCCACCTTATATCTCATCTAAGACTTCAAAGCTCCTCACCACCTTAGAAGATAAACGCCGATACATTACCCACTACCGAAATCTACTACAGCAGTGTATGCGGAATGAAATAGTGTTGACCTCCATCCATCGGGTTCTCGAGTTCGATCAGTCTCCATGGTTGAAGCCTTATATCGAGTTGAACACGGACCTTTGCATTGGTAACACGGACCTTTGCATTGGTGCCACTAACGCTTTTGAGAAGGACTTTTTCAAACTCATGAACAATGCTATTTTTGGTAAAACCATGGAGAACGTAGACAAGCGTGTCGACGTCAAGCTCGTGACTCGGTGGGAGTGTGACTGGAAGACCTTGTGTGCGAGTATCCTGATTGCCCGCCCGAACTTTAATTGTAATCTGGTACTAGGCGAAAATTTAGCGCCCACAGATGAACCGCGTTAGAGTCACCTATAACAAACCTATAGATAAAGGCTTTTCGATTTTAAATCTATCATAAACCTTGAATTACGACTTTCACTATAAGGAACTGATGCTTCTGTATGGGTCTCATCTTTCGCTTTTGTATACAGATACCGATTCGCTCGTGTGTAGTGTAGAGACAGAAGACTTGTACAGTGATATTCGTGCCCGCCTGGACCTATTCGACACTAGTGGCTACCATCCAGACAATAGATATAAGATCTCACATGTAAACAAGAAAGTGCCCAAAAAGTTTAAGGATGAGTTTGGTGGTGAGTTAGTTTTAGAGTTTGTGGGTACTCGCGCCAAGAGTTACTGTATCGTTAGCGAAAGGGATGTAATAAAAAAGATTAAAGGGGTGAAGCGTAGTGTTGTGCAGGGTATAAGTGTTAATAGTTTTAAGGAGGTAGCACGTAACAGTAACTTCCGAGCCCTCGTGCATTCGATGCGGTCTATTAGGAGCAAAAAACATGATTTGTTTACG
This sequence comes from Platerodrilus igneus, assembly GCA_036346225.1. NCBI lineage: Eukaryota > Metazoa > Arthropoda > Insecta > Coleoptera > Lycidae > Platerodrilus > Platerodrilus igneus. The sequence goes on from JARFIW010001251.1 coordinate 434,203, forward strand.
CTGCTACTTAGCAAGGTTAGTTTATTGGCCGCAGATGACAAGCGTTTCGTCATCCCTAACACGACCTTAACGTATGCATGGCTAATAAATGTAATGAAGAATTAAAATGTCTCATGAGGATCGTTAAACATTTTTTCTAGACTGCAAAATGCCACCCGCAAAGCTAATAAACATAATGAAGAATTCAAATAAGTCATGAGGATCGTTATAAGGCACGCCTCCCCCTCAACAACCGGCAACGTAAGTAGGCAGAGTAGGGGGATCGATCAAGTGAGGATCGATGTGTGCTAGAAGGAGCAGGGTGGGGGGATCCATCAAGTGAGGGTGAAAGTGTGTTGGAAGGAAAGGCTAATAAACGTAATAAAGAATTCAAATGAGTAATGAGCATCGTCATAAGCCTCCTCCCTCTCAACAACCGTCAACTAGTAGGCGGGGGGACAAGGGAGGTCGATCCAGTGAGAAACGAAGTGTGCCAGAAGTGTCATGAGGATCGTCAGAATATACAAGGCACACCCCCCTCAACAACCGCCAACTAGTAGGCAGGGTGGGGGATCGATCAAGTGAGGATTGAAGTGTGCCAGAAGGAAGGTATACCCTCTACTATCATATATTTTTACAAACATACCCATTCAAAAAGAAAAAACAGTATGAATGAAAAATCCGATACTCAAAATTTAAGTGCAATATATTCATTAATTTTTCACCGTTAATAGAAAGGAATAACACTCCAGTCACCAAATAACTTTAACATCTTTTATCATCTTCACAAGTGTATACGTATGTATGTAAGCAATTTGTTATTGTACATTTATGAAGGTGAATGACATGTTCTCACATGTATATTTAGATACATACGTATATACTGAATCTTAATAATATTTCTTTACTATCTAATAACATTAAATTTTTACAATTTTACAATACAGTTTTACACATTTCTGAAAAAATATAATCTTCATTTTTTGACTAACCAGCTTATAATATAACTTCATTCAAAATCAATAACTAATCAAAGTATGCACATGTAAAGTTTTTAATATTTGTCATTCAATATCAATGGTACAAGCTGTCCAATAGTTTTAGTAATTAGTCAATATTCTTTAAATTTATATAGAATCTACATTAATGTAGATATTACACATAATTGTAATAACTGTTTTTTTAAACTTTTTAGCACATTATTAAGGGTAAAAGTGATAAATAAATGGATTTATATATGTAATTTTTTCGAACAAAGGTATCCCAAAAACCAACCTCAAGTATATATATATATATATATATATATATATATATATATATATATATATATATATATATTCGAATGAGATAGGACACGGGTTAATAGGTCTATGTTACCTTATAGATTAAAACTCTTTGTCTTTAACCAAGCTTTCGATTTTAATTAAAATCTTCATCAGGGTGCTGCAATATTATAACATCATTAAAATACAATAGATAAAATGACTTAGAAAAACTGGAGTATTGGTGTAAGTACAAAAGCAGGAATGTAACAAAAATATATAAATATAAATCACAAAACACAAACGTAAACTAACATGTTAAACCTAAAAGTATATCGTCACAGTTTTTTGAAGTGTATATGACTGAATGGTGACAGATGTTACTATAAGTTAGAATACAATGCTAAGGTGATAAAAATATATAGTTTAATTTGGTGTTCTTATTCTACAATTGTTTCTATGTATATTACCTAGTTTTAAAATATACGAATATATTGCACTTAAACTGTCTGTATCCGATGAAGATTTTAATTAAAATCGAAAGCTTGGTTAAAGACAAAGAGTTTTAATCTATAAAGTAACGTAGACCTATAAACCCGTTACCTATCTCATTTAAATATAAATTAAAGGTCGTTATTTTTGACATTATATATATAATATTTATTTATTTATTTTATTTATTTATTTGTTCCAACGTTTCAGTAGTCTGCTACCTGAAATTTAAGCAGGCCTGGCTTCCCCACAGAAAGTAACCGTCAGTAGTGTGTGTGTGTGTGCGCGTGCTTGAGAGCATGTGTTATGTGTGTGTGTATGTGTGTGTGTGTGTGTGTGTGTGTGTGTGTGTGTGTGTGTGTGTGTGTGTGTAAGGGTTGTGTGTATGTGTGTTGTGTGTGATGTTGATGTCCGTGTTACGTTCTCCCTCTAAGACAGAACCATCGGCAGCCGGATATCCCAGTCGTCAAGTAAGAACGCTCAACTGACATTGCCTTGTCATTCGGACCATCGGCAGCCGGAAATCCAGATGTTGCAAGGGCAATGTAAGTGTGTCAATAGGCATTTGTGTTTGTAAGGTGTGTGTGTATGTGTGTGTGAGGGTTGTGTGTATGTGTGTTGTGTATGTGATGTTGGTATCCGTCTTACGTTCCACCTTTAGGACCAGGACCATCGGAGGCCGGATATCCCAGTCGTCAAGGAGGACGCTTAACAGATATTGCCTTATCAGTCCGGACCATCGGCATTATAATTTGAATAAGGGCCGCTATATTTGCGGCCACGTCCCCAATGCTCCACCCGGAGGTACTACATTGGGTTTAAACGAGAAAAATAATCGTGCTTCTAATTAATTCTAACTTCATGATTAATCCACTCTAAATAAAATTCTAAATAAAAACCTAACAAACTTAAATTTAACAAACCTAACAAACTCTAACAATCTAACAAACCTAAAAATCTGACAAACGGAAACAAAGACTAAAAACAAAATCTAAAAACAGGGTTGTAAATAATGGTATCCCTAGCGCTGACTCTGGAGTGTACCCGATCAACAAGACACAAGCAAAAATGAGAGGTGGAGGGATCCATAATACCGGATAGCAGACGCCGGCTCTGCTTACCAGTGCGACCTGAAGGGTCGTCTTAAAATTATCCAAATCTAGCTAACTAATTTAAATCCATCCCTAGCTTTTCCTATCATTCCCTAACTGATTTATATAATGATTACAATCTTCACAATTCTATACTCTTTCTTCCCAAATATATACTGCAACCAAAATGGCGACAGAACATCAAACAAAACAAATATGCCACAAATGCTACAATACATGCTAATAAATAAATATCAAGTGTAAATATAAAATATAAATAAATATAAATAAATATAATTATATAAATATATAAATAAATGTCTAATAAGCGTTAAGCATATAGCAGTGCACAAAAAAGCAAAAGCATCACCCTATTTATCAGGTGCACTCGCCCAAGCATTATGTCGGCTACCGCCATTACACACAAAACGTGCTTGTTAAATTTTTCAAAAACTACTAATTAATGTAAATCAATGCTTGTGCGAGTACAGCCGCCACAATTTAAATCTTACCTCGATAATAAAATTCTCCAGCATCCGAAGATCTGGTCGTCTGCCTACATCTAACTGTAACTTACTTCTAAGGGGAAGATGGGGTGCACTGCTAAAGTCCTGGTGGGTATGCACTAAATATTCTTGGGGGGATCACAATCACTATCACTATCACTTCACTTTCAAGTCCTGGGGAGATGCGCGGTTTCACTCTATTTTATTATCTTTATTTATTTATTGATTTAATTTATTGAGGGTTTCTGATTTATTTGTTATTGTTTATTTGTTGTTATTTATTCCCGATTTCCCGATTTTCCGCGCATAATTATGAAGATAGGCAGTGATTGATTAATGGTGTGGGGGTTTCTCGTGCATGCTGGACATTTGGACATAATTATCAAGTTTTTTTTTTTATACCAGGTTTTGGTTATATCTATACTCGTATCCTTACTCACGCCAAGTCAATCTAAAATTTTTCAATCCTCCCACCAACCCCACCGAATTTTAGACGCGGTTGTCATTGTCTAACCTCGCGACCCTTCCCGCGAATTCTTTAAAGGATGTCCAGAACGCCTTCTGGTTAACCACTTCCCCGACTTCCTCTAGGCTCTTTGGCCATGCCAGACCTAGGATAGCTAGTTTGCTATCAGCCAACCCTCGATTTCCCGCCTCAAGCGGGCAGTTGTAACGTGCATTTTTATAGCTTAACATTTTACGCTTTTTCCCGATTAACAAATACCTTTCTGTAACTACTATTTATATATTTTATATTTATTAACTCCTTAGGCGAATGCGTCGTATTATAATGAGTGGACTGCATCGTTATGTGGATATACAAATCTAGATAATAGACGATAAGAGGTTGTAATAGAACGAGTTGAATAAACAGATGAGTAGTTGTCGTTTGTTCTTGGTTCCTATATATTAATTACGTTAAAAAGACTGCTTCTTCTTTGCTTTGACAATAGTGAGAATTAATGCGGTATCAATTTTAGAATTGTTCATGAACCAGCACGGCACGTTTTTTGTTGTTTTTCTTGTGAAATAAAAGTTGTATATTAACCGTGTTTGGTCGACGCACGTGTGTTTTTAAGGACATTTGACGGACGGGTTTATTGCTTACGCGTGCCTTACGAATTGTTGTTTTTGTTGAGTTTCTGTTGGAAATAAAAGATGCAGAACTTGTTAAACTCGACCTGCACGTGTGTTTTACGGAACATTTTACGGACTTACTTTAGTGATACACGTGCTTTACTCATTGTGGTTTTTTTTTGGTGCTTTTGTCTTTTGATACTTAAACTGTGTGTGCGAATCTAGTTTCGCGGTCCTTTTTTTTATCAGAGTAGTGCATACTTTGGATTATCCAAATACAGTTGATACTGTAGCTTCTGAATTTTCTAACTCTAAAGAATCTAAAACAGATCATTGTTTGCGCAAATTTCGTTATTTGCGAAATATAACAGATTACCGGTTTACAAAGGTATTGGTTGAAGTTTCTCACTGCTTTTTGGATGTTTATGAAAATAATATACATTTGGTCCCAGTTGAAATTAAACTAGTGCTACAAAATATTTCGAAATTATTGTCTCAGGAAATAGAATTAACAAGAAATTTATCAATGCTACTTAGTTCCGTCGCGTGGTAATGTCTGCTGCTAACACCAGTGAAATACGTAGGTGTGATTAGGGTAACGTGTGATAAGTTCCATCAACACCTTCCCAGTCAAGGGTGAAGTGCTGCGTTAGTGCCGGACATCGTGAATCCCACACTTCAATTGCAAGGAAGCGTTACTGAAGGACCTTTTGTAAGTTGAACTATTTCCTACTTATTTTTACTTTAAATATCTATCCGTTGTTTTGCCATATCTTTGTCGTTTTGATACCTTTTACCATAGACTTGCATGCTATTTGAAAAAAAACAGAAGGATTATTATAATTTGAATTAGGGCCGCTATACTTGCGGCCACGTCCCCAATGCTCCACCCGGAGGTACTACATTGGGTTTAAACGCGAAAAATAGTCGTGCTCCTAATTTATTCTTACTTCATAGTTGATTCACCCTAAATAAAAACTAAATAAAAATCTAACAAACCTAAAAATCTAACAAACTCTAACAATCTAACAAACCTAAAATCTGACAAAACTGGAACAAAACAAAACAAAACTAAAAACAGGGTTGTAAATAATGGTATCCCTAGCGCTGACTCTGGAGTGTACCCGATCAACAAGCAAAAATGAGAGGGGGAGGGATCCGTAATACCGGATAGCAGACGCCGGTTCTGCTTACCAGTGCGACCTGAAGGGTCGTCTTAAAACTATCCAAATCTAGCTAACTAATTTAAATCCATCCCTAGCTTTCCCTATCGTTCCCTAACTGATTTACATTATGATTACAATCTTCGCAATTCTGCTCGTCCTTCCCAAATATATACTGCAACCAAAATGGCGACAGAACGTCAAACAAAACAAATAAGCCACATAATACATGCTATACATAAATAAACATAAAGTGTAAATATAAAATATAAATAAATATAATTATGTAAATATATAAATAAATGTTTAATAAGCGTTAAGCATATAGCAGTGCACAAAATAGCGAAAGCATCACCCTATTTATCAGGTGCACTCGCACAAGCATTATGTCGGCTAGCGCGTTTACACACCAAACGTGCTTCTTAAATTATTTCAAAAACTACTAATTAATGTAAATCAATGCTTGTGCGAGTACAGCCGCCACAATTTAAGTCTTACCTCGATAATAAAATTCTCCAGCATCCGAAGATCTGGTCGTCTGTAACTTACTTCTAAAGGTGGGACGGGGTGCACTGCTAAAGTCCTGGTGGGTATGCACTAAATGTTCTTGGGGGGATCACAATCACTATCACTTCACTTTCAAGTCCTGGGGGGATGCGCGGTTGCGCTCTGTTTTATTATCCTTGTTTACTTTATTGATTTAATTTAATGAGGGTTTATGATTTATTTGTTATTGTTTATTTGGTATTATTTATTCCCGATTTTCCGCACATAATTATGAAGATAGGCAGTGATTGTATTAATGGAGTGGGGGTTTCTCGTGCATATTAGACATTTTGGTATAATTATCTTTTTTTTTTTAATTTAATATCAGGTTTTGGTTATGCTCGTATCCTTACTCACGCCAAGTCAATCTAAAATTTTTCAATCCTCCCACCAACCCCACCGAATTTTTACACGCGGTCGTCATTGATTGTCTAATCTCGCGACCCTTCCCGCGAATTCTTTTAAGGCTGTCCAGAACGCCTTCTGGTTAACCACTTCCCCGACTTCCTCTAGGCTCTTTGGCCATGCCAGACCTAGGATAGCTAGTTTGCTATCAGCCAACCTTCGATTTCCCGCCTCAAGCGGGCAGTCGAAGAGCACGTGCTCTGCGCTTTCCGCGCCCTCACCGCATTCGCAGCGGTCGCTGTTGGTTAGACCGAACCTTTGTAAATACGCCTTCAGGGCGCCGTGCCCTGTTATCAACTGCACCATTTTGTGATCGAGCTTAACCTCGATCTTACCTCTGGCTTCTATGCTCGGTATGAATTTGTGGGTCAACCTGCCCGTGGCAGCGTTGTTCCACCTCTCTTCCCATTGTCGAATTGATTTTTCGCGCAGCTTTCTTTTGATTAAAGACCTCGGTATCGACGAATGTGATATTCGAAAGTCGCCCGTCGCGGCCTCTTTAGCTCATTCGTCAGCCCTATCGTTTCCTACGTTACCATTGTGCGACCTGACCCAACAGAACTTTAAACGTCGAACCTCTAGCGCCGTACGCGCTATCCTCTAGACGTCCGCTTGAAGATCTGTCGAGGTGTTTATGTTTGTTAAAGCCGTTAGCGCCGATTTACTATCACTGATTATATAATACTCGTCTCTGCCCGTATGGTTTATTACGTAATCGATAGCCTCTCGTATGGCTACCAATTCGCACTGGAAGATAGTGCACCAGTTCACGAGTTTGGTTTGAAACCGAAACACCTCCCTTTCCTGCTTATACACGACAAACGCCGCGCCTGCTTGCCCATCGTCCATACGTGAACCGTCCGTATAAATTCTGATACCCATCGCGTCCTCATCACCTTCGACAAACTCGATCCCTCTAATATCAGCCGGGTGCCCTAACTCAGACACAACAATCTTTCTTGCAATTTCCCTATTACCAAGATTAAGATCTTCGATAATTTTGCGCCCTTTTCCTATATTTATTAATCGTCTATCTCTAATCTCCCTAACGACATATTCGATAGGGAGAGTCCTACTGATCACCAGGACAGCCTCCGTGGAGGTGGTCCTGTACGCCCTCGCCGCTTTTACCGCGGTTATGCGTTGTACGCTCGTCAATTGACGCATCTCCCGGACTTTACAACCTTCTGCCCATACAGAAGCTGCGTACAGTATTGCCGGCTCAATTGCTCCGGCATAAACCGTCCTCAGCGATTCGCCCCTGAAACCCCACTTTATTTTAGCCGCCGCCATCATTTTATTTGATATTTCGCCGCCCTTACTTTTTACGTATTGTACGTGCGCTTTCCAATTTAATTTATTGTCGATCTTGACGCCGAGGTAGGTAATACAATCTTTAAACGGGATTTTCTCCTCCTAGCTCTAACCTAGGAGGTCTCTGTCCTGGTTTCGTGCCGAAATAAAGCGCCTCTGACTTCGCCGTGTTAAATTTTAATTTTACCGCCTGCGACCATTCGTGTAATTTATTAAGCGCCTCGTTCGGTTTTGTGCGCATATCCATTAACAATCTCGATCTTACAATTAAAAGTGTGTCATCTGCAAACCCAACGATTGAGCATCCTGCGGGCAACTTGACCCTAAAGATGCTCTCATACAACAACTTCCAAAATGTGGGACCTGAACATGACCCTTGCGGGCATCCCTTTCCACCTCACGCGACAGAACTTCACCCGGAATTTCAACCTGTGCTAATCGCCCCGAGAAATAGCTCTTGACCAAAGACATCAAGTTTCGCGGACAACCCCTACGATCTAACTCGCAAACGATTAATGGCCACCAGGCAGCATCAAATGCTCCTGAAATGTCCAAAGCAACAACGACACAGTACTCTTTGGCATCTCTTGCCTGCTTAATTTCCCCGACAACGAACTCTAACGCGTCGATAGTCGACTTGCCCTCCACGAAACCAAACTGTCGGTTATTAAAACCGCCGCTGTCTCGCACTAGGTGTTCAACACGCGTAGTCATAACGCGATCTAAAACTTTCCCCAGCACCGGTAGCAAGCTAATTGGACGATAGCTGCCCGGATCTGACGCATCCGCCTTTTAGGTTTGGGTATAAATTTCACATTCTGGATTTTCCAGCAGCGCGGAAAACGCCCTTTCTAAACAAAGATTAAACAACCCAACAAAGACACACGGGGCTAACAGGCACGCCTGCAGAGCTGCGTCTGAAGTGATTCCATCATGCCCCGGTGCCTTCTTAGGGTTCATCCTCCTAAGAGCCCTGACGACCTCGTGAACTAGGATTGCCTTATCGGCACCTGTTCCTTGCGCCTTTGCAGCTTCCCGACGTATTAAATCGTGCGACCCTTCATCCCCTCGGATTATCCGATGGGAAATATTTCTCTAGTAAATATTCCGCTGTGGTTTTAAAACCTTCCGTGTATTCGCCATTTGTTTTCTTTATATTACTGAGCGCGATTTTTTGTTGTTTTCCTCTAATTACGCGGTATGCGGTTCCCCAGGGTTCTTTCTTTGAGTTTTGCGTGCAGAATTCTTTAAATTTATTCGTTCGCGTTTCTTCTATTAATATTTTATATTCGCGGTAACTTTGATTATATTCTATTCTCCGTTGTTCTCTTATATCTCCCTAGGCGCGTTGATAGCGGCGCCTTAGGTTACGCGTTTCTGCCCGCTTCATGGTTAGTTCCCGGGTCCACCAGGGTACGCTGTCTTTAAATGTTTTCTTTTGCGGCATGGAATACGACGACGCGTCTACTACCGCGTCGTTTAGTTTTTTCGCGAGTGTTTCTACTTCGTCTGCCTCTCGGCAGTTAGATAGCTCATTTTCGAGCACAGGAATACTTTCGCCAAATTTTTCTTTAAACCGCTCCCAATTTGCTTTTTTATTACAGAACCGCGGAAATATAGTTAGCTGCTCGTTTGCGCTTGTTTTGGTTTCAACGTCCCATGTTATTAATTTATGGTCAGAGAGCGTTTCCTCGTCCGACCTTAGTTTCCAATTACAAATCGTTTCTAACATTTCGTGCGAGACTGCAGTAATATCTATAAAACTGCTGCCTCTATGCGTCTTCAACGTAGGTGAATCATTAGTGTTTATCACACTAAGGTCCCATCCCGTAAAAAGATCAGCAACCTGCGAGCCTCTATCGTCTTCGATAGGGCTGCCCCATAATGGCGACTTAGCATTAAAGTCTCCCGCGATAATTAAATTTCTGTTTCTACCGATTTTACGAAGGATTCCTTCAATTTGATTTATTAAGTCCTCTGTTTGAGGATTCTCCCGCCGGGAATCGATCGGCGGAAGGTAATTGCTTATCACGTAAAACGTATGCAATCCCGTTTTTATTTCTGCGGTGGTTATGAACTCATTCGACAGATTGTTTAGGATTATTCCGGCGCACGTCCCGTTATTTATTATTATCCCGCTACGCGAGTTATGTATCCCCCAATTACATATATATAAATATATTGATATATTGAATCTAATAGGAATTATTAGAAATTATTAAGTAAAAGTATAAGTTCAATGCAACATTGTAACACAAGGATAACCCAGAGAGGTTATCGACAGTTCATGAGAACGGAATGCAACTTTGCATCCGTGAGGGCAGTGATACTGCAGGTGGCAGGTCACAGGCGGTCAACAGACCGCAATTACTTAGAATTAAGTTGTTACATTGTAATAAAGTGTACAATTAAAGAGAAACGCAGACATGAGATCTGCAAGTTCTCACAGCCGTGTGAGGTATTATAAAAGGCCCGGGAGCTCAATGCCCGGCAGTCAGTCTTCAAACTCCATACTTCGTTGTTTGAGCTACTCACCAGTACAATTAATTATTTTTTATTAAAGTTATTATGAATCAGCTATTCCAAATTTCTTGTAATTTCTGTTTAACTTATTAAATAAAAAATTGTTAAAGTGTCGACGTTTTTTTAAAAAACCAGCTCAAAGGCCCGAACTTTAACTCGCGGTCGTTCGCTGTTTGCGTTTAAAACGGTAACCCCCTTCCCAAAACCTGTTATTTTGTGGCTATACAGGTGCGGTTCCTGTATAAGCCCGATGTCGATATTATTTTCGCTGAATAACTTTACGAAGTTATTTGTAGCCCTTTTCCTTTCGAGATTTAGTTGCGCGAATTTAATCTTCTTGCTTCTTTTAAATCTATCTTTTTCTTCACGGTCCATAATCGATGTTGCGTGTGATTGCGTTCTTCAATCTCAGCATCGTGGGGCATCTACTCGACTTGGCGTCGTGGCGCGTATCGACCTTCGCGCCACCGCCAGTTCTGTCGTTTGCCCTAGCGCAAACCACACAGCAGGGGACTGCCCTCCGGCAATTCTTGAACTCGTGACCGACTTCGGCACAGTTACCGCACCACTGTACCTTCTCCCTGCACTCCATCGATCTATGGCCGTATTCGTAGCACCTGTAGCACTGCGTCATCGAGAAGTGGTCCCGGGCCCAGACTCTTCGCCACCTAAGGTTTATAGCGTCAGCTAATATGCGTCTCCGAAGTGTGGGGGTCACTTCGAAGACTACGTTGACGAAGGGATCCCTAGGGCCCTTTCCGCCAAACCTAAACTTCTCTTAGGTGGTCTTCAATTTTCAAATCGCCGAAGCGGGATTCTGGCACGCGATCAACCGCACCAGCTCTTCCGCCTTCATCCCCGCTTCGACCCCGGAAGAACGACCCGTGGGCGCTTCTTCTCGATGGTCTTCGCCACGAGCTCTTTACAGTCACCGACAACCTTCGACTGCAATTTCTTCGCATCTTCTCGGTTTGCACACTCGACAACCTACACCGCCCCTTCGAGTTCTACGAGCTCCGACCACAACAAAACCATCACGAGCGGGATCGACCTTCTTCTTTAGGGTCGACATGACGTCATCCTTCTCCCTGGTCTGGCGTCGACCCTAACTGCAAAGATGGGCGTCGCACCTGCAGCAGCTGCAGCATACGACGCCTTCCGCGGCATCGGTACCTCCTGGCTCCTGGAACACTGCTGCCCTACAACAGGAGTAACCACCGCTGGACTTCCCCCGACAACATCAGCTCTCCCAGAATCACTAGCCACAAGCCGCAGCGCCCTAACCATACCTATAAGTTGATTCGCCGCGTCGAGGAAATCATCCACGGCGTAGCGAATCCTCTTTCTGTCTTCCACGACGATAGTGGCGGAGGTCGTCGGCACCCTCGCGGAGATGACCGAGTGCGCCTTCCTCACCCTCAATCTCAGGAGGTCCAGCTTATCGAGGTCGCTAGCAGCAACGCTAACGTCGCTGCTAGTCGACATCTTTCGCTGGGCTCCCGAAGTTGAGGGCGATTCAGACGCCGCAGCCACCCCAGGGGGCCCCGACTCCCCCGACACGACCGCCGCAGACACAGGCTCCTCTACCTCCTCCTGAATCCCTAACATTACATCCTCTAATACTATCTTCAGCTGTTTCCCCCCAACAGCGCCCTCAGCCTCCGACCTATCAGACTCGACCTATCTCCTCTTCTTCCTGGGCAATGGTTCCTCGTCGCGGTGGACCACCATGCTGACAAAACAAACGACAAAAAATGACACCTAAAACGCAGCTCAAAAACCACTTGACCGTTACGACGCTAAAAGAACGACGCTAGAAGAACGGAAAACGTTGATTCAATAAAAATGTTTTGTTTAAAGGTGAACCGTAAGCAACCTTGTATTTATTTAAACTTCGAACCGCCCAATTAAATATTAAATTTTTAACAAAAATACAACAAGCACTAAGCGTCAAAATAACAACTAGAATCAAATAAATTCCCTAACGCAATTCGATTCAAAATGTACCGCGAAAAACACTATTTATTTATTTTAAATTTTTAAAACCGCCAAATCAAATTTAAATAAACTAATTACTTCAAAATATTAAAATATCTAATTTATAAACAACAACACTTTATTTTTAAACGTGAGTTAAAGTTCGGGCCTTGGAGCTGTGTTTTTTAAAAAAACTTCGACACTTTAACAAATTTAATTTAATAAGTTAAACAGAAATTACAATGAAATTTAGAATAGCTTGTTCATAATAACTTTAATAAAAAATAATTAATTGTACTGGGCGAGTAGTCTAGGTAGACAACAATGCAAAAGCTGTAAACTCAGACTGACTGCCGGGCATTGAGCTCCCGGGCTTTTTATAATAACCTGCCCCTCACGGATGCAAAGTTGCATGTCCGTTCTCATGAACTGTCGATAACCTCTCTGGGTTATCCTTGTGTTACAATGTTGCATTGAACTTATACTTTTACTTAACAATTTCTAATAATTCCTATTAGATTCAATATATCAATATATATAGATAATTGGGGGATACATAACTCCTCCCACCGTAAATGAAAAATTAAGGTTTTTCTTAATTTTTAAATACATAAAATTCATTATTCAAGTTTATTTAAAATTCATTGTTTCTAAGGGTATACTTATTGTTTCCTTTTTTCTCTTTGTTTCCTTAAATCTAGAACTGTTTCCTTCATTCTTATATCTAAGGTACATTTGGTAAAATACATACATAATTACAAAAATTATTAAAATGATTAATACAATTGTCCAAACACTTATATTATTTTAATGTAACTTTGGCGTTTTGAGTTCACTTAATTGTTCTTTATAACTTTCCACTAATTTCACGGCGTGGTTGAGATCGTCTAAGTCTAGATGCTCTAGCTTTATAGGTTTCTTGATTAATTCTTCGTCTTCTTGTTGTATCTTGAACTGTAGTTCCGGTAGGTTTGCAAGTTTTTTTGTTGCTATGGGATCTTGGTAAACTCTGATTACTTCATCTTTCAATTTCACATAACAATCTTCTTTGAGGGTAATTAGTTTGCTTCCGATTAATGCTTGGTTATTTTCATCTTGGTTGCAGTGGATGGTTGCTATTACTTCTGTTGGGAAAATGGCTATCCATTTGTTATCTGTAACTTTTTGAATTTTCATATTAGTTATTTGCACTTGTTTGGTTTCACAGTTTTCGTAATGATTTGAGAATTTTAATAGTTGTACTTCACAACGGTTGTCTTCTTGAATGGTTGTTGTCGTCATCGATTGACATAAATATTGGTTTGGTGTTACTTCAGTACATTTTTCGTTTGTATAAGCATATCTCAGTTCATTTAGGGATAGGAATTTGGTTTTGGGTATGATTACTTGGTATGTGCTAGTAACTTTTGTTGGAAAAGCAAATAAATGATAATAATTATAATTGTTACTTTCTACTATTGGGATTTCTATTAAAAATATTATTTCGTTATTCTTAATGTAGCCTTTTACTATAGCTATCTTTTCAAATATTAGAATGTTCGATTCTGTTACATCAAAAGGTAATTTACTGTTAATTATAAATGATCGAATTCTTATTAATTCGTTTAATAAATCGGTTGGTTCAATAATGCTAGAGTGTAAGGTATTTAATTTTGCAAATGTTACTGCGTTTTCTAATGTTACTAAAATTTGTTGCATTACAGTAAGGGTGGATATTATTTGAGTAAATATTGTATTAAATCTAATTAAATCTCGCATGCCTAACGAGGTAGTTTGCATGGTGGTTTCAAGGGTTTGCATTCGGTTGGCTATACTGTCCTGATTTATTACTAACTTTCTCAATGTTTCGTTGAACTTTATAATCGTTGATTGGGTTAACGATAATTGGTTGCTGATTATGGTTTTTATGTCGTTTTGATTCTCAATTAATTGTTGTATTGTGTTGTCATAACGTTCTGCGTCTTGGTTATCTAAATTGCCTGTGATAGCTTTTATTATGTTACCTAATCCGTTGATTAGTCCTCTTTTCGTCTCGTAGTTTGTTCGTTGGGTATTAGTCTATTAAGTTTATCTTCTATGTTTCTTAAAATGCTTTCTATTATACTGTTGTAATTCATCATTTCTATTGCGTATTCTTTTCCGAATTTTGCTGTGTCCATTGATTGTTTTAATCGGTCATAATTTTCTGTGATTGTTTGAAATTCTTGTTTTAATTCCGTTAGGTCGAATTTTTGTGCGAATGTCCAATAGTCGATCGTGTTTTGCATACTGCCTAATTTAATTGGTAGTATACCGGGGTTGTTTTTTATATCTTCTATTATTACTTGGTTGTCCGTTCTACCTGGGCGGAGGTTGACGGTAAGGGTGATGATTGTCCATCTGAAATTACAGGGTGTCTTAGGTTTTTCAAATGAATGTACTTTGTTATTTTACCGTTGTCTACTACTGCTATGTTTTTATCTGATATTTTCTTAATTTTAAATGGTCCTAAATTTCTGGGTGCTGTTTTATGTCGCTTGCTTTGAAAGTTTTTCTCATACACGGTTTGTCCTATTGAAAATTTATTTGAGTCGGTATTTTTATTTCGGGTTGTGGTGATACGTTCCTTATCGTTTTTAATTTATCTTTACTTTGTCATAAGTTATTTTTAGTTTTTGTTTGTGATCTTTCGCATATTGTTGATATACTTCTTTATTGTAGTGTATGTCATAGGGATTTCGTGAATCTGAATGTCCTAAGGTTAATTCTAAGGGTGTAAAATTTGTTGATGAGTGAATTGTGTTATTATAGGCGATTAGTGCGTATGACATTAAATTGGTTATATGTTCCTTTTTATAATTTATTCTTAATAATCGAATTTGTTCTAACAGGGTTAAATGTAGTCGTTCAATTAGTCCGTTTGATTCAGGGTGGTTTTCCGTTATGAAATGAATTTTTATTTTGTGTAGTTCTAAAGTGTTTTGTATTGTCTCATTTTAAATTCGCTACCATTGTCTAAAGTGATTGATTCGGTGTTCCGTAAAATGTAAAATATTGTAAAAATCCTTGGGTCACGTCAATGTTATTTTTGGATGTGATTGGTATTGCTTGGCCTATTTTTGTAAATGCGTCTGTAATTGTTAGATAGTTTTGCGCTTCTACTACTAGAGTATCGGCATGTAGTTTTTGAAATGGTTTGTCGGGTGTTTTGGTTAACATTAAGGGTATCTTTGGGGGTTTCCTATCGTATTTCGCTTTGTCACATAATTCGCATTGGTTAATGAAATCTGTGGTCAAGTCCTTCATGTCTTTAAAATAATAACGTCTTATGAGTTGTTTTATTGTTTCGTTAATTCCACGATGACTGGTTTTTCCTTCGTGTTGATTTCTAATTACATCGTTTATTTCGTCAGGGTCGTCTAGTGTTATTAGTTTTCTAGTACATCTGATGAGTTCAGGTCCAGAGTTGTTGAATAGTTTAATGTATAATTCTGAAAATCTTTGGTATACATGTTCGGTGTTGAAATAAAAATAAAATCGTTTTTTCTCGGGGGTGTATTGTTTTAGAATTTTAATTATTTTTTCCTCGTTGTCATCTTTTGTTATTTGAATTTGATATATGTTTTTGTTATCTACTTTTGTATATTTTACTGGATTGGGGTTATTTAAAACTTCTGTTATTATAAATTGGTTAGGTTTCATATCGATTGCTTCGTTTAAAATTTTAATCGCGTTTTTGGTTCTTCGTTTTGTGTCGAATGTATTGTGTCGATCTCGTCTGGATCTTTCCTTATTTCTGCTTCGTCTACGTTTCCTATAATGGATTCAGTTTCTAATGCATTGAGTTGAATTCTACTTAAAACGTCTGCGTTGTTGTTATAAATTCCTTTTTTGTATATAATTTCGTAATCGTATTCTTCGAGTCTGATTCTCCATCGTTGTAATTTTGAATTCGGTTCTTTCAGTTTGCATAACCATACTAGTGGTCTATGATCGGTGTATATGTAAAATTTTCTTCCGTATAAATAAGGTCTAAAATATTTTGTTGCCCAAATTATGGCTAATAATTCTTTTCTATGGTACTATATTTTGTTCGGTTTCATTCAGGGTTCTGGATGCGTAGCTGATAGGTTTATCGCTACCTACTTTTCCTTGGCTCAATACTGCGCCTAATGCTACATTCGATGCGTCTGTCGTCAGTATAAATGGTTTTGAAAGTCTGGGTATTCTAATACAGGGTGATTCGTTAATATGTTTTAATTTTGTCTACGGCTTTAATAAATTCCGGGTGTGTTCAATTTTGTTTCCTTTTTAAACAATTTGTCAGGGTTTGGCTATCTGAGCGTAACCTTTAATGAATTTGCGGTAGTAACCACTAAGTCCTAGAAATCCTTTAATTTCTTTGGTTGTCTTTGGTATTGGGTAATTTAGAACTGCATTTGTTTTGTCTGGATTTGGCATTACTCCTTGGGGTGTTATTACATGTCCTAAAAATGATACTTCTTTTGTAAAATTCACTTTTGTCTAATTGTACTTTAAAATGTGCTTGTCTAAGTCTTTCGAATACTTCTTTCAATCTTTCTATGTGTTCTACCAATGATGTAGAATAAACTATGATGTCGTCAAGGTATACAAGGCATTTTCCATTGTGTATTCCTCGTAGTATATTGTCCATGACTCTCTGGAAAGTAGCGGGTGCGTTCTTTAATCCAAATGGCATTCGTTTGTACTCGTAATGTCCTCTAGGTGTGCTGAAGGCTGTTTTTGATATGTCTTTTCTTCCATCTCTACCTGATGGTATCCTGATGCTAGGTCTAATGTTGAAAAATATTGGCATTTGCCTAATTTGTCTAAAATTTCGGTAATATTTGGTAGTGGATATTTGTCATCTACCGTTTTTTCATTTAACTTTCTATAGTCTATTACCATTCTGTACTTTCTCTTTCCGGTTGCGTCTAATTTCTTAGGTACTATTAACACGGGGCTGCTCCATGGTGAATTGGAGTGCTGGATTATGTCTTGGTCTAATAAGTCTGCTACTTGTCTGTCAGCTTCTTCTTGGCTTGCATGAGGTAGTCTATATGCTTTTGTAAAGATTGGTTTATTGTCTGTTAACTCGATATTATGTTTTACTGTGTTGGTGAATGTTAATGGTATTCCTTCGCAATGGAATATGTCTCGGTATTCAAAACATAAGTTTTTAATTGCTCTTTCTTCTTCTTGATTGATGTCGGTATTGAAGCGGATGTTAGTTAAATTTTCTCTTAACATTTCATCATGTTCTATTGGGTTGTAATCGTCTTCTAAATTTTCGTCTATTTCCATTTCGTTAAAATTTAGTTCTTCTACTTTAATTGGGTCTGTCAGTGATAATTCTACGGGATAGTCGTTTGAATTTAATATTGTTGTGGTTGCATAATTATCTTTTATTTGCACTAAGGCAGTTGGGGTTTCTACTCCTTGTTGAAATGTCATATGATTTATTATTCCTAAATTTTTGTTAGATTTTACTGGGATTTTATTTTTCTTTCCGTTCGGGGTTCTATAGTGTATTTTGTTCAATTTGTGTGTTTTGAAATTTAATCGGGATTTTTCCGTATTTTGTCCTTAATAAGCGATTTTTAATGTCAATGTTGGCTCTAATTTTCTTAGAAGGTCCATTCCGATTAATCCGTCATATTTGTCGTTAAATTCGAATACACAAAATTTATATTTCATTTTAACATTAAATGTTCTCGGTAAGGGTATATTTGCTACGAATTGGTGTAGTGTTGTTTGATGGGCTGTTTTAATTTTAAATGGTTCTCTTTCTACATAATCTAAATAATGTTTTTGTACGGTTCTGGGGCTAATTAATGTTTTAGAGGATCCAGTGTCGATTAATAGTTTGAATTTGGCGTGGGTATTTCTATGTATGGTAATACTAAGTGATTTATGTTATTTAAGTTTATTAAGTTTGGTTGTCTATGAATGGGTCCATTTGAAAATTTGAGTTCGAGTTTTCTTCGTCGTACTCCTCGTAAGTTTCGTATTGTTCGTCACGTTCGTAAGTTTCTGCATGGTTTGATTCATTGTTCGTAGGTGTCTCAATGTAATTATTCTGGTCAGTGTCAAATTTTTCTATTTCTTGATGGAATAATTCTTCCGATGTAAAATTACGTTTCTGATGAGGGTTTGGTCGGATATGTGTTATCTTTGTATGTTGTCTGGTGTTACCAGATGAGGTATCCATTGGTGTTGGTTTATAATAATTATTAGGGTTGTTATGATTATTAGTCATTGGTGTATTTCTATTGGGGTTTGCGTTGAATGCTGGTCTTTGTTGGTTTAAGTTTTGATTAAATCTTGGTTGGAATGCGGGTTCGTAAAAGTTGGGTTGAATGTTGGTCTTGAAAATTTTTATATTGATTATTAAAATTTGTATTGTTAAAACTTGGGTTATTACTTCGCGGTTGATTTGTTTGTGCGTTAAAGGGTGTGAATTTTTGTTGAGGGATTGTTTGTCTTGTGGCTTGTATGGTTTTTATTGGTGAATAACTTTTATTCGCGTTGGGGTTGTATAGTCTGTTGCGGTAATACATTACATTTTCTTCTTCTATTACTAGGCTCATAGCTTCTTCTAGATTTTGGGGTTGTTGGAATCTGATTTTATCCGATAGTCGTTCTGGTAAAGCGTTTATGTATGTGTCTAGTGCCATTTCGTCATACATTTTGTTTTAAATGTCTAACGTTTTGATCGGGTTCTTCGATTTTTAATTTTGTTAAAATTAAACTTCTCACGTCTTGGCATTTCATTCCAAATTGGTAGGGGATTGGTTGTGTTCCATTCTAAGGTTTATTAGGTCTCGTACCAGGCATTTTATGTTACGTTGGTCTCCAAAATATGCAATTAGTAGCTGTTTAAATTGTTCCCATTCTTGTAAATCGTCCCTACTGGCGATTAAGGTTAGTGCCCTTCCGGTTAGTTTACTTATTACCAAGCGTATAAGCAATGAATTTCTTTGGTCATCTCCGGGTTTGTAGAAGGTTTTTAGGAACATTTCAGATGCTCCAATGAAATTTGAGAGATGGGCTTTCGTGCCATCAAATGTCTGTATTGTCTCCAAATAGAGTCGCATGTCTGTGTTACTCATGTTGGTTAAGGGTTGTTTTCGATTTTGGGAAATTTTAAAAAAAAATTATTTTTTTTTGAATTAAGCTTTATTTCGCTATTTGTATTGTTATTTTCGCTTCGGATTTACTAATTTTTCGTTTGGGTTGTGAAATTTCAAATTTTGTAAAAATTGGGGTTGATTTTCTATTTGTAACGTTAATTATGCTTGGGATGTATTAATTTTTCTTTTGGATTAAATAATTTCGAATTTTGTAAAAATTGGTGTTGGTTTTGCTTTTTGTGACGTTAATTTTGCTTTGGTTTCATTAATTTTCCTTTTAGATTGAATAATTTCGAATTTTGTAAAAATTGTGGTTGGTTTTGCTATTTGTGATGTTAACTTTGCTTTTGGTTTTATTAATTTTCCTTTTAGATTGAATAATTTTGAATTTTGTAGAGCTTGAGATTTATTTTGCTATTTTTCAGCGTTATTTTTGGTCAGGATTTGTTAATTTTTAGTTTAGATTGGGTAAGTAAAAAATTTGGTAAAAATTGAGATTAATTTCGTACTTGTAATATTAATTTTGGTTTGGATTTATTAATTTTAAGTTTAGACTGCGTCTGGTTATTTTTAGAATCGTAGTCGCTGTTACTTGTGCTTAGTTACACAGTGCGGTGATGTACTCGTGAGATTTGTATTCAATAACGTTGAATTAATTACCGTAGTCTTGGATTTGCTTGTTTTTATGCAGCTTTTAATTTGTCTTGAGTTTCTGCTTCTTAAGGAATCTGAAATGGATGGGTTTATTCTCGCTTAGCGTTGTTTTAGTTAAATTCTGTTAATTTGTATTAATACTCTTTCCGTGGGTTTTACTGAGTTGCGTAATTATGACTTGAGGTTAATTACTTCTGCACTTTATGGTTGAAATTGAATACTAAAGGATGTAATCTTTGTTACTTTGTACGTTGAGGTCATTAGCACTTACAGGTGTTAATAGGAATCAACACTTCACTTTGGTACTCGCTAATGCTTTCATAAAGTGTTACGTCTATTTATTTTTAGATATCTCGGTGATGACTTGTAATTGAATCTCCCGTAATGTAAGTTTTCAGGTTACAATTATGAGCGTATGATAACGTTTACCGTTATTCTGTATTCGTATTGGAATAATGCACTTTATAAATGCTGATTAGTTAATTGAAAAACGTTTAGATTTTATACCGTGTTTGTACTGCAATTTATTTATAGCTTGTTTTATGATTGATTTAATAATGCAAATTGCGTTGCTTTATACTATGCAAGGTTCTGAAAGCGATTTTCTCTGAGGTTTTAAATGTGTAATAAAGGATGCTTCTTGCTTTCTTCGGATGGCGTTTTAGATTACAGTGGTTTTAGGTTACCGTAGTTTTAGTTAATGCAGAATGTTCTTGCTGTGGTTCATACAGTTTTATAGAGGTCAATGTTTTAATTAATCGTTTTGTGATTGCTTTAAAGGATTAGCTTTAGCTTTGAAATTAATTTTGCGTTCTGTGTTTTTATTTTACCGGATTGAAAACGTGCTTTTGAATCGCGCTAGTTAATGTTTCTTATTTTGGTGTTAGTGAATGTGCGCCCGTTATTTTTTGGATTATTTTCGTTCTAATAATTGTGGTAAGAATCTCTTAATATCAATTCTCATTTACCTTTTAAAGAAAAAATATCTCTTTAACATTCGTCTCATAGGTTAATACTTTCTTAAAATAAGGTCTCGTTTTTTTTTTGGAAATAATTTACCTTGTAATTATTTTCAAGAAAAATTCATAAAAATAAAATTCATAAGACAATAATAATAAATGGTAATCAATAATTATAATACTAGCATATATCAATTGTAGTTCCTGGTTAAAAAAAAGGTATGGAAATGAACTTACATTAATTTCATCTGTTTCTTTGGTGGGCTCGATCGATGCTGTATCTTGTCCACCTTGGTTTGTTTGTTGGATTTAGACTATGCTTGTTCTTCCTCCAACTTGGTTTGGGTTCTGCCAAAATTTCGAATTAAAATTCTTGGTCACCAATCTTCCGATTTTTCGATTTTCAGTGCCCTTTTGACATCCGTTACGACTGCGCCAGTTAAAGTTCGGGCCTTGGAGCTGTGCTTTTTAAAAAAACTTCGACACTTTAACAAATTTAATTTAATAAGTTAAACAGAAATTACAATGAAATTTAGAATAGCTGGTTCATAATAACTTTAATAAAAAATAATTAATTGTACTGGGCGAGTAGTCTAGGTAGACAACAATGCAAAAGCTGTAAACTCAGACTGACTGCCGGGCATTGAGCTCCCGGGCTTTTTATAATAACCTGCCCCTCACGGATGCAAAGTTGCATGTCCGTTCTCATGAACTGTCGATAACCTCTCTGGGTTATCCTTGTGTTACAATGTTGCATTGAACTTATACTTTTACTTAACAATTTCTAATAGTTCCTATTAGATTCAATATATCAATATATATAGGTAATTGGGGGATACATAACTCGTGTAATTAAGAAAATAAGGTCGAGCGCAATCGGAATGTGGTAACCGGAAATGACCTTTCACTTAATCACTTGGTAACTGTAACTGCTACACCGCTTAATTACACCAAAATCGATCTTAAAGAAACTTATAAGTACGCGTGTACTTAAATTACGGAAAATTTCTATTAAAATTGTCTTAAAATTTACAGTTTTTGAGATATTTATTTGATTTAAAAAGGCTTAGATTTTTGTTTTTTGGTTATTATTTGATTATACGCGCACTATAAAAATTTCACACACTTTTTGGTTGTTTTATCCGGTTTTTTACTCGATTTACGCGGTTTTTATTTTAAATTTATTATTAAAAATGCCTTTTTAAGTTATTTCGAAATTATTTTTGAGTATTAGTTTAGTAGATTTTTGTTTTATTAACCCGAAATTTATTTAGTTTATTTTAAAACGCGGATTTGGTTTAATTTACAAAGAGACGCGATTTATTTAGCTTTTATTTAGTTTAAATTCTGTTTTAAAATTTTCTATTTACTGCCCTGTATTTAAAATTTGATGGCACACAATTATAAAAATAAAACACAATAAAAAAGCAAAGCTTCAAATAAAATAATACTACAATAAATAATAAAAACCCTAGATAAAAACTTACTGTTATTACTGAAGCGTGAGCTCGGCAAAAATACGTCCGCTCGCTTCAAGCGGCAACTAGAAAGTAAAAGAAGGATCAACAATACTGGATGACTCATATCAATTGTGCTTACCTATTTATTTTTTTGTTAAAATTTTGTCTGATTTATGTTTAATTGGTGTGTGAGGAAACGTTTCTGCTAAAAATTTTTGTATTGCTTTTACCGTTGTTATATTACATAGATTATCCAAACAGTTTTTTTTTACATTCTACAAAGTACTGAACAATCTATGCTTGATCAGCATGCTATGCTTTTTCTTTATTTCAGGTTTGCAGGACTAATTTTTTTTTATTGCAGGTTTGCTATTCTAATTTTTTTGTTGCAGGTATTGTTACTAACCCCTTACAGCCGCGTACATTATATGTTGGTCTGCTTTCTACAACCCCCCCTAATCTCCGATTGAGCCCGGGCATTTCTTTGACTTTCTTCGTGTTACGCACGGCTACGAGCCAACGTAGCATAAATTTGACGCCCAACGTGGCTGCCTCGAAAAAAACGTAACACAGTCAAAGAGCACGTGCTCTGCGTTTTCCGCGCCCTCACCGCATTCCAGCGGTCGTCGTTGGTTAACCCGAACCTATGTAAATACGCTTTCAGGGCGCCGTGCCCTGTTATCAACTGAACCATTTTATGATCGAGTTTTACCTCGATCTTGCCTCTAGCTTCTAAGCTCGGTATGAATTTGTGGGTCAACCTGCCCGTGGCAGCGTTGTTCCACCTCTCCTCTCATTGTCGGATTGACTTTTCGCACAGCTTTCTTTTAATCCAAGACTTTGGTATCGACGAATGTGATATTCGAAAGTCTCCCGTCGCGGCCTCTTTTGCTAATTCATCAGCCCTATCGTTTCCTACGTTACCATTGTGCGACCTGACCCAACAGAACTTTAAACGTCGAAACTCGAGCGCCGTACGCGCTATCCTCCAGACATCCGCTTGGAGGTCTGTCGAGGTGTTCATGTTTGTTAAAGCCGTCAGTGCCGATTTACTATCACTGATAATATAATACTCGTCTCTGCCCGTATGGTTTATTACGTAATCGATAGCCTCTTGTATGGCTACCAATTCGCACTGGAAAATTGTGCTCCAGTTCGCGAGTTTGGTTTGAAACCGAAACACCTCCCTTTCCTGCGTATACACGACAAACGCCGCGCCTGCTTGCCCATCGTCCATACGTGAACCGTCCGTATAAATTCTGATACCCATCGCGTCCTCATCACCTTCGGCAAACTCGATTCCTCTAATATCAGCCGGATGCCCCAACTCAGACACAACGATCTTTCTTGCAATTTCCCTATTACCAAGATTAAGATCTTCGATAATTTCGCGCCCTTTTCCTATATTTATTAATCGCCTATCTCTAATCTCCCTTACGACATATTTGATAGGGAGAGTCCTACTGATCACCAAGACCACCTCCGTGGAAGTGGTCCTGTACGCCCTCGTCGCTTTTACTGCGGTTATGCGTTGCACGCTCGTCAATTGACGCATTTCCCTGACTTTACAACCTTCTGCCCATACAGAAGCTGCGTACAGCATCGCCGGCTCAATTGCTCGGCATAAACCGTCCTCAGCGATTTGCCCCTGAAACCCCACTTTATTTTAGCCACCGCCATCATTTTATTTGATATTTCGCCGCCCTTACTTTTTACGTATTGTACGTGCGCTTTCCAATTTAATTTATCGTCGATCTTGATGCCAAGGTAAGTAATACAATCTTTGAACGGGATTTTCTTCCCTCCTAGCTCTAGCCTAGGCGGTCTCTGTCCTGGTTTCGTGCCGAAATAAAGCGCCTCTGACTTCGCAGTGTTAAATTTTAATTTTACCGCCTGCGACCATTCGTGTAATTTATTAAGCGCCTCGTTCGGTTTTGTGCGCATATCCATTAACAATCTCGATCTTACAATTAAAAGCGTGTCATCCGCAAACCCAACGATTGAGCATCCTGCGGGCAACTCGACCCTAAAGATACTGTCATACAACAACTTCCAAAATGTGGGACCAGAACATGACCCCTGCGGGCATCCCCTTTCCACCTCACGCGACACAACTTCACCCGGAATTTCAACCTGCGCCAATCGCCCCGAGAAATAACTCTTGACCAAGGACATCAAGTTTCGCGGACAACCTCTACGATCTAACTCGCAAATGATTAATGGCCACCAGGCAGCATCAAATGCTCCTGAAATGTCCAAAGCAACAACGACACAGTACTCTTTAGCATCTCTCGCCTGCTTTATTTCCCCGACAACAAACTCCAACGCGTCGATGGTCGACTTGCCCTCCACGAAACCAAACTGTCGGTTATTAAAACCGCCGCTGTCTCGCACTAGGTGCTCAATACGCGTAGTCATAACGCGATCTAAAACTTTCCCCAGCACCGGTAGCAAGCTAATTGGACGATAGCTGCCCGGATCTGACGCATCCGCCTTTTTAGGTTTGGGTATAAATTTCACGTTCTGGATTTTCCAGCAACGCGGAAAAATGCCCCTTTCTAAACAAAGATTAAACAACCCGACAAAGACACACGGGGCTAACAGGCACGCCTCCAGAGCTGCGTCTGAAGTGATTCCATCATACCCCGGTGCCTTCTTAGGATTCATCCTCCTAAGAGCCCTGACAACCTCGTGAACTAGGATTGCCTTATCGGCACCTGTTCCTTGCGCCTCTGCAGCTTTCCGACGTACTAAATCGTGCGACCCTTCATCCCTCTCGGGATTATCCGATGGGAAAAATTTCTCTAGTAAATATTCCGCCGTGGTTTAAAAACCTTCCGTGTATTCGCCATTTGTTTTCCTTATATTACTTAGCGCGATTTTTTGTTGTTTTCCTCTAATTACGCGGTATGCGGTTCCCCAGGGTTCTTTCTCTGAGTTTTGTGTGCAGAATTCTTTAAATTTATTTGTTCGCGTTTCTTCTATTAATATTTTATATTCGCGGTAACTTTGATTATATTCTATTCTCCGTTGTTCTCTTATATCTCCCTAGGCGCGTTGATAGCGGCGCCTTAGGTTACGCGTTTCTGCCCGCTTCATGGTTAGTTCCCGGGTCCACCAGGGTACGCTGTCTTTAAATGTTTTCTTTTGCGGCATGGAATACGACGACGCGTCTACTACCGCGTCGTTTAGTTTTTTCGCGAGTGTTTCTACTTCGTCTGCCTCTCGGCAGTTAGATAGCTCATTTTCGAGCACAGGAATACTTTCGCCAAATTTTTATTTAAATCGCTCCCAATTTGCTTTTTTATTACAGAACCGCGGAAATATAGTTAGCTGCTCGTTTGTGTTTGTTTTGGTTTCAACGTCCCATGTTATTAATTTATGGTCAGAGAGCGTTTCCTCGTCCGACCTTAATTTCCAATTACAAATCATTTCTAACATTTCGTGCGAAACTGCAATAATATCTATAAAAACTGCTGCCTCTATGCCCCTCAAACGTAGGTGAATCATTAGTGTTTATCACACTAAGGTCCCATTCCGTAAAAAGATCAGCAACCTGCGAGTCTCTATCGTCTTCGATAGGGCTGCCCCATAGAAGCGACTTGGCATTAAAATCTCCCCCGATGATTAGATTTTTATTTCTGCGGATTTTTCGAATAATATTATCTACTTGATTTATCAAGCCCTCGGTTTGGGGATTTTCCCGCCGGGAATCGACCGGCGGGAGGTACGCGCTTATTACGTAGAACGCATTTCCCCCTGATATGATTTCGGCCGTCGTTAAAAATTCGTTCGATAAATTATTTAATATAATTCCGGCGCACGTCCCATTATTTATTATTATCCCGCTACGCGGTCGTTCACTATTCGCGTTTAAGACGGTAACCCCCCTCCCAAAACCTGTTATTTTGTGGCCATACAGGTGCGGTTCCTGTATAAGCCCGATGTCGATATTATTTTCGATGAATAACTTTACGAAGTTATTTGTTGCCCCTTTACCTTTCCCGAGATTTAGTTGCGCGAATTTTATCTTCTTGCTTCGTATGGACTTTGTTCTATCTTCACAGTCCATAATCGATGTTTCGTGTGATTGCGTGCTTCAGACGTTGCATCGTGGGGCATCTACTCGACTTGGCGTCGTGGCGCGTATCGACCTTTGCGCCACCGCCAGTTCTGTCGTTTGCCCTAGCGCAAACCACACAGCAGGGGACTGCCTTCCGGCAATTCTTGCCCGACCTCGGCACAGTTACCGCACCACTGTACCTTCTCCCTGCATTCCATCGATCGATGGCCGTACTCGTAGCACCGGTAACACTGGGTCATCGAGAAGTGGTCCCGGGCCCATACTCTTCGCCACCTGAGGTTAATAGCATCGGCTAAAATACGCCTTCGAAGTGTGGGGGTCACTTCGAAGACTACGTTGGCGAAGGGATCCCTAGCGCCTCTTCCACCAAAACTGAACTTCTCTCTCAGGTGGTCTTCTAGCTTCAAATCGCCGAAGCGGGGATTCTGGCTCGCAATCAACCGCACGAGCTCTTCAGCCTTCATCCCCGCTACGACCCCCGGAAGAACGACCCGTGGACGTTTCTTCTCGATGGTCTTCGCCACGAGTTCTTTGCAGTTCCCGCCGAGCTTCAACTGCAGCTTCTTGGCGTCGTCGCGACCTGCGCACTCCACAACGACACCGCCCCGGCGCGTCCTACGAGCTCCGACAACGACAAACCCATCTCGAGCGGGATCGACCTTCTGCTTCAGGGTCGTCATCACGTCGTCCTTCTGGCCTGGCCTGGCGTCGACCCTGACAGCAAACGTAGGGGCAGAACCTGAAGCTGCAGCGGCGTAGAAACCTTGCGCTGCACCGACGTACCCTGACTCTGGCCTCCTGAAACAACAGAATTCACCGCCGGACTTCCCCCAACAACACTTGCTCTCCCTGAACCGTCTAAACATAGACGCAGCGCCCTAACCATGCCTATAAGTTGGTTTGTAACGTCGCGGATATCATCCACGGCGTGCCGAACCATCTTCCTGTCTTCCACGACGATAGTGGCGAAAGTCGTCGGCACCTTCCCAGCATCAACGCTAACGTTGCTGCTAGTCGACATCGTGCGCTGGGCTCTCGAAGTAGAGGGCAATTCTGGCGCCGCAACCACCACGGGAAGCCCCGACTCCCCCGACACGACCGCGGTAGATACAGGCTCCTCTACATCCTCCTGAATCCCTAACAAAACATCCTTTAACACTACCTTCAGCTGTTTCCCCCCAACAGCGCCCTCAGCCTCCGACCGATCGCCCCTCTTCCTCCTGGGCAGCGGCTCCTCATCGCGGTTGACCACCATACTGACAAAACTAACAACAGTGAATGACAACCTAAAACGCAGCTCAAAAAACGACCTGACCGTTACGACGCTAAAAGAGCGCAAAACGTTGGTCTAATAAAAATGTTTTGTTTAAAGGTGAACCGTAAACAACCTTTTATTTATTTAAACTTTGAACCGCCCAATTAAATATCAAATTTTAACAAAAATAAAACAAGCACTAAGCGTCAAAATAACAAATAGAATCAAATAAATTCCCTAACGCAATAAAAATGTCTCGATTCAAAATGTACCGTAAAGAACACTATTTATTTATTTTAAATTTTGTAAACCGCCAAATCAAATTTAAATAAACTAATTACTTCAAAATATTAAAATATCTAATTTATAAATAACAACACTTTATTTTTAAATGTGTAATTAACAAAATAAGGTCGAGCGCAATCGGAATGCGGTCACCGGAAATGACCTTTCACTTAATCGCTTGGTAACTAGCACAACTTGTAACTGTTACACCGCTTAATTACACCAAAATCGATTTTAAAGGAACTTATAAGTACGCGTGTACTTAAATTACGGAAAATTTATATTAAAATTGTTTTAAAATTTACAGTTTTTGAGTTATTTATTTGATTTAAAAAGGGTTAGATTTTTGTTTTTTGGTTATTATTTGATTATACGCGCACTATAAAAAATTCACACACTTTTTGGTTGTTTTACCCGGTTTTTTACTCGATTTACGCGGTTTTTTTTAAAATTTATTATTAAAAACGCCTTTTTAAGTTATTCGAAATTATTTTTGAGTATTTATTTGGAATTTTTTTGTTTTATTAGCCCGAAATTTAGTTGGTTTTATTTTAAAAACGCGGATTTAATTTAAATTGCAAAGAAAAACGCGATTTATTTAGTATTTATTAGATTTTAAAATCTGTTTTTAAATTTTATTTTACTACCCTGTATTTAAAATTTGATGGCACAAAATTATAAAAATAAAACACAATAAAAAGCAAAGCTTCAAATAAAATAATTTAAAATAAATAGCAAAAACCCTAGATAAAAACTTACTTCTTAGTTGCTGAAGCGGAGCTCTGCTAAACACGTCCGCTCGCTTCAAGCGGTAACTAGAAAGTCCCGGACCATCGGCAGCCGGAAATCCAGATGTTGAAAAGGCAGTGTAAGTGTGTGAATAGGTTGTGTTTGTAATGTGTGTGAGTGTGTGTGTGTGTGTATGTGCGCGGGCTTGAGGACGTGTGTTATGTGTGTGTGTGTGTGTGTTTATGTGGGTGAGGGTTGTGTGTATGTGTGATTTGTGTTTTGTACAGTGTTTGAGAGAGGTTTTTTGTGTGTATATGTGTGTGTGTGTGCGTGCGTGTGTGTGAGTGCGTGCGCGCGAGCGCGTGCGCGCGGAGTGACGCCTAGGGTTGCTGCTTAAAATGCTTTATTCTTTTTGCGTTGCTAACTAGATAACTTCTTATTTGAATTTAAATTCATACTAGCACTACCACTTTTAAACGACTTATTTGCATGTTATTTAGAGTGGGTATTTCATTAAGGACAGCTGAAACTTGCCAACAGAATAACAAAGAAAGACGTTCAGACAAAATAGGTATGGGACGGAGACAAGTTTAGTTTTGAATATTGGTTAGAGAGGGTAATGTTTTATTACTGCTATAGGTGGACAACAAGCATAACAAAAGGGTTATTTGATTAAGTATGGATTAAAGTGAGAAAAAATACAAGGTGTTAACATAGACGTATTTTGAATGGGGTTATTTTGTTGGTTTGGCATGCAAGTGGCTAACTAAACAAAGAGAGATTAATTTGGCAAAAGGAGTAAGAGAAAGAAAGACATAATACAAAGTTTGTTAAATTTGGAGTTCAGACTAAGAGGTGGCACAACAGCAGATTGGGGGTTAGACAAGGTATGAAATAGCAGATTGAGGGAGAATGTTGAAAGGTGATGGATATAATATGGGTATTATGGAAGGCGTGTTTTTAACATTAACTTGTTTTAGTAGGGACTAAATTTCTGAGAAGTGTCCGTTGCGAGAGATATAGGAAATATAGCTACGTGAGAGTGTTTGTGCTGGGGCAAAATTCTTAGATTTGGATGGCAGTTGATATTTGTTGTAGAAATTTCGGAGAAACGAGGGATCGTTAGCTTGTGGGGTACTAACAAGTGGGTAACCGTTAGAAGTTTACCAAGAAAACTTTGTATCGACAGATTTTGAGAATTTAGAAGTTTAGAGGGGCGCAAAAGCCTATATAAAGACAAGGATTTGGTGGTAGGGCTCTCTTATCTTTCTTCTCTTTACCCGCTAACTACGTTAGTAATAGTGAACGAGATTACAGCTGACTTGTCTGCAAGTAACAACAGTCGTCGTGTTTAAAATATAACTAACACCAATGGCGTTGAGTTTCGTACAGCTGTAAGCAAAGGTATTATAAAAAGTTTTAACGAATATAAATGGTAGCAAACGAAAATAAGGAAGTACCGACTGTGTGATATTTGGTTGGGTGCATAGTAAGCACTTTAAATGGAGTAGAGGTTGATGGTAGAACGACGTGATTGCTCACCTACCGTAAATGGGATCTGGTGCTGCAGTAGAGAAATTTGGAAGTCGCTGGTAATCGAGAGAATAGAGTCGCAGGTAGCAGTTACCGCTGATTGATTGAGGGACATTCCTGAGGGTTCAGCTACTGATAAAGGCCGCAGACGTCGATGGTATGAGAGCAGATCCATGGGGAGTAGAAATCCAGGTAACGGATGTTTCTTAAAAGTTTTGCTATTTGTGTTTACTTGATGTGCAATGACTTTTATACTTTATGGGTATTTGCTGTGGAACTAAAAGTAACTGAATCGAAACAGTTAACGATTGAACTTTTATGATATTATTTTCTATATTTTGGTTAGGGGGAATTTAGGGTATTAAATTGATTGTTGTACTATATTATTATGTGCAAGGTAAAAGGTACTTTTTGTAATTTGTTGTGCTAAAATTAGCACGAGTAATTAAAGGTTTTACTACGAGCCCGAATTAAGACAGGGTAATGTAAGGTTTGTGGTAAAGCCCTGTAATTTTTTATATTTAATGATCTGGGAATATGCGATAAAATGTATTATTTAAAAAGGGGATAACTTGTATTATAATTAATCTGAGAACTTGATTTTGGATGATGATTTTTGTGTATAATTTTACTATGAATAAATATATATATATATATATATATATATATATATATATATATTCTATAGATAAAGGTTGTATTAAGTGTACATACTTTAGGAATGCCGGCAGCAAATGTCAGGCAACAATAACGCATTCCATAAATCAAAATAAAATATTTGGACAGTATACTGACATACAAAACAGTAATAATTGATGCGGTAGCTATACTTCATCTTACATCGCATAATTTAGGATAATATAACAAGGAGCTTAGCACGCAAATTTATTGTAGTATTATCAAAAAGTAAGGTTCTTAAAATTTATAGTACTATATTCACTATTTGAGGTCATGAACTATTGATGGTTTTAAATAAGAATAAAATATTTCTAAGTAGTTTATTAAGTTTAACAGGTATGTAAATACAATCCGTATAAAATATACACAAAGTTTGACTTTTAATCGAACTGATGTCTTGGATACAATACTTGAAGGAAGAATATTTCTGCGTCGCTTTATTATAACAATTTCATAATAAACACTTCATTAGAATTAATATATGTCTCAGTTATTTATTATTACTACAATCCCGTATAATGTGTCGTAGACGTTCAGTATATATATATATATATATATATATATATATATATATATATATATATTTTAGGTAGTTTTATTACACAAGGTAAGTTGATAAATACTAACGTATTACAATTATTAAGATGAAATAATAACTTAGATTTTTATGCAAAGCCCAAATAATCATTTCAAATCGAGCTAGTAATAGAAAGAAGGAAAATATAAGGCCTTGGACAGGATTTGAACCTGCATCTCAGTTTTGCCGGAACTGTGCGTTAACCAATTACGCCAAATCCTGTCCAAGACCTTATATTTTCCTTCTTTCAATTACTAACTCGATTTGAAATGATCATTGACTTTGCATAAAAGTATAAGTTATTATTTCATCTTAATAATATATATATATATATATATATATATATATATATATATTCGATAGTAAATAATATTTTCTTTTTGGGACAGTTTTGGTCAAGAATAGAATAAATGTCAATTAATCATTTATTTAAAAGTACTTGACGTTTCGGTCTAATATTCAGACCGTTAATCATAAGTCTAAAAAGTAAGGTAATAAGATAAAATTAAAACAGTGTATAACTTACATTTAAATTTGATTAATACTATTTGTAAAAGTATTACAAAGTTTTTGACAGATATAATTTGACAGAAGAATAAATTGTTTTGTTGGTAACTAGAATAAAGTAAATGTCACTTTGATATTAAATTATGAAAGTAGAAGATAGAATTAAAAGTCCATAACACTGAATTTAATGTTTATAAAGTTCACAGTAAACCACACTTAAGTTATCGAGATCTTGTTTGTTATTTATGCTTTTTCTTCTTTATTAATGTGAAAGGATTCAAGGAATATGCGTTTTTATAGTTGTTTTCTTTTCCAAAATTTTTGTTTCATTAAATGCTGGTGTATGTTTTGTAGTAAATATGTGTGTAGAGAGTGCACAGTTGTTTTTCCTAATTTTGCATCACTGCGGTGTTGTGTTAATCTCAACTTCAGCCATTGGCTATGTAGTGGTGGTTGCAACTGCATTGAATCTTGTAAACTACGTTATTGCACATTTGAGTGTCTGTTTTATCTTTTAGTGGTGAAAATAGTTCTTTGATTGATTTTGTATAGTAATATGCAATTTGTATATTTGGTTTCTTTAAGATTCTAGTTATTAGAGGCGTCAGTTTTTCAATGTATGGAAGCTTGTGGAATAATGTTGGTGTAGTTGTTCTTTCTTGTTGGATGATGTTTGTGCCTCTAATAACTAGAATCTTAAAGAAACCAAATATACAAATTGCATATTACTATACAAAATCAATCAAAGAACTATTTTCACCACTAAAAGATAAAACAGACACTCAAATGTGCAATAACGTAGTTTACAAGATTCAATGCAGTTGCAACCACCACTACAAGGTCATAGAGCCAATGGCTGAAGTTGAGATTAACACAACACCGCAGTGATGCAAAATTAGGAAAAACAACTGTGCACTCTCACACATATTTACTACAAAACATACACCAGCATTTAATGAAACAAAATTTTGGAAAAGAAAACAACTATAAAAACGCATATTCCTTGAATCCTTTCACATTAATAAAGAAGAAAAAGCATAAATAACAAACAAGATCTCGATAACTTAAGTGTGGTTTACTGTGAACTTTATAAACATTAAATTCAGTGTTATGGACTTTAATTCTATCTTCTACTTTCATAATTTAATATCAAAGTGACATTTACTTTATTCTAGTTACCAACAAAACAATTTTATTCTTCTGTCAAATTATATCTGTCAAAACTTTGTAATACTTTTACAAATAGTATTAATCAAATTTAAATGTAAGTTATACACTGTTTTAATTTTATCTTATTACCTTACTTTTTAGACTTATGATTAAGGTCTGAATATTAGACCGAAACGTCAAGTACTTTTAAATAAATGATTAATTGACATTTATTCTATTCTTGACCAAAACTGTCCCAAAAAAGAAAATATTATTTACTATCGAACATTGATTCCTGGTCAATAAAGTGGAGGTATATTATATATATATATATATATATATATATATATATATATATATATACATATTGCTGTGAAACCTCCAAAATTCGGGAACTACGGTTTTCGAATCGTGGCCCACAGATTGGGCGTCAAGAATGCTGTGAAACGTACAAAAAGCTATTAACTTAACTGGTCCGTTGACTTTCTTCTGTTAATCGCCTCTTTACTCTTTTCCGCCTCGGCTGCTCACCTAGTTAAACCTTCATCCTCATTCATAAAAAAAAAAAAACACATTCCTACCACAAACATCAACGTTAACTCTATTTACATCAATATTCACAATACATAAAAATTTCAAAATTAAAATTCAGCATAAATTTCAGTATCAGAAAATTTCAAGATTAAATTTGTTATCATTTTAATGTGCATCCAGAATTAAAGTCCTTGTAGGATGCCTACTAATTACTATAACAATATATGCAGACCTGAGTCTGAGTACAAAGGAGCATCTACCACCCTTTACGTTAATTAACCAGGTTCGTCTAATTGAGCTCAAAGACATACCCAAATTTTCATCATAATCCAGAACATAAATACTAAATACCCCTTTCTACTTAAACAAGAGAATTTCACCTTAAAATTAAAAATTTGTTGTTAGTACAATTTCACTACTGTCCATTTTAAGTAAATCAATTATAAAGTTATTCAACACACACCAAAACATCAAAAATCGAACAACAAAGCATAAGTTACCTGAAGGTTAATGCACTCGTGGCGTCAATGTACATCGTCCTCTGTTAATCACACCAAACCAACTGGGTTATGTTTAGGTCCTCGTATTGCTGGTCGCCTTTAAAATTTGCTACACCACCATTCATCTAAAGTTGTTTCAGTGCTTTTCTGGAACTTATTTATGTATATCTGAAGCTTGTTTTGTGGATCCAGACTCGTTTACGAATCATTTAATTATTAACACCCCCGAAAAATAGCAAAGAAATTCATACTTCTTTCACAAATATACGCCAAAACTGCCTACTTTTGTGTATTCATTTGTCGTTGCAAATTTGACTTATTGGTACAGTGATACTGGACTTTATTACCTTGTATCTTCTTTTCTAAGTGCACTAAATTACATTCATTGTAGCACGTAAAGAACAAACTGTTTTAAATCACCAAAATATACGAGCAAACTGTTTAAATTATTCTATCAAAATCGGAAAACTAAAAAGCACTGTTTAACGCATTGAATCAACTCGAAAATCTAAGAGAGAGAAACTCATATTAACCCGGGTATATATAGCGGTTAGCCTGTCTGTCGGTTTTGTCCTCAAAACGGCCAGTTTCTAGAATTTCGTATACTATGTTCCCATCTCGACCGCCTGTGCGTCGGTTCTTATTAAATTTGCACTCGCACCAGTTAAATCTCAGAAATTTCGACACGGCTCGCAACGTCTGGGAATAACTAATTAATTTTTATACAGAAATGTTATTTTTACCTCTCCAGTTTGCCTCTTATTTTCAACCAATCGCAACCCGGTGACGTTGCTCAACTCACGCCTTTTACTATATGCGTCTCTGTCTTGCGCATATTATCTGTCTCTATCTACCCTGTTCCGAGTGGTACAAATCGATATTCTTTAGTATCGGTTATTTTCAATCCATGTGGACTTGTGAAATAACCCACCTATTAGCATTTCCCGTAAATATTAAGCAACGGTTTCTCCAACATTCTCTGTAACCATTTGTTATCTGCAAATTTTACGCAGAACATAAACATTTAAAAATACGCAGGTGTTCAAACATAATACTTCTACGATCTGTATATTATTGGGTTTTTACTAGCTTTTATACATATTATATGTTACTAATGGTCCAATTAACTCCAATTAAAATAATACCCTTTAATTTTTAGTGACTCCTAATCAAATATTAATTATTATCTGTACATTTTGTTTAATACCGGTTACTTAAAATTGAGTTAATTAATATAAATTTTGCACGTAATTTCTATTTGTTTCTTTACTCGGAATAATTAAATTACACGTAGAGCATTTTAATACTGCTTCTTTTTATAGAAGACGTCTTGTAAATAATTTAAATCTCTTCTATTTAATGAAACGAATGAATTTTTATGCTTTACGGTTTTAATAACGCGTACCTTTTCCCAAAGCTTCTACACGGTGATTAAAATTATTTGATGTGATTATTTAATTTTCTACCCTGGTCTAAATATGAGTAATATATATATATATATATATATATATATATATATATTTAGGAATTGCTTATCGGGGTTGTAGTCAATTAGGGCAGATTAAGAACTCCTTTTTGGTCGATTCGAGCTTTCGAAAATTTTATTTTCTTCTTCAGGAAACTGCAAATATGTATAATTACAGGATGTAATTAAAATGTTTACTTACGATCTAGAGTCTAATCTTAAATGTAAGAAGCATATTATTATTATTTATTATTTATTGCTTATTTATTGTTCATAACAACACCTCTTATATCCATCAATGTATTTTTAGATTTATTTTTTAATGCAACCTCATTGTAATGCAATAACTATCCCGTTTTAATTATTTATCAAGAATGTGTCATTAGTTTTAAATGTCAACCCTAAAATAGTCGTTTTCGTTAAAATAGTTTCATGCTTCTTACATTTAAGACTAGACTCTAGATCGTAAGTAAACATTTTAATTACATCCTGTAATTATACATATTTGCAGTTTCCTGAAGAAGAAAATAAAATTTTCGAAAGCTCGAATCGATCAAAAAGGAGTTCTTAATTTGCCGTAATTGACTACAATCCCGATAACCAATTCCTAAATAATAATCTAAGTAGTCGAAAACTATAGTAATTTATATATATATATATATATATATATATATTATATATATATATATATATATATATATATTTATTTATGTATATATATGTATATATTTATTTATGTATATATATATATATATATATATATAAAATTGTTCGTGTAGATAACGAGCAAGGATTTAATTATAATAAATGCAATAACGGATTTATTGGACCAATAAACTCGTTATTGCATTTATATATATTGCTGTGTAACCTATTTTTGAAACGAACCTCACGAATTGGGCGTCAAAAATTGCTGTGTATCCTTATAAGAATCGCCTCAGCTCCTGAATTGAGCGTCAAAATTATACCGTGGAACTCGGGTAAAATGCTTACCAGCCATAAATTATTTTCGAAATTTTTTATAAAATTTTCGAAATTCGACAATAAACAAATATTCAAAAATTAACTAATACAAAAAAAATTATCCTTACCCTTTTTCCTCTCTTCCTCAGTTGAACGGCCTTCTTCAACTGCTTCCGGCTAGCTCATTCGGATCTCCTCTTGGGTATCTAGATTCACTCGCATATTCTCAATCATACACACACACTAGCAATAAAACCTCAAATACAACCAACATGCAAGCTTTTATTTATAACTATTTACAAATGAAATGCAATATAGTCCATATTCCATTGATCACGTTACACTTCGGAGAAACCTTATTTTATAATGTCCAGTATTTTATTTTTAAATCATTAAACACAGAAATTGTACCCGGAGTAAATGGGCCTTGAATAATACCTTCTCTAAAATTCCTTCTTTATAATTTATTTATTCATTTTACTCTAACTAAACTCTGGGGTAGGGTGAGCTCAGAATAACCCAGCTAATTATGCATTTGCATACTTTTAAAACAAATAACAAAGCAAAGCCATGTACTCTTCACAAAATTGTTATGTTCTGAGGGAACGTTTAAAAACACCTTCAACTTTTTAGTTAAATACCATAATAAAGAGTTTACACCTATTAAGTTCAATACGTAAATAATACACACTACCTTGGAATTTCACTCTCATACGTTCTCCCAATATTCACAGTTTATAAAGTCACAATGTAAATCGTTACCTGGAATTTTATAGTAGATCTCTGCTCTGAGGATGATGCCATCTATTTCTTCTGTCCGTTCTGCAGGTCGTTTCTAGCTGTTACTAGAAAAACTCCATCCAAATTGAACTGCAAACTCTGCCTCCCCGGTATAACTAATTCCAAATTTTATTTAAAATTATTTCTTCATTAATTAGATGCTTCAAACCACGTTGCTTACTGTCCTGACACGAGTTGATTATAATTATAGATGATATCTCTATTAAAATGTAATTTCGGCACACTTAACCGCGTATTTAATTAAAAGACTATCACCTTGTAATATAATTTAACTGATTTAGTAATACTTACAACTCGTGATACTTAGATACGTTGTTTGGAGCGATCGAAAACTTAAGGGCCCTCACCACGTTCTCTAACAGCATTTATACACTCCGATTGTAACCTCTCCATACCTGCTTAACGCGAAATCCCCTGTTAACACCACACATTCTCGCAATTTTGCACTCAACTCCATTTTCAAATCCGCGAATTTCAATACCTCGTTTATAAAATTTCAAGAATATCACGCTCCACTATCCTCGTGCTTGTTTCAAATCAAACTAACATATCGACCAATCGTAGACCTCGTGACGTTTCACAAATCCCTCCTATCCTATTAGTGTCGCTTACTTATGCGTTTTTCTCTGTCCCTTTCTACCCTGGTCTGAGTGGTACAAAATCGATATTCTTGACTATCTGCTGTCTAAACCCACGTGGACTGGCGACGTGACATTAAATAACCCCTGTTTAGTATTTCATGCTAAAACATTCAACCGTTTCCAATATACGTAGAATCTACATGTTTATCTACTCAAATTTATTAGAACTTGACATTTAAAAGTTTGCAGGTGTTCGATCGTAATGAACGTTTTAAATACAATTCTCCGAGCTTCGTTTCATGGTATTTCAATCCTCCTGATATATCCGTTTGTTAGCAACGCGTTTCACCTCGGGTTTTTACAGGCTTTTATGCTTATTATATATCAATAATTGTTCAATTAACTCCAATTAAATTAATAAATGCATGGCATTGGCTTCTGCCATTTAATTCTTTGCAAAGCTATTACATTTTTAATTATTATTTGTACAATTTGATTAATATTAAAAATTGAATTAATTAATATAAATTTCGCACGTAATTTCTGTTTGTTCCTTTATACAGGGTGTTTTGAAATTATTTCTTTTGTATTTACTTTTAACCCTTTAAAACCACTATATAATCCCCCTATTTCAATTCTAAGAAAAATTAACCCCGGTTTTTCTGAATTTAAATACCTACATTCTAATTTAATGTTATCTGCTATATCTAAACACCTATCTACTCACCTAATACTACCTATTTCTATTTGTCCAACCTATCACTACTTATCTACCTATTTCTATCTATTTCTACACCTATCTCTACTTATTTCTATCTATCTACACCTATCTTTATTTCTAATTAACTATTCACACCTATCGCTATCTTTTACCTAACTATTTCTATCTATTATTAACTCTTCAACCTCTTATTTCATTGTCCTTTCTCTTTTTATTTCTCCCTTTAGTCCTTTATTGACTGTTTACATACATCATCTTGTACTTTAGTCTTTATTTTCTGTCTTCAATACTTTTCACCTCACTTATTATCACTATCTATTCTTATTCTACCTATACATACCTAATTCTATAACTATATCTAAATATCTCCCATATTTATCCTATACCTAATCTTATTTTCTATAAACCCTTACTTCTATCCCTATCTATCTAAATTTTACTCTATAATACACCTATCTCTACTTTTCTATATACACCTATCCATATCTATCCTATTTCTACATCTACTTTTCTATATACACCTATCGCTATCTCTCTATTCTATATCTATACTAAAATTCCTTCACTAAAATTCATCTATCTCTATCTTTTGTCATTATACTTCATCTTGCCCATTCTGTCCTACCTCTGGCACATAGGGAAACAATAAACTTACATGGAACTTCTCCGTTTCCGCCTGTGTTTCCATATCCCTCAAAACATAGGTACACTCACCTAAGACCTCCCCAATTCTAAATGGTCCTTCGTACGGCAAGTGCAGCTTAGCGCACGTCATCAGTTCTCGCCTGCCTACTCTCAAACTTCTGACTATTACCAAATTTCCAACCTTGAATTTCACCATCTTTTTAATCTTCTCATTCATATACCTTGTGTATTTGTCTGACCTTCTTCTTATTTTTTCTCTGGCATTACACAACAATTGCTGAAATTCAGCTTCTCGAGGTACAATCTGCCAAGGTCTCTCCGGGTATTGCTGTTTCATCAGCATTATGGGACTGGTTTCAGTAACCGTACTCGTGGTTTCATTTAAAAAGGATTCGACCCTAGACAGATTGTCCCCCCAAGATCGATGATCATCGTATGATGCCAGACGTAAAAATTTTACCGTTTCCTGTATGTATCTCTCAGCTGGGTTCGCTTGAAGATGCCTGATACTACAGAAAACCACTTTAACCTCTTGTTGCTCCCAATACGTCACAAATCTCTGGTTATTAAAATACGTGGCATTATCTGCTAGCACACGTTTAAATTTTCCAACCTCTCTACAATATAATTCTAATTTCTTATTTGTCTCTACCGTACTACACTCTTTTGTTGGGTATAATTTTGTAGATTTGGAAAAAATATCTATGACTATTAAGATGTGTTGGTGTCCCTTCCTACTTCTCACTAAGTTGCTCAAGTAATCAATGGCAATCAAATCCAATGGGTTTTCAACACGTATACTTTGTATCACATCCTGACTTGTGTGGTTTTTATATTTCCCCAATGTACATAGATGACACACTTTGATTACTGATGATTAATTGGGGTTAAGGAGGTTGATATAAATGTGTGATAAAAATATGCAAATTATAATGAAGGACCAATTGCTTTTATAGCAATAACGATGATGGTGGAGCGGTTATGTAATAACAAAAAAAGACAACTACCAACTCATTAAGGAAGGGTATAAATACCTTAAGTCTTGCGCCGCTGGGGGCAATAGACACTTTCACGCACAAAGCTTTGTCCTGCGCCGCTGGGGGCAATAGACACTTTCACGCACAAAAGCTTTTACGGAGAACCAGTAACACGCTCGACCGGGTGTCGGTCTCGCTTTGAAAGCTCTAACACAACCGTCCTTTTCAAGGGTTCGAAGGCGACTTGCTTCGTTAAAGGCTCGAGTACGACTGTCACTTTATGCACTGTTATTGCCGGTATATAAAATGTTTCACTCAAACTGTAGGATGCACGCACAAAGTATTTATTGTCACAAAATACCGAATTGTTCGATGACGACGTAACATACCGCCCACCAAATTCATAGAATTTTGAAAAGGAGGAAGTAGGTTGGGTGAAGGAAATCACATGGGATTTGACCTTGCTAGGAAAGGAGGTAACGAAAGATAGGGTGGTGCACTACAGCGAGCGATATTACCAACTATGCAAAAATAAAATATATATATGTAAATAAGCAAATATGTAAAATAATATACTACTATACATGTAAAAATGTGTATATACATCTAAACA
Source organism: Platerodrilus igneus (assembly GCA_036346225.1). NCBI lineage: Eukaryota > Metazoa > Arthropoda > Insecta > Coleoptera > Lycidae > Platerodrilus > Platerodrilus igneus. The sequence goes on from JARFIW010001251.1 coordinate 475,341, forward strand.
TAAAATAAAATTAAAATACCGGTAGCGGCGCTAGTTTGACCAAAGGTCGTTTTAATGTGCCATGTGCAGTTTTGATCTGGGTAATACGTGCTGCCGGTAGGTTTCCATAGGAGGAGTTACCAGGACCGGTTTGGTACGAAAACATCTATGACAGGATGATAAATAATTTCTGATTGAATGTTTAATAGAAAGGATCCAGAAATTCTGTTGGATAAGATACGCTGTGGTATTAACACCGGGATGGCAATACCTTTCATGAGTTGACAGAATGATAAGTTCGGTTAATCGGTGCCGCTGAGGCAATAACGCAGGAAACTTTTCGGAATAGGAAAGCGAAGAATGTGTCAAGCGCCCACCTACTCTTAAGATGTTTTGTGGATCAACAAATGGAGAAAGTTTTCGCAAGCTTTTAGGTAACTTACGGTTTGCCTTGATCGAAGCTATTTCCTTTGAAAATGTAACATTTTGTACATGCCGAACGATAATCATGAGAGCATTGTGTAGTTCAATGTCTGTTAAGTGACCCGTATGACGTTGAGCCATGGGTTTAGAAAATCTATAAATGTAAGCCACGATGCCTTGGATTTTATATAACGATGAAAAGCGACTTAGTAAAATGTCAATGACGTTTGGATCTGTTTGAGCGACAAATGTTAGGATCTTCTTTTCCGTAGTTACCTCAGCAATTGAGGTTGACAATGTTGGTTGAGGCGGCCACGAGTCACTGGGGTAGTGAAGCCATTCAGGCCCCGCCCACCATAGCGAACATGAGATAACCGCGCTTGGCATTAATCCCCGAGATGCAGGATCAACCGGATTATGCGAAGATTTAATATAAAACCATCGGCTAGGTGCAATGATTTCTTGAATGTGGCTAACACGGTTTGCCACAAAGTTTTCCAACGAAAAGGTGGAGAACGTATCCAAGTGAGAGCGACCGTAGAATCACTCCACGCTGAAACATCGGAGATGTCAATCAAGCCTTGATAAGACCGAATGGTAAAAGAAAGTAAATCGGTTAATAAAACGGCGGCACATAATTCCAAACGTGGAATTGAAATGCGCTTAATTGGAGCTACTTTTGTTTTAGCGGTTACAAATTGTACAGTTATTTCTCCAGTAGTTTGATTTATGAACTGAAAATACACTACCGCTGCATACCCTACCTCGCTAGCATCGCAAAACCCATGCAAATGACAAGTAAAAGGATCCGAAGGGGGTAAACAACGTGGTAACTTTAATGACGATAATAACGGCAACTCTTCTTGGTATTGCTGCCATTGAGACGAAATGTCTGCTGGTGGGATGTCATCCCAATTTAAACCTAACATCCACAGATGCTGGATTAGGCGTTTTGCAAAAAGTGTTAGTGGGGCTAAAAATCCTAATGGATCATATATTCTGGCAACTTGTGAAAGTATGTTGCGCTTTGTACATATTTGGTTTAATGGTTTAACCCGAAACGAGAAAATATCTTCTGTAGGTGACCATTGAAGACCTAATATTTTATTGATTCGTCCGAATCGAAATCGAGAGAAGTATATTGGCAAAAATCTGATGGAATGCCTTCCAAAATAGAAACTGAATTAGAACTCCATTTTCGAAGTTCAAAACCAGCCAAATGTAAAAGTCGAATAAGTTGATCTTTAATTTCGAGGCCGATTGTATAGAATCTCCACCGGCGACGAAATCATCAATATATAGATTTGACCGTATAGCGTCAGCGGCTAACGGAAACCTTTTGCCTTCGTCAATGGCTAATTGCTGAAGAGTTTTTAATGCTAGATAAGGCGATGACTTAATACCGTAGGTCACTGTATTAAGCTGATATGTCTGGATGGGTTCTTCTGCGGAGAACCGCCAAACAATTAATTGAAACTTTCGATGTTCTTCGGTAACCAAAATTTGTCGATACATTTGGCGAACATCACAAGTAAAAACGAAACGATGAGTACGAAATTTCAGTAAGATTGACGAAATGTCGTTTTGGAGACTAGGTCCAGCCAATTGAGTGTCATTAAGTGACACGTTGTTTTTAAGCCTTTGCAGAGGCGTCAAAAACCACACGAATTTTAGAAGTATGACCTTCTTCTTTAAACACAGGGTGATGGGGTAAAAAGGTAATTATCGTTCCCAACGGGCGGGGAATCGAGTAATGCCATATGACCCGCATCAAGATAGTCCTGCATGAAATTGTTGTATTGGGCGCGTAGCTCCGGTTGAGCATGTAATTTGCGCTCCAACGAAAATAGTCTTTTTTTAGCCATCTCAAAGCAATTATCAAAAACGGGCAAAGTATCGTTGAACGGTAACGCAACAATAAAACGACCGCTAGGGTCACGAGAAAACGTGTTTTCAAAAATCAAATCTGCCTTTTCGTCTTCTGGAGAAGTATAAGGCTTGGATGGCAACTCTTCTATCTCCCAAAACCGCCTTAGGGTCTGGTCGATAGGATCTTCTACAGACGTAAAAAATGCTTGGACAGTATCAGACTGCAAGCTTTTGTGGGACCAATAATAGTCCAACCAAAATTGTATTTATGGCGGCAGGCTGAAGAAACTTGCCATGTATAACACCGCCATTGATGATGAACGGATAAACATCTGCTCCTAGGAGCATGTCAATGGTTCCTGGAGAGTTCCAGGTCGGGTCTGCAAAGTGCAGGCCGCATAAGTGTTCCCAATTATTAGGAACTTCAACGCTAGGTAATTTGCCAGATATTGACGAAAGCACAAAAGTTGTGACTTCTAGAGATTTTCAGAGTCTAACATAGAGCGAATGGTGCAGCTGACGGCACCCCTATTGACTGCTGAAGTTGTCTGCCCAAGTCCATAAATCGGAACTTGAGAACGTATGCGTGGAAGCCAAAGTTTGCTCACGCAATCGTCTCGAATAAAGCTAGCTTGGGAACCAGGATCTAAGAGTACCCTGATCGGTTTGTATCTACCAGAACGATCTTGAACTTCCACGACAGCAGTGGAGAGTAAGACAGTAACCCCAAGATTTGAATTCGTCTGTGAAGACAAAACATTTGCCGGAATAGGAGAGGCTGACTGCGTCCTATTGGCATTTTTATGCATAGGTGTAGCGATCGGTTCAGCTGAACGGCTAGAAGCAGGTTGCGATTCAAAATGTAGCAAGGTATGATGCGGCTTGGCGCAAGTTCGACAGGAATTATAAGATTTGCATTGCATGGACGCATGGTCTGTTCGTAAGCAATTTAAACAAAGGCGTAAGCGTTTGACAATGTCGAAACGTTCTGTCGGAGTTTTCTTTAGAAACGATTGACATCTGTAAATTAAGTGATTGCCCTTGCAGGAAGGACAATGGTGCGAAAATGAATTCTTTGAGTCACTGGAGCTACTTGGTGTATCCAGTGAAACTACGTTAGAAGAAACCTTTGGTTTAAATTGAAACGCTGAGGATTTCTTAGGCACTGATGTGTGCGAAGTATGGACAGTCGTCGAATAAGAAACAGGTGCGGTTGAAGAAAAGGGTGTGAGCTTTAACGGTACCAATTTTGATCCCGTGCTGCTTGGAGCATTTTCGGTGATTTGTGCCCGCGTTTCTTGCATCGTTTCGAGATGCAGCAGTATGCAGTAATAAGCGGAGTCTACTTCCTTCCGTACAGCGTTGTAAGTTAATGAGTCTACCTCGTCACATGAGGCCAAGACAGCGACTAAAATTGTATTGAAATTTGCATAAAGGTCATGTATTCCCCTTGTTTGAATAAGGAACAATGCCTTTAAACTTGGGTCACTTTGTATAGAATTACAAAGCTCAAATATTTCTAAAATCCGTGTTTTCAGCAATTGGAGTTCTACCACATGTGCTTTCTTTGGAGCCATTCTCAAAGATTCTGAAAGGACTACAATAAACTGTTGTAAAACGGTAAAGCTAAATGTGCACTGAGAAATATTAAAATATTATGAGTTGTTCAAAGCACGAAAAATGTAAAATAGGGTATAACCAATAAATCACGTTTTATGACTAACGGTTCGTCAAACAAAAGCGTGAATATAAGATGTACCGCTTAACAACCCGAGCGGCTTACCATCAAAAGCTCACAGAAACGTTTAAAACATGTGGCTTAACATATTTGCCGAAAGATGCAACTTTACAACCTTATTCCTCTGCAGATATTTTCAATATTGTAATACAAAACGTGCAATAGCTTTTAAATACAAAGCAAATCCCTTTACCTTTCTTGTTTAAGAAGTATAAAGCGATTTATAGTTTTCAGGTTGCTTTCTGTTTTATGCCGCTAAAATGAATTTAAAACTGAAAACTGACAAATTTTATATTATGAATTTCTTTGTAATTAAAACGCTTGCTGGTTTCAATTACGGCGAAATCGCTTAATTTAATCTAAAGACAGTATAAATAATGTTTACACATTTTAACCCGCTAAATATGGGCTTTAAGCACAAATTTAAAACTGAAATATTAATTAATTAAAAACTCGCTGAAATGCACAATAATATTTAATTTAGGACATGTGTAACCACAGGACTAATGAATCCGGATCGACTTATAGGGCCAATGATTGATTGGGGTTAAGGAGGTTGATATAAATGTGTGATAAAAATATGCAAATTATAATGAAGGACCAATTGCTTTTATAGCAATAACGATGATGGTGGAGCGGTTATGTAATAACAAAAAGACAACTACCAACTCATTAAGGAAGGGTATAAATACCTTAAGTCTTGCGCCGCTGGGGCAATAGACACTTTCACGCACAAAGCTTTGTCCTGCGCCGCTGGGGGCAATAGACACTTTCACGCACAAAAGCTTTACGGAGAACCAGTAACACGCTCGACCGGGTGTCGGTCTCGCTTTGAAAGCTCTAACACAACCGTCCTTTTCAAGGGTTCGAAGGCGACTTGCTTCGTTAAAGGCTCGAGTACGACTGTCACTTTATGCACTGTTATTGCCGGTATATAAAATGTTTCACTCAAACTGTAGGATGCACGCACAAAGTATTTATTGTCACAAAATACCGAATTGTTCGATGACGACGTAACATACCGCCCACCAAATTCATAGAATTTTGAAAAGGAGGAAGTAGGTTGGGTGAAGGAAATCACATGGGATTTGACCTTGCTAGGAAAGGAGGTAACGAAAGATAGGGTGGTGCACTACAGCGAGCGATATTACCAACTATGCAAAAATAAAATATATATATGTAAATAAGCAAATATGTAAAATAATATACTACTATACATGTAAAAATGTGTATATACATCTAAACATAAAAATAAAATTAAAATACCGGTAGCGGCGCTAGTTTGACCAAAGGTCGTTTTAATGTGCCATGTGCAGTTTTGATCTGGGTAATACGTGCTGCCGGTAGGTTTCCCATAGGAGGAGTTACCAGGACCGGTTTGGTACGAAAACATCTATGACAGGATGATAAATAATTTCTGATTGAATGTTTAATAGAAAGGATCCAGAAATTCTGTTGGATAAGATACGCTGTGGTATTAACACCGGGATGGCAATACCTTTCATGAGTTGACAGAATGATAAGTTCGGTTAATCGGTGCCGCTGAGGCAATAACGCAGGAAACTTTTCGGAATAGGAAAGCGAAGAATGTGTCAAGCGCCCACCTACTCTTAAGATGTTTTGTGGATCAACAAATGGAGAAAGTTTTCGCAAGCTTTTAGGTAACTTACGGTTTGCCTTGATCGAAGCTATTTCCTTTGAAAATGTAACATTTTGTACATGCCGAACGATAATCATGAGAGCATTGTGTAGTTCAATGTCTGTTAAGTGACCCGTATGACGTTGAGCCATGGGTTTAGAAAATCTATAAATGTAAGCCACGATGCCTTGGATTTTATATAACGATGAAAAGCGACTTAGTAAAATGTCAATGACGTTTGGATCTGTTTGAGCGACAAATGTTAGGATCTTCTTTTCCGTAGTTACCTCAGCAATTGAGGTTGACAATGTTGGTTGAGGCGGCCACGAGTCACTGGGGTAGTGAAGCCATTCAGGCCCCGCCCACCATAGCGAACATGAGATAACCGCGCTTGGCATTAATCCCCGAGATGCAGGATCAACCGGATTATGCGAAGATTTAATATAAAACCATCGGCTAGGTGCAATGATTTCTTGAATGTGGCTAACACGGTTTGCCACAAAAGTTTTCCAACGAAAAGGTGGAGAACGTATCCAAGTGAGAGCGACCGTAGAATCACTCCACGCTGAAACATCGGAGATGTCAATCAAGCCTTGATAAGACCGAATGGTAAAAGAAAGTAAATCGGTTAATAAAACGGCGGCACATAATTCCAAACGTGGAATTGAAATGCGCTTAATTGGAGCTACTTTTGTTTTAGCGGTTACAAATTGTACAGTTATTTCTCCAGTAGTTTGATTTATGAACTGAAAATACACTACCGCTGCATACCCTACCTCGCTAGCATCGCAAAACCCATGCAAATGACAAGTAAAAGGATCCGAAGGGGGTAAACAACGTGGTAACTTTAATGACGATAATAACGGCAACTCTTCTTGGTATTGCTGCCATTGAGACGAAATGTCTGCTGGTGGGATGTCATCCCAATTTAAACCTAACATCCACAGATGCTGGATTAGGCGTTTTGCAAAAAGTGTTAGTGGGGCTAAAAATCCTAATGGATCATATATTCTGGCAACTTGTGAAAGTATGTTGCGCTTTGTACATATTTGGTTTAATGGTTTAACCCGAAACGAGAAAATATCTTCTGTAGGTGACCATTGAAGACCTAATATTTTTATTGATTCGTCCGAATCGAAATCGAGAGAAGTATATTGGCAAAAATCTGATGGAATGCCTTCCAAAATAGAAACTGAATTAGAACTCCATTTTCGAAGTTCAAAACCAGCCAAATGTAAAAGTCGAATAAGTTGATCTTTAATTTCGAGGGCCGATTGTATAGAATCTCCACCGGCGACGAAATCATCAATATATAGATTTGACCGTATAGCGTCAGCGGCTAACGGAAACCTTTTGCCTTCGTCAATGGCTAATTGCTGAAGAGTTTTTAATGCTAGATAAGGCGATGACTTAATACCGTAGGTCACTGTATTAAGCTGATATGTCTGGATGGGTTCTTCTGCGGAGAACCGCCAAACAATTAATTGAAACTTTCGATGTTCTTCGGTAACCAAAATTTGTCGATACATTTGGCGAACATCACAAGTAAAACGAAACGATGAGTACGAAATTTCAGTAAGATTGACGAAATGTCGTTTTGGAGACTAGGTCCAGCCAATTGAGTGTCATTAAGTGACACGTTGTTTTTAGCCTTTGCAGAGGCGTCAAAAACCACACGAATTTTAGAAGTATGACCTTCTTCTTTAAACACAGGGTGATGGGGTAAAAAGTAATTATCGTTCCCAACGGGCGGGGAATCGAGTAATGCCATATGACCCGCATCAAGATAGTCCTGCATGAAATTGTTGTATTGGGCGCGTAGCTCCGGTTGAGCATGTAATTTGCGCTCCAACGAAAATAGTCTTTTTTTAGCCATCTCAAAGCAATTATCAAAAACGGGCAAAGTATCGTTGAACGGTAACGCAACAATAAAACGACCGCTAGGGTCACGAGAAAACGTGTTTTCAAAATCAAATCTGCCTTTTCGTCTTCTGGAGAAGTATAAGGCTTGGATGGCAACTCTTCTATCTCCCAAAACCGCCTTAGGGTCTGGTCGATAGGATCTTCTACAGACGTAAAAATGCTTGGACAGTATCAGACTGCAAGCTTTTGTGGGACCAATAATAGTCCAACCAAAAATTGTATTTATGGCGGCAGGCTGAAGAAACTTGCCATGTATAACACCGCCATTGATGATGAACGGATAAACATCTGCTCCTAGGAGCATGTCAATGGTTCCTGGAGAGTTCCAGGTCGGGTCTGCAAAGTGCAGGCCGCATAAGTGTTCCCAATTATTAGGAACTTCAACGCTAGGTAATTTGCCAGATATTGACGAAAGCACAAAAGTTGTGACTTCTAGAGATTTTTCAGAGTCTAACATAGAGCGAATGGTGCAGCTGACGGCACCCCTATTGACTGCTGAAGTTGTCTGCCCAAGTCCATAAATCGGAACTTGAGAACGTATGCGTGGAAGCCAAAGTTTGCTCACGCAATCGTCTCGAATAAAGCTAGCTTGGGAACCAGGATCTAAGAGTACCCTGATCGGTTTGTATCTACCAGAACGATCTTGAACTTCCACGACAGCAGTGGAGAGTAAGACAGTAACCCCAAGATTTGAATTCGTCTGTGAAGACAAAACATTTGCCGGAATAGGAGGCTGACTGCGTCCTATTGGCATTTTTATGCATAGGTGTAGCGATCGGTTCAGCTGAACGGCTAGAAGCAGGTTGCGATTCAAAATGTAGCAAGGTATGATGCGGCTTGGCGCAAGTTCGACAGGAATTATAAGATTTGCATTGCATGGACGCATGGTCTGTTCGTAAGCAATTTAAACAAAGGCGTAAGCGTTTGACAATGTCGAAACGTTCTGTCGGAGTTTTCTTTAGAAACGATTGACATCTGTAAATTAAGTGATTGCCCTTGCAGGAAGGACAATGGTGCGAAAATGAATTCTTTGAGTCACTGGAGCTACTTGGTGTATCCAGTGAAACTACGTTAGAAGAAACCTTTGGTTTAAATTGAAACGCTGAGGATTTCTTAGGCACTGATGTGTGCGAAGTATGGACAGTCGTCGAATAAGAAACAGGTGCGGTTGAAGAAAAGGGTGTGAGCTTTAACGGTACCAATTTTGATCCCGTGCTGCTTGGAGCATTTTCGGTGATTTGTGCCCGCGTTTCTTGCATCGTTTCGAGATGCAGCAGTATGCAGTAATAAGCGGAGTCTACTTCCTTCCGTACAGCGTTGTAAGTTAATGAGTCTACCTCGTCACATGAGGCCAAGACAGCGACTAAAATTGTATTGAAATTTGCATAAAGGTCATGTATTCCCTTGTTTGAATAAGGAACAATGCCTTTAAACTTGGGTCACTTTGTATAGAATTACAAAGCTCAAATATTTCTAAAATACGTGTTTTCAGCAATTGGAGTTCTACCACATGTGCTTTCTTTGGAGCCATTCTCAAAGATTCTGAAAGGACTACAATAAACTGTTGTAAAACGGTAAAGCTAAATGTGCACTGAGAAATATTAAAATATTATGAGTTGTTCAAAGCACGAAAATGTAAAATAGGGTATAACCAATAAATCACGTTTTATGACTAACGGTTCGTCAAAAAAAAGCGTGAATATAAGATGTACCGCTTAACAACCCGAGCGGCTTACCATCAAAAGCTCACAGAAACGTTTAAAACATGTGGCTTAACATATTTGCCGAAAGATGCAACTTTACAACCTTATTCCTCTGCAGATATTTTCAATATTGTAATACAAAACGTGCAATAGCTTTTAAATACAAAGCAAATCCCTTTACCTTTCTTGTTTAAGAAGTATAAAGCGATTTATAGTTTTCAGGTTGCTTTCTGTTTTATGCCGCTAAAATGAATTTAAAACTGAAAACTGACAAATTTTATATTATGAATTTCTTTGTAATTAAAACGCTTGCTGGTTTCAATTACGGCGAAATCGCTTAATTTAATCTAAAGACAGTATAAATAATGTTTACACATTTTAACCCGCTAAATATGGGCTTTAAGCACAAATTTAAAACTGAAATATTAATTAATTAAAAACTCGCTGAAATGCACAATAATATTTAATTTAGGACATGTGTAACCACAGGACTAATGAATCCGGATCGACTTATAGGGCCAATGATTGATTGGGGTTAAGGAGGTTGATATAAATGTGTGATAAAAATATGCAAATTATAATGAAGGACCAATTGCTTTTATAGCAATAACGATGATGGTGGAGCGGTTATGTAATAACAAAAAAAGACAACTACCAACTCATTAAGGAAGGGTATAAATACCTTAAGTCTTGCGCCGCTGAGGGCAATAGACACTTTCACGCACAAAGCTTTGTCCTGCGCCGCTGGGGGCAATAGACACTTTCACGCACAAAAGCTTTTACGGAGAACCAGTAACACGCTCGACCGGGTGTCGGTCTCGCTTTGAAAGCTCTAACACAACCGTCCTTTTCAAGGGTTCGAAGGCGACTTGCTTCGTTAAAGGCTCGAGTACGACTGTCACTTTATGCACTGTTATTGCCGGTATATAAAATGTTTCACTCAAACTGTAGGATGCACGCACAAAGTATTTATTGTCACAAAATACCGAATTGTTCGATGACGACGTAACAACTGATTTTACAATTCTGATGTCTTTCATGGAGAAAAAGTTTTCCCTAAATATAAGCCAAAGCTTCCTAACACCGATGTGTCCATATCTTACATGAAGGTCCTTCACAATCACCTCTGCTTGCACCCTATCTACTACATAAAGCTCCAGGTCCAGCTCTCTCTTAAACAGAAATCCCTCTATCATGCTGTACTTTTTAAAACCCGGTTCTGTTTCTAACCGTCTTTTGACCCGTAGTAGCTCTTCACTCTGCTCCCGATTCCTCATTACCTCTTCATGTCCGTATACGGATCCATCCTGTCTCAAAATGTTGATGGCAATCATAATGTCACAAGGCCTCTTATTTACATTTTCCTTACTTCTGCTGAACGCATCCGCTATAAAATTATTCTCCCCTTTTATATATTTTACTTCAAAGTCAAATTCCTGTAACAATAAACCCCACCGATATACTCTATTGTTGGAGAATCTGGTGTTCATCAGAGCACACAACGCTGAATGATCCGTCTCAATCACAAAATGTCGACCTATGAGGTAAAATTTAAGTTTACTTATGCCAAAAACCACTGCTGCCATCTCTTTCTCACTAATGGTGTAGTTCAGCTCATGCGGCTTCAGTGTCCGAGAAACAAATGATATGGGAACCTCCTCTCCATCCTGAATTTGATAAAGCTCTGCCGCTAAGGCATTATCCGATGCATCCGTTCTTAAAATAAACCCTGTCAAACCTGGGATGCCTTAAAATGAGTTGCTCATGGAACTGCTCCAACAGGGTTAAGTATGCAGCTTCCTGACTCTCCGACCATTTACATTTCACTCCTTTCTTCAAAAGTTTGAACAGCGGTCCTGCCTTTTCTGAAAACGCCGGTACAAACTTTTTATAAGAGTTGAGAACTCCCAAAAATGCTCTTAATTTCCGAATATTATTCGGTCTTGGGTAGTTTAATATTTCGGATAGTCTCTCCTTGTCTATGCACATACCCTTATGATTTACTACATATCCCAAAAATTTCACCGTTTTTGAAAAAATTCACACTTGTCGATGTTCAATCTCAGACCTGCCAACTTCAATTCTAACAAAACTCTCTCTAAATGAGTGTAATGATCCTTCTCGGTTTCACTAAAAATCAATATATCGTCTACATAGTGTAGGCAAAACTGCTCATATGCTCCTAAAATTGCCTGCATGGCCTTAATTAATGCTGCACTCGATGTCGACAAACCATACGGTACTACTTTAAAGTTGTACACTTTCCCTTCTACGGAAAACCCCGTATACCTTCTAGACTCCTTGTGTAGTGAAATTAGCCAGAACGAATTCCTTAAATCTAACTTACTAAATATAAATTTGCCACTTAATCTCGTCAAAAGTGTGTCCTTGGACGGTGGACAATGAAATTATGGTTTCGTCCTCTGATTTATCTTCCTAGCATCCAGACACAAACGAATACTATTATCTTTTTTCTTAACCACAACTAACGGATTTATAAAATGCGTATTTGAAAACTCAATTATGCCATCATTTAGCATTCTAGTCAACTCCTGATTCACTTGCTCCCTATATGCTGCTGGTATTGGATATACTTTTGCGTGAAATGGTTCAGAATTGTCTACCTCTAAAATATGTTCATAATTTAACGCTGTGCTTGCCTCTACTCCTACTAACTCAGAATGTTTCTGTAATAAATTTTGTACCTCTCCTAACTTTTCTTCTGGACATTTAATGGTGTCGATCTCTCTCACTTCTTCATTATCTCCCTCTATACTATTAATACACAACCCCATGTCATCTTCCGTGACATCATAACTTGTCTTCCAGGGCACTATCCTATCCCCAATCTTAACTATTTTCCTTTCCATATCTATTATAACCCCTAACTTCATCATGCAATCGACCCCTAATATCCCTTTAAACTTTAACCCAGGTACAATGATAAATTCTTGTTCACAGCTTTCTGAACCTAACTCTACTTTCAAAATAACTACGCTATTTACAACAGCAAATCGTTTTTTATTCGGCGCAACCAGGTGACTTCTTTTTATTGACATTATCCACACACTTTATTTTTAATTTCATTGACGAATTCCTCCGATATCAAACTCGCCTCCGCTCCTGAATCTAATAAAACTCCTAAATTTTTCTCAAAAATTTTAATTTCTATTATGGGCAAACAAAATTTTTCAACTATTTCTGGCTCAATTTCCTCTTCAATTTTTAAAAATTCCTTCGGATGTTCATACTTGTACACAGTGATGTCTAGTGGTTTGTCCGTCTTTAAAAATCCTGTCTAAGTCCGTTTTCCCTACTCGGTCCTGGTCTAGCCGTCACCTCAGCGTATGCCCTAGGCGTTTCCACTCGTTCTGTGTTCGTATTCTCAGTCCCCCGTATGTCCGGCGAACTGTTCTGTCGTGTAGGTTCCGGTCTCGGTGCAGGTCTCCTTCCTAAACTGTTACTTCTGAAATATGGTCGTCGTGGTTCCCAATTTTGTCGCTGGTATTGATAATTATTCCGTCTAGCATAGTTGTCCCGTCTGTTGTCAAATCTAACCGTGTTGATTTGTCTTTCCCTATTCTCTCGAGATCGTCCACTACTTACATCGTCGTACCTCTGCAGGTATTCCAGAAACATTTCTCTGTCCACTATGTTCTGTAGTGCAACGTGTTGTCGTACCTCTACCTCGATAGATATTTAATAATTTGTCGGTCCGTCAGTGGTGGGTTCAGTTGCTTAGCTATGCTATACTTGCGTATAGCATATTGCTCCCTACTTCCTGAAAATTCTCCCTTAAATTTCCCCGTGATTAAGTCGTCTCGTACCTGGTCTTGTCTGTGGTCACTCCAATAGTGTTTTAAAAATCTGTCTTCGAAGTCCCTGTATGTGTCAATCTCCAGTCCTATTAAATTATACCAAGCTTCAGCATGGTCTTTTAATAAAGTTTTTACAATATTCAATTTTGCCTGTTCGTCGTATACATTACTTATTAGTCCTCTAACATTATTGATAAATATCTGCGGGTTTACTCTACTATCCCCATAAAATTTCATTTGCTGCTCTAAAGAAATATTACCTGTTACAAACCTAGGACCATCCCCCATTAATGTCGCTACGTTATGCTTAATCCCTGTCACTTCTCTCTCAACTCGACCTAACTGATCCTTACAAGAGTCCGTTACCTCAGTCATTTTCGCATTAATTTCATCCTCACAGAAAATCGTTACATCAGTCCTTAATTGTCCCATTTCCTGATTTAAACCTCTAATATCACGCTTATTTTTCTCTACCCTATTTTCAACTTCCCCCATTTTTACCGTCAAGCTATTTTTAAATTCTGAAAATTCTCTCGTCGATTTTTCTATTTTATCGCCAGTCCACGTGTGTTTAGACAGCAGATAGTCAAGAATATCGATTTTTTACCACGCAGACCAGGGTAGAAAGGGACAGAGAAAACGCATAAGTAAGCGACACTAATAGGATACGAGGGATTTGTGAAGCGTCACTAAGTCTACGATTGGTCGATATGTTAGTTTGATTTGAAACAAGCACGAGGATAGTGGAGCGTGATATTCTTGAAATTTTATAAACGAGGTATTGAAATTCGCGGATTTGAAAATGGAGTTGAGTGCAAAATTGCGAGAATGTGTGGTGTTAACAGGGGATTTCGCGTTAAGCAGGTATGGAGAGGTTACAATCGGAGTGTATAAATGCTTTTAGAGAACGTGGTGAGAGCCCTTAAGTTTTCGATTGCTCCAAACAACGTATCTATGTATCACGAGTTGTAAGTATTACTAAATCAGTTAAATTATATTACAAGGTGGTAGTCTCTTAATTAAATACGCGGTTAAGTGTGCCGAAATTACATTTTCATAGAGATATCATCTATAATTATAATCAACTCGTGTCGGGACAGTAAGTAACGTGGTTTGAAGCATCTAATTAATGAAGAAATAATTTTAAATGGAATTTGGAATTGGTTATACCGGGGAGGCAGCGTTTGCAGTTCAATTTGGATAGAGTTTTTCTAGTAACAGCTATAAACGACCTGCAGAACGGACAGAAGAAATAGATGGCATTATCCTCAGAGCAGAGATTTACTATAAAATTCCAGGTAACGATTTGAATTGTGACTTTATAAACTGTGAATATTGGGGGAACGTATGAGAGTGAAATTCCAAGGTAGTGTGTATTATTTACGTATTGAACTTAATACGTGTAAAAACTTTATTATGGTATTTAACTAGAAAGTTGAAGGTGTCTATAAAGCTTTTATACGTTCCATCAGAACGTGAAATTTTTGTGAAGAGTACATGGCTTTGCTTTGTTATTTGTTTTAAAAGTATGCAAATGCATAATTAGCTGGGTTATTCTGAGCTCACCCTACCCCAGAGTTTAGTTAGAGTAAAATGAATAAATAAATTATAAAGAAGGAATTTTAGAGAAGGTATTATTCAAGGACCATTTACTCCGGGTACAATTTTTTGTGTTTAATGATTTAAAAATAAAATACTGGACATTATAAAATAAGGTTTTCTGAAGTGTAACGTGATCTATGGAATATGGACTATATTGCATTTCATTTGTAAGTAGTTATAAATAACAGCTTGTATGTTGGTTGTATTGAGGTTTTATTGCTAGTGTGTGTGTATGATTGAGAATATGCGAGTGAATCTAGATACCCAAGAGAAGATCCGAATGAGCTAGCCGGAAGCAGTTAAAGAAGGCCGTTCAACTGAGGAAGAGAGGAAAACGGGTAAGGATAATTTTTTTTGGATTAGTTATTTTTGAAAATGTGTTTATTGTCGAATATGAAAATTTTATAGAATTTTCGAAAATAATTTATTATTGGTAAGCATTTTACCCGAGTTCCACGGCATAATTTTGACGCCCAAAGCAGGAGCGGAAGCGAATCTTATAGGGAAACACAGCAATGTATATATATATATATATATATATATATATATATTGCTATGATACTCCTGGAACTATCGTGGACCGACCTTGTGTCGACCAATAACAAAACTTTATATGATAACGCTGTTCTCGGTATCAATGGCGTATTCTACTTATAACTCCACCTCTCTGTGTTTATCTCAATCAAGTTACACTCCCACTAAGGTTATTATTCTGCCTCAACTAGCTTTTATTTTGAATTATAAAATGAAGTTAATTCAATTCCATATAATGAAAACAAATATTATGTACAGGTTTTGAAAATTAATAAAATACACTTTTCAATCAATCAATATTATGTCTTATTTATCTCAAAAATTTATATGTTTTGCTATCAATCTAAAGTCACCAAAAACTATTCTTTTTATCAAAAGAAGCCTAGAACGTTCGAAACCCCTTTATTATATTACATACTTTCAACGTATGCAAAAGTTTGCTGCTGACCCTGTTAGACTATTTTATATTAATTAAGCAATTCAATATTCAAATTCAAATAAAAAAATATGTCTTAAAACTAAAAAGATCTAACCTGGTCTGTGTGCTTCTTTATTTCCTTCTCGCAACCAAAATTATCGACGCATCCATTATCAACTAACATCAATTAGAATTCTCCATGCATTATTATACCATCCATCCGTATTTGAAATTATTCTCCACCAATTCGGAATTATTATATACCCATTTGAAATATTATCTATCCACACGCTTGAATTATTACATTTGAATTATTGTCATCACCCTCCGGATTATTATTGTCAGACTTAGAGTTTATTCTCCCCAAACTTAGAACATTGTCATCAAACTCCGAATTATTATTATCACACTTAGATTTATTATCGTCCAACTTAGATTTATTGTCGTCCAACTTAGAGCCCTATTATTATTATATTTTAGTTAAAATAAACTCCCCAAATTCTACTTACGTTCATCGACATTAGAAATTTTCGTATTCGTAGCACTATCTGTCATTAAACACTTTTACTATCAAACTATTATTACGTTCGCGTTACTCTTTGATTCATAGTGACACAGCTTGGCCTTGTTGAGTTGAAGACTAAGCTGTTATCATTCTCGCTGTTAATTAATGAGTTATCTCACTTCTTCTGTGGGTTTGGCTTACAAGCCCGTCTCTAATCTTAACCAATAAGGTCTCTCTATTTTCTACACTTAAAGTGGTTTTCTGATGTAACATTCTCGGCCTTTCGAGTAATTGTTGTTTGCTTACATATGCCTTGTTATCAGACCATGCGGTGTTTTGGGAAAATAATCGCGTTTCCATATTATACACAAATACCTGATGCAATTCGAATTTCAATTTTCAAGTATGTTTATTTCTTTACGCATTTTTAATCACATTTACTATCAAAAATTGTTAATTGTTTCTACGCACTCACAAAGCTTCTTTAAGTTTCATCTCTTATCTCCGTATTTTCATAAATAATTAGAACTCTTTTTGAATGCGTGTTTAATTATATGAACTATGCTTACTTCTAAATACGCTTGCTTCTACTGAAAAATGTCGTCGTTTGCCTTACATAAAATTACCAAAACTCTATATACCGGGTGTTAAATATCTGTTATTTACCTAATGCATGAATTACTTATTTCTATGCTAACTATGCGTCCTATTGTTACTATTTGCGTCGCATAAAACTACTTATACTCTATATACAGGGTGTTAAATGCTTACTATTTACAACTATCCCAATTACTCAATTTCCTCCTAAATAAATGCAGTTTTCTGCTTCCTATTGTGATTTCTGATTACTACATAACCATTGCTATAAAATACACCCTTAAACAACCCCTTATCACAGCAATATATATTATATATGTGTATATATATGTATATATATATATATATATATATATATATAAATATTTTTAGTTCTTGGAGTAGGTCAATATAAACTAAATACTCCCTGTATGTTTGTTGTGGTTTGTTTAGCATTCTTCTTAATTTTTTTTGGGAATTAAACCACTCATAGTTTTTAAAATCATTTTTATTTATGTTTCGATCCATGACCTAGGATCGTTGTCAAAATAATAAAAACTTCAAGTTTGACATTTATGACATAAATTGAAGGCGACTTTGATTTATTGATGTTTGAAATATTTGGTTTGAGTACCCTAAGCAAAAATTTTTAAAGTTAAAAAGAATGATTGCAACACAAATTGAAGAGGAAAACGGGTAAGAAATATTTTTTTTGACTTATTTAAATTTTTTGGAAATTATTCTATTTTTGAATTTGAAAATTTAATAAAATTTTCGAATATATTTTTGTTGGTGAGGATTTTACCCCAGATCCACGGCAATTTTATGACGGCCCAATGTTGGGGCTTGAATGTTTTTGAGAGAGTACTAATTTAGACCCGAGTTCCACTGCAATTTATGACGCCCAATTCGTGAGGCTTGATTCTTAAAAACAGATCCACCGCAATATATATATATATATATATATATATATATATATATTTATAAAGCGTTCGAGTTGGTTGGTATTGTAGATACCGTCGCGTTGCAATAATTGTCACGGATAATTTCAGTCAAGTTAACGGCCACTAGAAAAGTGCTTAGGTAGCGGCTTTTGGGTTGGGGGTGGTGACAACTTTTGCTCCGGCTTAGTCAGGGCGAGACTCTAATTCAGGGTATATCAGAAAATGTATTGCACAGATTATATTAATAAAGGTTAGTATTGAATCAGAGCCTGGACAGGGAATGCCAAGGTGCCAGGAACTGATAAAAATAAAGGAGCGTATGAAACCTAAAGTCCTAGTTCCAACAAACCTCGAAAGAACCCCTTTCCAGATCATAAATATAAAACACGCAACTTCACAAAATAACTATCTTTAATATCGCATCGGAACACAAGAACAATTAATGACAAAAATTCTAAATACCAGTTGAATTACAATATTACATCAATTATGATTAACACAAGCATAGAAAATACAAAAGTTGTAAATATTACCCTAAGGAACTTTGCACGAGTGCATATCAGGGAAGAATAACTTTTAATTTCCCACTCACTTTAATGTTACTAATTACTCACGTACTTATATTCCCTTGGCCAAGAAAGCATATACTAGTACGTAAAATGCACCATAAGTTAAGTGCTTGGTGTTCTAACCTCAATTTCAAATAAACACCTCGTGAGAGCAATCTCTAGCAATAGTGTAAATATTAGATACCTTAACGTACTGCTGAAATATTTTACTAATAATCTTAATAAATCACCCTAGGCAGTAAAGAGGGTGCCTAGAAATATACTAAATGTTGGTTTTTAATATTAAATTTTGTACATCAGTATTACAGAATTTTGAATGAATTAGATGTACTTCCTAAGAACAGCAATAGCTCAAATTATTAATATTAACTACTAATAAGGGAAAATAATAATACCACAATAGCACAAAATAAGCACAAATACAAACGAATAATAAATACATGAAATAATCTTACTCAATGATTAGTTTTGCACGTAGTTATCTCACATCAAAGGTCGTCGAAGTCCTAGGCTGCTGGAATGGTAACCCAGAGTAACGACAGCTGATCGGCAACGCCAATAAATGAGGAATAATAGAGTTGGTAGTTCACCAACGTTCTTAAGATAAAGGAGGCAGGAGCATAACAAGCACAATGAGAATGCGTACGAAGGAAAACTAAAAAAAAAACTCTAAAATTTAATATTAGAAATCAAGTTGCAAACAAAAATTGGAATATTAATTACCACGTAAGTAGGTCAATTAAACGTGCACTAACTGATTTAGAGATAACATGAGGTTACAATATTGAGATTTTAATAACGACCATCTACACCTACCTAAGATGATAAAATTTAATCTATTTCAATTCATACCAATTATTAACGATGCTGATGAATTTAAATCCACTAGAAGTGAAAATCGAAGCTTGCAAAAGGCATTCTAGAACCATAAAATCAAAATTGCCAAACTCCAATATTAATTTGTCGGTTCTGCCTAAATGCGTAATTAATACGATGAAATCGGCAGAAATCTAACCTTCACCAACAAGGATCGAAATAAGAATGCCTCTTATCCACAAGGACAAGAGCAAAGTACGGCTTATTATCATATTTGTAATTTTAAATGGAGATAAATAACGTATATTTGAGTACACGGCAATAACAGGTAATTATGAAACGAGCGTCTCACGTCGGTAATGCCGTGGCTGCAATGACAGGTTAGGTTACTGTTAGAAATAGATATTATTATTAAAAAAACACAAATTAGATATTATTATTAAAAACACAAACCACAAATCACTTAACACGCATATCAGAACAGTCTGCAATAGTTTTAGCAACAACTGTTCTGATATGCGTGTTTATATGATTTGTGTTTTTTAATAATAATATCTATTTCTAACAGTAACCTAACCTAACATTGCAGCCACGGCATTACTGCCGCGAGACGCTCGTATTATGAAGGTTAATACAAACGAAGCGCAAAAGTAACAACGATATAGATAGCAGGACAACGCTATCAACAGACAATTGAATTTAGAAATATTATATAAATAGAATGCTGACACAGAAGTGTCAACCGGATGGTTACATAATTTTATAGCGAGTTTTGTTTGTCACGGCAGGAAGCGAGGTATTCTCGTTTGGTTGTTTGTGGCATCAACATGAAAAGATTGCTGGCTAGATGGAAATAGAGAACTACACTCCAGGTGTAGTTTAGATAAGTAGAAAGCAGACATTGTTCTGTTGGTAATAGATTAGATTTCAAAGTTCACTCAACAGGTGATGATGTGACGTCAGAACAGTCCAATTGTTTGTTTATGCTTTTGGTTTGAATAAAGGAATTAGATAGCAGTGGGGTAAGTCAGAAAACTTTTTTATTCTACCCACAAACGTTTAGATTTTGGGACCCTCATTTTGTAATTAACAATAATTGTCGATTATAACTTAAATTACCTGTTTGAGTAAAGTTCTTTATCGTGCTAAATTTGAAGTAAACAACGAACGCTACTGAAGTTTGAAGATCTTGCATTTGCTATTAGTGAAATTTGAATTGCTAATAAATGCCTTAAACAGTAGAGATAAATTATCGTGGATTTACATTTGAGTTAAACAAAATTAAAAAAGTTTGCAAACTAGTCAGATCTGAATGGGCATTAATGGATTATTTCATAAATATTATTGCTGATTAAATTAAGTCATTCTAAGATTTGATATCATGAGATTCTCTGAACATATTACCGTTTAATAACTACATAAAGGAAAGGAGTTTGATTCATTTATTTTATTTTGTGAATATCAAAGTTGCATACTTGTTTACCCTTTATGTACATGAAAAGAAAATTAATTTTGATAATAGAATTATTTTGAATATCACCACATCTTATTTTCTGACGAGTTAATCTTGCCTAAGGTGAACAAAATTAAAATTATGAGTTATTTTTGGTAACTAAAGTAAGTGACATATATAGGCATTTAAAGAAAATAATTGAAGTGGTTAATTTTGGACCAAAGAATTATTTTCAGGAATCAGTAGTGCTGAGACTAGTGTCTCATACTAGGGTTTTATGCTTTTGAGTTTTATTATGCTGTTATATGTTGGCCACTAAAGTTGGTCTTTGTTATAACTAATCAAAATATTTCTTTTTCAAGTACATCTTTGTTGAGTCGCAGTTACATGTGCTTTAGTGATAGCTTTTCGGTTTGGCAGTTTTTAGAGTTAGGGGTATCTGCGTTTCAACCAGGGCTCTTAATAGTGAATCTATTAATGTCAGTAAACGCATTGGCGCCCTCCTTTTCTTGCTTGTGCGAAGTAGAGCAAAATTGGTCTAAACCCACTCTTATGATCGCCCGTTTTATCTTGCTAGGGGTTTTTTTTTCTACAACCCTTTACCATCTAAGTGACACCGTGGACATATTTTCAATATAACGAACCCTGCCCTTTTGGCCAACACTAATACCCGACGCTGGGGCTGATAAAATTTAGATTACAAGCTTTCAAATTTGTAATGAAGTTTTTAGGACGAAGATATTAAACTAATCAATACATTTCAACATGTTTTTAGAAATGTTTTTCATGCTTCACGTAAAGCAACTAAACCAAAATTAAGTATTACTCAAAATGTATCGAATTCATTAATATATTAATATAACAAATATGTATATTTATATTGTACCGAAGCTGTAGAGCACTTTTAACTTATGCTTCATCATTCCACAGTCAGTCGTCTTTTTTCACTATATACTCGTACATTGATAGTCATTAGTTGTTTATATTCATTGTCAAATGTTACGTCCCTATCCCACCAGGTTTGTATCTCTTTATCTGTATTGCGGATTGTGTTTACCCACTTATCAGGTGTTACAGTCGCAAGAGCATCCCTTCATGTAGCTAGTGACTTCTCGACTAAGGTACGTCTGTATCCAACGTGATCCCTATAGTAGATTTTTGCTATACCCCAAATGTGTTCAATGGGATTAAAAATACAGTGGTATGGTGGAAGTCTCAAAACGGTATAACCGTGGCGTTCACCCATTTGATCAGCTGCATATGTAACTTTATGCTTGTTCTTAACAATAAAAATAAAGCTACGTAAAATAATATAATTTACTGATTCACTAATATTATTAATTCACATTTTAGCATTCTACTATCGTAGTAAAGATTATTTTCTTGCAGCCACTTTTGAATATCAGCTTTGTTCCAAGAACCCGTTGGTGCCTTATTGATTTGCATACTATGGTAGCTAGCATTGTCTATTACGATAGTCGATGGCTTGCTTAGATTAATTAAAAACTAATATTCAAACCAATGTAAAAAGTTGTCCTGATTCATTTCGCCATAGTAGTCACCCTCCGTGTTTTTTGAAGCAAAGACGAGTTCGGCATTAGGAATAAATCCCTCTTCACTTCACACCCAGCATAAAAAAAAAACGCATACTTTGCAAAATCTTATATTTCTATAGTTATTAGTATTATCGTGCACCACCAAGTGTAAGCTTTTTAACACTTCTAGCGTCAGAATCCTGTCACGATTTTCCAATAGTGTCGTTTTTAAAAATCCAGCGTTCATCAACAAATACAAACTGCCTAACAGCTCTACTTTAGCTTGAACATATTGTCTTAAAAATGTTATCTTGTTCGAAACGACAGTTGACAATGCCATTAATCCACGACGAGAATCATCTTTGTTATATCGAAATCCCATATCTTTTAAAATTGTCCACAAAGAAGTTCTACTTTTTTTTAAATATGTCTCGTTCTTGTAGCGTTACTACAGTAACGTGTTTCTCTGAAATACAAAAAATTATTCTTTTTCTAAGGTTTAGGAAAATTACTAACTGTTTTTATACATCTGGTAGAATCCTTTGAATCCAGCCCCAATGCTGTTTACAGTGCCTATACTAACATTTAATGCAGATGGGATGAAACTGTTTAGTTTACATAATCTCATCAAATTTGGAATTATTCGAGTGGAGTCAAACACATAAATACAGAAATTACTTACGTCTCTTACTGAAGTGAATGGTAGAAGAAGCCCATTATTATCACGTTCTTTCTCAAAATATTTAGGAGTGTAGGGAAGAGAGCATTAAGAGAGAGATGTGCTCTTTTCTGGGACAATATACCTCTAACAGAATTCTAACAACTGGCAAAAATTTAGCTTGTCTCTAATTTTTTCCAACATAATCGTTTGTTTCATTGACCGGGTTATTCTACAAAATAAGCTGTTGTGTTAGATATAAATAAGAATTTTACATACAAGTTCTCTATAAATATATATCAAGATTTTACATTATGAAACCTTATTGGTTACTATAATATTAGTTAAACAACAAAATGCTAGTATTAAATTAAATTCAAAAATTAATGTTACAAGGTTGCATTAAAAAATACGTCCATATTTCCAACGACAAACACTGAGTTTACATTTTACAGTTTTATTAGGTCTAAAAATAGCATCCGAATGTATTTCAAACACAGTTATATTAGTTCCTGCTCTTAACTGTATTTACGTATAAGCCTAGCACATAAAAAAACGATTTTACTAGCTTAGAGGATTTAACTCGATGAATGACGACCTTGCTTTAATTCTGTATACAACCAGTCATAGTAATATTGTGGTAAACAGTAAACGCGTTTGAGCTAGATATTAGTAATAGCAATGCAGACCTAGAAACTACACTGCATTAATTCTAGTCAACAGGTAGTGAGACTTTCTTAGGAACTTAAATTATATTGCTTGTTTTGCATTTTAAACTAATGTGGAAGTGTTGATCTGTTAATCGTAGATCGGGCAAAACAATAAATTCTTCACCGGGTAAGTGTATCTCTACAAACTATGATTAATAATTTTTAAAATTAAAATCTTTGTTATAATATTATATTTCCTAATCAACATTTTGACAATAGGCTGCCATTGATTTAAGTTTCAGCATTAAAAATATACAAATTTAGAATTTTTAGTTCATATCAGTGGAACGTTTTGGTTCAGGAGCACGTCTATACCCTGCAAACCAAGGGATTCCAAAAGCAAACGAATTCTCATCCAGATATAAAATAATTAATTACAATTAGAAATTAGTGTTTAATTTGAATATAGTGGAATTTGTATGTAATTATTAACATACAATAATACACTGTTCAGCGCGGGGGGTTTTATAAATTTATATATCGACTTACCTTCGCGGTTTTTTGTTGGTCCAAGCTGCAGTTCCTTGCTCCTCAACTAAGTGGACTGTATTGGAGATTATAGTACGTGTTACTTTGCACTTGCACTGTGTTTTTTAGGGGTTTATCGATAAAGTTGGCGACACTATTGACAAACTCACGTTACCGAACGAAAAACCGACAGTCTGCTTCGATATCGATGAGAGAGTGTTTTTCGTCACTACCTTTAGTTCCACTTATTTACACATGCACAAGGAATTTTTACGACAGGATATAAGGGAACAAGGGATGACAGTTTTACTATTAGATTTACAACTACAAATTTACGACTTAAAATTAAACACGACAACGTGCGACAAAGAGACCGAACATACACCGTCTGGAATAGAAAGAGATAATAATAACAAAGTTATAACTCACAATGCGTTTATTCTTGTGATGCGTGATAAATAGGCCAATCTTACAAAAAGTTAAGCGGTAATAATACTAAGACTGGTTTCAAGACAATTCCGGACGTGACTAAAGTTGTCTTCATCTTCATCTTTATCTTCATCTTCATCTTCATCTTCATCTTCATCTTCATCTTCATCTTCATCTTCATCTTCATCTTCATCTTCATCTTCATCTTCATCTTCATCTTCATCTTCATCTTCATCTTCATCTTCATCTTCATCTTCATCTTCATCTTCATCTTCATCTTTGCTCAAATTACAGCGGTCCAGTTAAATATTGCAACAAATAAAACAATAATACTCTATGCTTGCAAAATTGGATCAACCTCAAAAAGATATATAAAAAAAGCATGAAAAGAAACTTGCCGACCTTCCAGCAGGACCAGAAGGGGACGAAGACGGCAAATTAACTTGCAGATTAAAAAAATTTTAATTTTCAAAAAACTTCTAGTGTTAGGTTTCAAATATTACCAAAAATGGTTAATTACAATACCGTAAGACATAAGACTAAGAAACAATTACCAACCCTTCTGCAGGGGTATAAAGGGACGAAGACGGTAATTCAAATTTCATAATCAAATTATCGATTTTTGAAAGTTTTCAGTGTTTGGTTTCAATGGTGAGCAAGAACGGTTAGTTGCAATACCAAGACCATATGAAACAATTACCAACCCTCCAGCTGGGGTAGAAGGGGCCGAAGACGGCATTTCAAATTTCCTAATAAAATTTTCGATTTTTGAAAGTTTTCAATGTTTAGTTTCAATTGTGACCAAGGGCGGTTAGTTGCAATAATTGGACCTTAGGAAAAAGTTACCAAACCCTCCAGCAGGGGTAGAAGGGTCGAAGACGGCAATTCAAATTTCATAATATAATTTTCGATTTTTGAAAGCTTTTAGTGTTTGGTTTCAATGGTGACCAAGCACGGTTAGTTGCAATATCAAGACCATACGAAAAAATTACCAACCTTCCGGCCGGGGAAGAAGGGGTCGAAGACGGCAATTCAAATTTCATAATAAAATTTTCGATTTTTGAAAGTTTTCAGTGTTTGGTTTCAATAGTGACCAAGAACAGTTAGTTGCAATACCAAGACCAAAGGAAAAAATTACCAACCCTCTAGCAGGGGTAGAATTAATTAAAATTAAATTAAATTAAAATTTCCTAATAAAGTTTTCGATCATTGAAAGTTTTTAGTGTTTGGTTTCAATTGTGACCAAGAACGATTAGTTGCAATACCAACCCCTTAGGAAAAAAATTACCAGCACTCTGGCAAAGGTAGAAGGGGTCGAAGACCGTAATTCAAATTTCATAATAAAATTTTCGATTTTTGAAGTTTTCTGTGTTTGGTTTCAATGGTGACCAAGAACGGCTAGTTGCAATACTAATACCATATAAAAAAATTACCAACCCTCCAGCAGGGGTAGTAGGGGTCGAAGACTGTATTTCAAATTTCCTAATAAAATTTTCGATTTTTGAAAGTTTTCAATGTTTGGTTTCAATTGTGACCAAGGACGGTTAGTTGTAATAATTAAACCTTAGGAAAAACTTACCAAACCCTCCGGCAGGGGTGGAAGGAATCGAAGACGGCAATTCAAATTTCATAATATAATTTTCGATTTTTGTAAGCTTTCAGTGTTTAGTTTCAATGGTGACCAAGAACGGTTAGTTGCAATACCAAGACCATACGAAAAAATTACCAACCCTCCGGCCGGGGAAGAAGGAGTCGAAGACGGCAATTCAAATTTCATAATAAAATTTTCGATTTTTGAAAGTTTTCAGTGTTTGGTTTTAATGGTGACTAAGAACGGTTAGTTGCAATACCAAGACCAAAGATAAAAATTACCAACCCTCCAGCAGGGGTAGAAGGGGTCGAAGACGGCAATTAAAATTTCTTAATAAAGTTTTCGATTATTGAAAGTTTTTAGTGTTTGGTTTTAATTGTGACCAAGAACGATTAGTTGCAATACCAAGACCTTAGGAAAAAATTACCGGCCCTCTGGCAAAGGTAGAAGGGGTCGAAGACGGCAATTCAAATTTCATAATAAAATTTTTGATTTTGGAAAATTTCGGTGTTTGGTTTTAATGGTAACCAAGAACAGTTAGTTGTAATACCAAGATCTTAGAAAAAAATTACCAACCCTCCAGCAGTGGTAGAAGGGGTCGAAGACGGCAATTCAAATTTCCTAATAGAATTTTCTATTTTTGAAAGTTTTCAGAGTTTGATTTCAATGGTGACCAAGAACAGTTAATTGTTATACCAAGACCTTAGAAAAAAATTACCAACCCTCCAGCAGGAGCAGAAGGGGTCGAAGACGGCAATTAAAATTTCCTAATATAGTTTTCGATTATTGAAAGTTTTCAGTGTTTGGCTTCAATTATAACCAAGAACGATTAGCTGCAATACCAAGACCTTAGGAAAAATTACTAACTCTCTGCCAAAGGTAGAAGGGGTCGAAGACGGCAATTTAAATTTCATAATAAAATTTTCGATTTTTGAAAAGTTTTAATGTTTGGTTTTAATGGTGACCAAGAACGGTTAGTTGCAGTACCAAAACTTTAGGAAAAAATTACCAACCCTCCGGCAGGGGAAGAAGGGGTCGAAGGCGGCAATTCAAGTTTTCTAATAAAATTTACGATTTTTGAAAGTTTTTAGTGTTTAATTTTAATTGAGACCAAGAACGGTTAGTTGCAATGCCAAGACCTTGGGAAAAAATTACCAATCCTCCGGCAGGGGTAGAAGGGGTTGAAGACGGCAATTCAAATTTCCTAATAATATTTTCGATTTTTGAAAGTTTTCAGTGTTTGGTTGCAATTGTGACCAAGAACGGTTAGTTGCAATATCAAGACTTTAAGAAAAAATTACCAAACCTTTGGCAAGGGTAGAAGAGGTCGAAGACGGCAATTCAAATTTCATAATAAAATTTTTGGTTTTGAAAGTTTTCAGTGTTTAGTTTCAATTGTGACCAAGAACGGTTAGTTGCAATATCAAGATTTTACGAAAAATTACCAACCCTCCGGTAGGGATAGAAGGCGTGTATTTCTGATCGCCAGCAATTTGCAAACTCCTTGGAATAACGCCGACTCAGAATTTCTACCTTGATCGGTATGCAATTTCATAGGAACTCCAAAACGGCAAAACAGTTCCATTACCAGCACTTCAACGAAGGTTGCAATTTCTTGATTTGATATAGCATACGCTTCGGCCCACTTCGTAAAATAGTTTATGGCTACCAAGATGTACTTATTCCCGAAGTCGGTTTCGGTGAATGGATTAGCAATATCGATTGCCATTTTCTTAAAGGGGCTATCCACGTTGTATTACCTCTTTTAAAACCTACGGTTTTCAAATGGTGCACACAGCATACAATTGCGGCACCTTGCTTTTATATCGACCTTGCATCTTACACAGTAAAATCTTGCTCGGACTTGTTCCAGAGTCTTCTTGTCGAAATGCCCTCCCAAGGTCTCATTACGCAGATATCCTAAAATCTCCAACATTCGATTTAGGAATAACCACCTGAAGTGTACTCACGGATCCATCTTCCAATTTCCAGGGATTGCCTTAAGATCTCATTTTGTACTTTCAAAGAATCTTACTGTGCCCAGTACGACTTCAGGGTGTTACTCAACGGGCCAATGTCCTGCCAAGATCGTCGTTCGCCTTCGGGGCAAGACCGTCTCGAAAGCACATCCGCATTACGATGACCTGTACCAGCACGGTCTTTCATGTCGAAGTCATACGCCTGCAGCCTTTCTATCCAT
This sequence comes from Platerodrilus igneus, assembly GCA_036346225.1. Taxonomy (NCBI): domain Eukaryota; kingdom Metazoa; phylum Arthropoda; class Insecta; order Coleoptera; family Lycidae; genus Platerodrilus; species Platerodrilus igneus. Next base: position 503,441 of record JARFIW010001251.1, read on the forward strand.
CTGGCGGGTTGGCCTTTGGGGTTTCTAAACTTTAATAGCCATTTCAGGGTGGCGTGGTGGGTTGTCAGGTGAAATTTTCTTCCGTAGAAGTACTTATAAAAGTGTTCGGGTAACACAATAATTCCGTTCCGGTTTTGAAAGCTCGTTGCTAAAATAATTAATGACCCCCCTTTTGTCCGTTTTACATCTGGAATAGTACACTTCCGATGGCGATATTACTTGCGTCTGTATCCAAGATGAATTTGCTTTTCGGTCGAGGAGCTGCTAATAATAAATGTGTTAGTTGTTGGAACGCATTTTGGCAATTTTCATCCTAAACGTAATTACGCCCTTCTTCAATCAGCTTGGTCAAGGGCTTAGCAATATCTACAAACCCAAAAACGAATCTTCTATAGAAAGTGAACAACTCCAGAAAGCTGCCTAGCTGAAATTTGTCTTTTGGCGTCGGACCACCCTTGTACGCTATAAATTTTTCAGAGTCTGTCCTGACTCCGTTGCGTAAAACTACGTACCTTAGGTATTTTACTTCGTCGCCTAGTAGGTGACACTTCTTTGGACTCAGCTTTAGATTGGCATTTTTTTTAAATTTCTCAAGTGTTTCCTAAACGACTTCCCAGTCACGATAACGCATGGAAATATACAAGATACGTTTACCACTGTAGTCCAAGCAAGACGCTCGAAGGTAGTAGGAGTTTTGCAGAGCCCAAATGTCATGACTATAAATTGCCCCAGGCCAGTACGAATAGTGAAAGCAGTCTTTCTCCGATCTTTGTGTTCCATATCCACTTACCAGTAGCCGCTCTTTAAATCCAAGGTGTCGTCAATCCTTGGAAATGGGTAGCTATCCTTTTTGGTCACGTCATTCAGTCGTCTGTAGTCTAAGCAAAATTTTGTCCACCCGCCATTTTCTTAACAAGCACAATAGGGGATGCCCAAGGACTGCCAGAGTGCTCAATCACTCCTTGCCCCTCCATATCTCCAATCATTTACTCGGCCTTAACGCATTTGGCCAATGGGGGCCTTCTGCTGCTGTCTTATTAGCCGTTATCTCCTGTTTCGATTCTATTCTTGAACACCGCGGTCTTCCCTAATCGACTGTCGTAGATCACAAACACGTTCGCAAACCGTCGGATCAAGCTATTAAGTCCTGCCAGTTGTTGTTGTTCCAGATTGTTGTTCATGATTTTGCCAACTGGTTTAATAACTTTGCGGAACACTCGTTGGTGGGTGGTTCTTTCTCAACAACTTCACACCCAGCCACATGCATGACCGAAGAACACTACCTAACCGTTGCATTCTTTTTCAACGCGATTTCTTAGTTATTTGCGTTTTCGATCCAAACAGGTACGTCATTTCATCACTTTGATTAGAGACTTCCCCACAAATACGCCCTTTCCGAGGGATTCGTCACTAATCGGTTCAATATTGAATACGAAGTCTTCCCTGGGAGCACCAACCAAGCGTCCTATCACCAAATTTTTTGTCCTTTCCTGTAGGATAACGTCGTCCGTCAAACAAACTAGCACAGACACGTCATTTGCTTCGCAAAACTTTACTTTTTCCCAAGGTAACTCCTTTGCTATTATTACCTGAAGGTCAAATATTTTACGTCCAACTCAGGTTTTTACATCTAGTATTTATTGCATGTGTTTGAATTTCCTCACCAGTCATGGTTCAATAACGCACCGTTGCGGGTGACACTTTTACAACTGTCGCACACCACATCCGGATTAGCAATTGCTCCTGTATCAACCAAGAACTGTACAGTTTTGCGACTAAACTGTCAATATATGTAAATGCATTCTGGATATTTCCGTAGCGCATCCCGTCAACAAAGGTCGGTACTGCCAGCAGTTTTAGGAAGTTATCCGGTGATGTTGGGTAGGCTAATCCCACCAAGCGAGCAATATCTGCTTCAAACTTTTTCAAATTTTTGTTAACCTTTTGGTAACAGTTTTTCACTTGAGCATGGTACACTTGTTGCAAATGAGAGTCGCCATACTTCATTTCAAGCCTCGACCTTAAGGCCCCGTAGCTTCTTTGGTCATGATCTGGTATGGTCTGCAGAGCATTTAATTCCTCGCCTCGTAATGCGACAATCAACACGGTTGTTCTTTCACCACCGTTCTAGCCTTTAGCTTTCGCGGTAGCCTTGAATTGTTTGAAATATGTCTGCCAAGGTGACTTTTCATCAAATGTCGGTAGTTTTACTCTGAACCTTGACGCCAGTTTGCATTCCCCTACATTCTTAAATTTAAGAACGTGCTGTTGTATCATCGGCACCGAGAGCTTTAGTGCTTGCACTGTTAGGGAATTAATTCGTTCCTCCATCTTCAGTACCTTTTTTCCATTTTACGTGAATTTTCTAACAATTTCTCTAGGAACTCTGCTTCGAGATTCTGAAACCACCATAAAATTTGGCTTCCAGGTTTTCTACGGATTTTATAGTTTCTTATAAAGCTCATCATTTAATTGTTCAACCGCAGTTTCCGTTTTTGTAGATCTCTGTATAAACTGCTCTTTCGATTGACTGTAGTTTTTTGTAGATTTTCCGAGTTTACGTTCAGTTTTCTGAAATGTTTACGGCATTTTCCTGTAAATTTACGGTAAACTTTGTGTTAGTTTCTTTTAAATTCGCTGCCAAACTCTTTGAAACTCGTGTTACATTCTTTTAATTTCGCTACCAGATTTGCAGCGTTTCAGTCCTGTTTCTCAGTATTTTCCTGTAAATTGGCGGAATTTTCAGTCAGGCTCTCCACAACGCTTGACTTAAACTCCTTCGAGAAAGAAAGGACTTCGCTATCCATTTTCTGTTGACTACAAGTTTTTGGCATACAAATAAAAATCGTTCGAGTGTATTTTCTTCAATACTCCATCACTTGACACCAATGCAACGAAAACTCAATTTACACAATATTTTTTATTATCGTAGTGATTTAACAAGCTCTTTAAACAACTCGTAGCTAAAATGAAATTTTCTAAAAACTCTCACACCGGTTTACTTACGGATTATCACTAACAGTACAATTACTAATCCCTTAAACTACGATGCTATCTTCCTAGTTAGCTTAATATCAAAGCACTACAATTAACTATCCAAGCACTAACCATTAATTTGTATACAAAGCACTATAATTAATTTGTATCGAATAGGGTTATTTCTATCACAGTAGTTTATATCATACCTTTCAAGACTTTAAACTGGAACACATTGCAATCAAAGTTTCAATCAGAAGGCCCCAGCCCCAACCATAGTTCAAAAAATTAAAGAATTTATTATTTTACTTTTAGGAGCACCGCAATATGTGTTAGTAGATAATGAAGTTCAATTTCATAGTACCTTGTTTAAGAATTTAATGCAAAAATATAAATCGAAATTACATTTAATGCGTATTATCATCCACAAGCAAATCATGTAAAAAGAGTAAATCGAGTTTTAAAAACTATGTTAGCTTCATACGCATCTGAAATAGGAAATTAGGACAAGGTCCTACCAATAGTTTTTAGTGCAGTTGACGCAGCTGCTCATGAAGTCATACATATGCCACCTTATTTTGCAAATTTTGGCCGGGAAATGATATTAGAAGGTACTTATTTTGGAGAAAGTTTAAGACTCTGAAAATATAATAGATATTCAATTTACAGATAGAAAACCGTTAAATAATTGTATTCTCGTGTTAGAAAAAGTGTATCAAGATATTTTGAAAAAATAAAAACACCATATGAAAAATCAAAATATAATTATGATTAAAGCCGACGTGAAGCAATTTGTTCGGTTAGAAATAAAGTTTTGAAAAGAAATTTTGCTATATCAGACTCAACTAAACATTTTAACGCTAAATTAGACCCCAAGTACATAGGCCCATTTACAACTGTTGACAAAGTTGCTACCAATACGAATAAGTTAGCTGATGATACAGGTTAATCCAGAGTGCAAGTAAAAGCTTTAAAATCGGATGCGGTTTGTAATGATGAAGAAGTAGACAACTTAGTTTGAAATTGACAATGATTCAAATAAATGTTAGAAGAACATTATGTTAACTGTTTTCCGTTTTTAGTTGTTCTTTTTACATTATGGTATTTTGGTAACTTTAGCTAGTTTTGTTTAAGAATAGGAGTTAGATTTTTGACGTGGACGGTATCGACCGCTTCCCCAGGGACCACATCATTTACATTTTTCGAAGTCTCCTAACAACACTAACTTACCCTTTCTTGATTGTACGCCTTCGGTCCTCTCGGAAAAGGAGGGTATCCAACCGACGCCTGTTAGTCTTATTTGCGTGGCTAGACTGGCCTATTTCTCTATTTTTTTGACAACACTCGTCTCTGTACCATATCTTCCACATCCAAAATAATATTTTCATCAATTCCTTATATTCTTATCTATTTTCAATTTCACTGAGTCTTTTCCTAATCAATTTTAGCATTGAATTTTGGGTTCGGAGTTCTATTGAGGGTCACGGTCGCAGTTCGGCCCATCGCCTTTGCTATAGCTCCTCTTGTTAAAAATACTGGAGGGTTTTAATGATAGATCCTTCAGAGGGGTGTTATTAGGAAGGAAAGCTTACTCGATCTTTCAGGTAGTAATATCTTTGCAATCCAGCACCGGGGTTGAACTACCTTGACCCTTTGAGGAATAGAGAAAGACGCTTCATGACTCTTCGTCTTTATCGGCACTTGCAGTGTTGTTTAAGGACTTATTGTTCTTTTTACTTTTTTATTTTAATTTTAATTGAAGGGGCGAAAGACTGAACATGGGACTAATACTAAACTAACGTCAAGGCTATTAGGATACTAGATTTTTGAAAAAAATCTTGTTTGTATGGGGGCTGTAACGCTTTAGTGTTATGTTAAGCAAAAGACAAATAAAAAAGAGGAAAATAAATTTGAACTGGATACATTAATATTGAAGCACCCTGTATAATTTTGATTTCATAGTGTTCAAGAACGCGCCATTGCAATAAATGGGCAGTTTTATTTAAATCATAAATTCAAAATCTAGGAAAATTTTTGGTCTATCTGGGTTAAATACATATTGAAACCGAACTTAGGTTAAATCACAAAAGTGTAAACAAAATAATTATAGCTCCAAAGCTTCATAGCGAATCGTCATTTTAAGGAAACTAGAATTATGAAATAACAATGAATTCATTAATATGCATCCCAAATATAAGAACTTTTATAAATCTTACTCATCAGGTATATATGAAAACCTTTAAAACTATATTCTATAAAGCTTGTAAATAAACTAACATTTTGAATTCATTCCATAAATTGAGAAAAACATACCTACAGTATGTCTGTGTGATTAGGTTAAGAATTTAATTAAGAAAATTGTGATAAGTTTGATTTTTAATATTTGCTTAAGAATTTCTAGCATGTACTTGTAATGAACACGTGTGTGTAATACAATTGAAGACATAATCGTGTATAATAGTGTAAAGACTTGTCTATACTTGTTTTTTTTTAATTAATGTGAAGGTATATTGAAGTTTTTGTAATAAATTATTTTGCAATTACCTAGAAGCGTGATTGAAAATTCAGGTGAATTTTTAAGCCAGAATCACTCTCCTGATCTCAGGTTTTGGAGCCCTCTTGTTATTCTTTTTAGGGTTTTTTTAAAAATCCTGCGAGATTAGGTGGCGTCCAAGATACTTCCCGATAGCCTTCCGGGACCCTCCTCAAAAACTTACACCAACCGTCCCACTAAGTTAGTCGGTAACCATTTTTGTTAGTACAGTCGAGGTTTTTGGTACTGTACCGAAACAGGATTTTTAGGGGATACTTTACTGGCGGTTACGTGGCGTAGTTGGTACGCATATGACTACTATGCCCAAGATCCCGGATTCAAATACCGACACGGTTCACTTGAAAAAGGTTAGGCGAGCATTTTTTACAAAAATAGGCTCTTGTTCGGATGAGAGGTAAAATGTAGACCCTGTGTGTGAGTGTTGTCACGCACGTTATAGATTCCTATCTTGCTTGGGACGCAAGGTTACGACAAAATTTAAAATACTCGTTTCCAGGCCAGTGTAGTACCTTTGGGAGAAACATTAGAAAAAACAATTAAATGTAGGAGTACTTCACGGAGTTTTTCTGTGGATTACTGACTAGATTTTTTGGAGTCAAAACCGGACGTAGGAATCTATTGAAAAATTCGGTAGCAGCCAGAACTGAGATCAGAAAATGAACGTAGTTGAATAGAATTCGGTTTAAACCCTTAATTGAAAAACCGGTCCTAAACCTATCGACCCTAAACCTTTTTCTAAGTACATTCTGGGACGCAGCAACAAACAGTGCAAATGATGTTGCGCGCTAGGACCCCGCCCCCTAAGGGGCCCGGCGATCCTTCAAACACATCTACAGCATTAAAAATTAAAACTAATTAAATAAAAAAAAAATTGTGTTTGTACGATGATTATAGAATTTAAGCAGTCTCTTTTAATACTTTGTATAATAATGTAGCGCGCTACTATTAACGCGTTTTACCAATTTAGAACAAGTAATAACAAAAGTCTTTATTACTCACTATTTGCAAGTCTAATTAACAGTATATGCCTTATTTATATATGTATTCAGTCAATTAACAATGAAGTACTATCACACCAATGCTATTTACAAGCACTAATATTTTCTTAAACTAAATCTTTAACCATAAGTCTTCTTAACAACACTAAACACTAGTATAATTTATTTATTACCCTTTGACAATTTATGTACAAGCTGGCGGTACAATATACATGTTCAATTAACACAAATTTATATTTACTATAGGACTTTCAAAACGTAATGACCAACTAACTATACAGGAGCTGATTTATATACGACATTTTGATATAAACTAACTTCTACATTCATCACCGATTTTATATATACCCTATAATTAAATAGACGACTCATATTCAGGTGTTTGCTGAAAAGTTTGAGATTTCTGTAGAATATACCTCGGTTATGCAGCTGCGTGTTTGACGGGTTGCCTAATAGTACGTAACAATAATATTAGAATTTTAACTGTAGAATTGGCAAAAGTCTATTTGCAAAGGCTACAAATATATAAACAGTCAATCGGTGTGCTTCATTTTTACAAATTATCTTTCACATCATGTCGCCGAGTTTGCAAATTTACAGATATCATAGTTATACTCGTTTCACGAGAGAATAAAGCGATGAAAAGCATAGGTACTAAAATACTCAATTTCATCGGTTGAAACTCGAGACCCTTTTACACTGCTTAAGGGCGCGATCGGATGTATGGTTGGCTGCCTAAAATCCATCAAAAAACAGGTTATTCTGTTTGGTAAATAACTTTTGTTGGATTGAAAAATGCAAAATGTAACTTCACCATTAGACTCACAAAACTTTGTACTTTCTAACGAAGGTTTGCTTTTTTTTTCTAAAGTGCAGTAATAAGCAAGAAATAGCTGTTAAAAGTAATGTTAAAATTCACTTACTTTATTTTAGGTACTACATATAACATAATCAATTTGTATATAAAAAAAAGCATTTGTTGGATAGCAGAATACATATATAATCGTTCTGTTAAAAAAAATTTCAAAAATATTGATCATGATAGCCGTAGTGTACTGAATGGATTTTATTGAATTATTACATTAAATGGACGCCATTTTAATAGAAATTGTTCACGACTTCCTCCGAAGATGGCACTGTTAATGATGTGTAGAATAAGGTTTAAAACCAGAATATTTCAAATTGAATTATTTTGGACTTTGTTTTTGTCGCATTGAAATGAAGTAAACTAATAATATATGGTGAATTGATAAGTGTAATATAATAATGATTGGATTAATTGCGAATATTTATGAAGCCAAAAATGACATAACCTCAACATCCATGGTTGTTTGTAAACTTTCATGTTTATGTTTACAAGCGATCCCAAAACGTAACTAGATACTCTACAATATTCAATATAAGCAAAATATTGCATCATGTTAGCAAGAGTAATGTTTATTAAAATATCTTAGTGGAACCATTGCAGGGAAATAGGATACATTTTGTTACAAATTAGGTTGCGAGTTTGGTACTCGGCAAAATGATTTTCAAATTTGAACGATCTGGGGGAGGACGTTCTCAAAAAACGATAATTTTTTCTACATCATTTTACACTTCACTTTGGGGACGTTCATTGTCTTGTGTATCTTCACCAGGGGTCTGCAATGGTAATTATATTTTCAATTTGAAAAGTGTCAAAATCAGTTTTAAATATATAGGCAACTTATTAGTGTTCCCATTCTTTACCCCCACGTAGCAGACTTCCGTCATTTTTTGGTCACACATAGTTCACATGTAACGTCAAATAGATATGATAATATTTTCTCGAATTGTGCTGCCGGCAAAAAATGATTATAATAAACAATAAACTTCAAAACTCCCACTAAATATGAAATATACTTTAGGCTAAATTAAAAATAAAAATGGAAAAGTTTATTTAGGATTAAACAATTTACGAAACTAGACCTAACTTTAGGCATTAGAAATAAACCATAAAAGAATTCGTTTTTGGTTTATTCTGTCAAAAAATAGCTATTTTGTTACATTAAATTGACTCTGTCAAAAACGACTAAACGTTTATTTCAATAAGTATTTTAAACTAATAGAATATTTGGGGTCTTCGGTTTAATATTTTTCATCAAATGCTAATATCGAAAAATGTATTTCCAATACAAAAAAACTTTGAGTTGTTACCTGTAAAGTGTGCTTAACAAAATTATTACAAATGTTTTATTTTTAATGAATAACTAAGAAATTAAAAATTGGTTCAATTGTTGTAACATTTACAATGTGTATATAGGTATTTTTGAACAGTAAGTCATTACCAACCAAAAACTTAAAAGGAACACTGTTTTACACAATACGTAGCAATGTAAATGATATAAAACTATTGCTGAAAAGAAGTGAATAACAGGCATTTGTAAATAATATTTTTTAAACCACACATTTTAAGGTCAATAGATAAACGTTTAGTAATAAATATACAAACAGCTTTCGAATTGAAATTGACTTTATTGTTGTTAATATTACATTAAATATTAGTATATAAGGCATGTTTGTAGGTCCATACAGGCAAAGTTTAATCATAGACTATCTTACACTTAACCTGCATAAACCACTACATATCTCTACAAGGAAAATGAGTGAAGCAAATGAATAATTACACAATAATTAAAAAATATACAATTAGGCTATGTTACTACTTATCCAAAATATGCGCCCTGATTTGAACCTTGAATGCAGTAAAAGTAAAAAAGATTTTTATATCCATCTGGAATTGCATTATAAGTAGAAACAGCATTATAGATGAATCTTCTCTGAAACATAGCAGTCAGTTTCTTGGGAATTGTTAAAGTTCTAGTGTGTCTAATATTGATGCAATGCACTTTGGAGTGTGTCATTAATATTTTAGCAATATCCTCTGAAGTCATTTATAATTATTTTATGAACAAAACATAACAAATGATGTTTCCTGCAGTTATCCATATTTAACCAGTGCAACTCTTTTATCTTATGCAATACATGATCAAATTTTTTTAGTCCAAAAACTAAACGACAACAAGTATTTTGAATTCTTTGTATTTGTGTCATAGAAGTGCTATCAAGGTTTGGACCATATATAAAATCACAATATTTAAATAATGACAAAACTAGCTTCCGACAACAGCTTTTTCAATTGTAAGGTTAGTATAGACCGACAAACATATAGTTGTTCAAGTGCTATATACGACCTTTTTATTAACCTTGGAACATGTGACTTAAAGCGTAGATCATCGTCAAGTATTAAACAGAAATTTCTTGAAGAACTAACTAATGGAAGAGGTATTGTTAATTATGACTTTTATCTTATCCTTAACACAATCTCTACTTTTCTCTGTGATGCGAAACAATATCAGCATCAATAGTACCTGCACGAACAAATAATTCATCACTTGATAAATATATGGAATCAATAAAGAGTACTGCTGTTATTTACTATGCACGTAGGTTCGTTTATTACTTGGATGAATCCATAAGAATCAATGCAGCGTGTGATAATACAGTATTGCCCGAAATAAACAGTACTGAAATTGTAATTGTTTTGTATATTTAAAAAATACATATTATTGACACTTTATTATATGTTCTAAATGTGCACCTCCTCGTTCGAGACAGACTTCATAACGATGTTCTAAGTTTCTGGTCATGTTATTGAATAAGGGTTGTCTCAGGGCTGCGAAGAAGACTCTAACGGCATCCTTTAATTCATCGATGGTTTGTGGTGCCCGTTTGAAAACGGCATTTTTAGCCATGCCCCAAATGTATGCGTCTGGAGGTGTGAGGTCTGGAGAATGTGAAGGATAAGGGAAGTCAGTAAATCGTGATATGAATTTGCTTGGAAAATGTTCTTGAAGAAATTGACGAATTGCGGCAGCAGTATGGCAAGTTGCCCCGTCCTGCTGAAAAATTGGTTTCGAAATGCCAAGTTACGTGCACGACAGAATTGACGTAGATCAGGGATAAATCGTGTTAAAATTTGTCTGTATCTATGTTGATTAAGTGTGACTTGCCTACCATTCTCTTCGATAAAGTACGGACCAATGATTCCGTGTCCGGAAACAGCACACCAGACACTCACTTTTCACTATGTAAAGGAACCTCTTGAACCTCATCGGGTCTGGCAAAGCCCAGAAATCGATTTGTGCGACGATTCACATAGCCTGACAAGTGAAAATGTGCTTCGTCTGAAAACCAAACATTTTCAAAAATTCAGGATTTTCATACTGTAACGCGAGAATTCTGGCGCAATATTCCACTCTACTGCGATAATCCCGAGGATGTAGTTGTTGATGTACCTGAATCACATACGAAAATGTACCCAGCTCCTTCAGGATTCTTTGAAAGGAAGTTCTTTTAAATCAAGTTGTAACGCTGTCCTTGCCTGGCTGACTTTCGGATTTTCTAAGATTTGCTCAAAACACGTTCATGGTTATTGTTGTTGTTAACTGTCCTGGGACGCCCCGAGTTTCCTTTTCGTTGGCACAATACACTACCTGTATTTCTAAACTTTTCAATAACCTTCAAAATTACAGCATTACTTGGAGAACGTTTATTAAACCTTTGTGTGAATTGATCAGACACGTATAGCAAACTTGCACCATTACGTCGGCCGATTCCGTATGAACGAAAATAATGCTCTACCAGAAACACTTTCTCCTCTGTACTTAACACCATTTTTAACAATTAGGCCCTACTAATTACTTGTTTGAGGTTTACTTGACAGGTCTATACTAGCTAACTTGAGTGTGACAGCGCACGCATAAAAACACCGCCAACTTAGTTTCAGTACTGTTTATTTCGGGCAATACTGTATTACTTAAATTGAAAAGATTCACATTGAAATCACCTAAACATATTATATTATCCATCATTGGTGCTAAATAAGATAATATATTATCTAGTTCGTCAACACAACTAAGCGGATTAGAGTTTGGGGATCTGTATACTGTGCCTACAGTAAAAGTTTTGCGATTTAATTTAAACATTATCCAAAATATATTCAAGTATACGAGTCAATTGCAAACCAAACAAAATAACCTGACATTTAAGTTCCTTCCTTACGTACACCAACTCCACCCCTGGACCTTTCCTTGTGGTAGCCAACACACTTGGCCGATTTAAAGTGTCACGTTGGTGGTATTGATGTAATGATTGTATCCTTTTTTAACTTTTGAAAGCAAACAAGTTTTCTGCAAACTAGTCGATATAAATTTATTCCACAAATAATAATGACAATGAAACTTAAATCTAAATTTCTTGTATAAAAACTCTAGCAGGTCATGAATGGTTAAACATCAATCGCTAAACATTAATGATTTGTTAACATAAATATTGCACAATAAATAATGCAATTTGGTGACCGTTACCATACACTTGTGTATTGTGTTTGTGTTGGTCTCGTGCTAACAAAACCAACTAAAATTACCGTGTAGGTAATACTGGTTATTCTGATCAGTATCACAGCCACTGCTATCACTATTTGTATCACCCACTTTGATAATTAAAGATTCGACAACATCAAACTGCTGTACTATAGCCCACCATTCCATCATACATTTTCTGCATGTGTGATACATTTTGCCAATATGACCCATCTATTCTTTGCAAAGATTCTTGCCATATCAAGTTGACATTTGTGTCATTATAAAGTTGGTTAAGCCGTCCAACATTTTTATTGTAATATTTTTTACAGTTCGCCCATACCAACTCTATAGGATTAAACTCGCAGTGATACGGAGGTAGCTGCAAAACTTTGTGTCCGTACATTTCTGCTAGGGTATCTATTTCATAAATTTTTGGTTGTGGATGTTTTTTAATTAATGATAATAGTTCCCTTTTTAACGTGTGACTGCCGCAACTAACATTGTGTTTAAACAAGTAATCAATGATATTTAGCATTGTCTAGAATAATTACACTGGGTTTGCTTAAATTAGGAATTAATCGTTCTTCAAACCATTTTGTAAATAATGCTGCATTCATGTCTCCATGATAGTCAGCACTTGGAGATTTTGTAGAATGCAAAAGTGCTGCATTGGGGATGAATCCAGTTTTGTTGCCTGCATGTACGACTATGAACCTGTAATAAAAAATATTTCTATTAAATGTAATTTTAACTTTAAAAACTAACCGTTTTCCTTCTCCAGGAGGTTTTCTCTTTACACTGAGCTTAGAACCATTATGCCAACTCTTCTTAACCCTACATAACGCAATTTTTTTAATAGCCATAAGAAAAATATTTTTGACTGTAAAATTATGCTTACATAAAGGAAAAAATAATTAAAAAAATCTTGATTAACTATTATATATTTATTTTTCAAAATGTTTACTTGTAGCATATATGATACATAATGCTTCTCTTAAGCGATCTTCCTAAGAAGTATGAAATTTTACAAAACAATTATTATTTTTGTTTAGGCAAAAATGTAGACCGCATTTCTGACATTTTATATAAGAAAATGATTTACATGAAGGGTACTTGCATCTCTGGCGAGTTTCTTCGTATATTGGCCAATGACTTGCCCCATCAAGCCTTACGTCTTTTGGTGGAACATAAGAGGTCGTTGCAGAATGTGCCTTTTCAGCTGCAATTTTTTCAGTTTCAGAGGGCCTGCCCTTTTGAATAATTGTCGACGCCTACTTTGCATAAACAACAAGCTATATCTGCTCGAAAATCAGCAAGTCTTATGTTGGTAGTTTCACCACGCTGTTTTTCTACTCGTTTGTAGAGTAACCAAGCATTCACTATCATTTGGTCAAGGAGGTGATAAAATAAACGTATGTACCACTTTTGGAACGAATTTTTATATTGTACCTGCCAATAAGGCTATCCATAAGATCGACGCCTCCCATGTGGCGATTATACTCAGTTATTACATTCGGGCACTCTATCTCAATCCGTTTTTTGCTTTCTGTCAAATCTTTCTAAAGTTGCCTTTGGAAGTGTTCCGGTATATGTAGACAGTAGGCAAACAGTTTTATTATCTTTCCAGCCAATACATGAGATATCGACACCATCATAGTTGCAAACATATTCATGAGATGTGCCTCTTGCCATTTTCTTGAATTCGTTTTCTGTTGGCAGCTTGCAGTTTGGAATTCTGGACCTTCTTACTGTACCCAAAGAAAATATTCCTTTTTTTGCTAGACATGATACCAAAGGAAGGCTGGTGTAATAGTTATCAAAATACAGCACATAATTTTGATTTATGGGAACAATTCTACATAATCGTTGAACTAAATTTCCGGTAGCTCCCAGATCCTCCTCAGTGTTAGGCACGAATTCATGGTTGCCTTTCCAACATATACCTCAAAGTGATAAGCAAAGCCAGATATACCAGCTAGAATAAATAATTTGATGCCCCACTTATGCGGCTTAGCAGGCATATATTGCTTCAGAGAATGCCTGCACTTACTGGCACACATCTGCTCGTCGAGCGATAACTGTTTTTCAAGTGGAATAGATTGATATTTTGACAAAAAGCTGTCAATAATAGGCCTAATTTTGAATAATTTGTCGTAGTTGGGATTATCTTTTGGGACGATTTTACTATTGTCATTGAAATGTAAGAACTGGCGTATTTTGTCAAACCTCTTTTCACTTAATGCTTGTTTTATTTGAGTAAAACCTAAATTGGTACTCAATAGGACCGGATCTTCGGCATATGTACGATAGACATATAAATACATATGCCTAAATATTTACGAAGATCTTGTTTGGTAATATTGGCCGGCTTATTTGGATTTATTTGTAATGAATATAAGTTTGATTCATCAACTATCTTTTGCAGAATGTCTTCAGAAACAAAATATGTGAAAAATGAATACGGAGTACTTAGATTCATAATTTGTGGAGATAATTGTTCAATACCTTTGAAAGATTTCACATCATCATCTAGGATCAAATTCTTTTTCTTCCAGGTGACCGTTTTTTTTTCTTTTTTGCATCCAAAACTTGGTTATTCGATGTTACTAGAGTCACGTTAGTTTCATGGTCTCCTGTCTGCTCGCCTATTACAATCCCGTCTTCAAACTCAATGGTGGCATTACGAATATCAACCTCGTCGATTTTACCTACATCGTCTTCCAAATCGAATTCATCGTCATCCAATCCATCCACACTGCACACGCTATCATCAAATAAATGCTCAGCATACCATTCTAATTCAGCCTCTGTGAGTGGTTTGTGTTTATTCATTATGACGGCAAGTGTGCGTTACTGAATTCACTATGTATCAGCTTTGATACGCTCAAGTCGTAGCCGTATATCGACTGATATAGATAAAATATTTTACTTAGATCGTAAAACAAAACTATACTTACATTTTGCATAATATTTTCAACAATAAACAGTCAATTCTGCTGAAATTTGTGATTATTCCAAACACGTGGTAAACTCTGCAAGACAAACAAACACTACCATCATTTCACGTCCTCTGTCGGCGGAGCATAAAATTGAGCGATTTTAGATCTAATGTAAATTGGAAATAGGTATGTATCAGAATTGCTACACAGCGTTACTAAACGAAAAATATTTAATACACAGTTGGAAACAAGTTAGTTTTTAGGTTGTATCAGATACGATACAATACGTTATGTAGGGTTAACAGAACCTCGACTAAAAATCCACGTCTCATCCAAGAAAACAGGATCATAAAGTTACAATTGTTTGTACATTTCATATGCTCTTAAAAACTTCACTCGTGCAGCAGCAATATGTTCCTGTTCAAGCACAGCCCTTCTACCATCGTCCAATTTAAAAGAAAAACCAATTGTTGATAGAAGTCTCGTCAGACTAGACTGGCTGAAGTTAAAAATTTGAGCGGTTACAATTTCTTGTCGTAAAGATTTAACAGTTACATAGAGCCCTAAAAGCATAATACTAAAAAACACTAAATAAAATTGTTATGAAAACTTTATTACATTTGGAATACATTTCGTAAATTTTTCGTTTAATCGCATCTATTACAAAACCATCTACATCAGACGATTTAGACTTGTTGAATTTTCGGTGCTTGCTCGGTGACTCAGGAACTTTATTTTCTTTTCGGGCTTCTAAAACTCTCTTTTTTTAATGGAACGAAGAGAACTCAGTCCTATCCCACAAGCCTCAGATGTTCGCTAACAATAAGCAACAGTTAAAACACAACATATCACTTGAAAATTTGATTATACCTGCAATACTGACTCAAATGGGGCCAAGGTTCTATGATTATCACGTTCTCTTTCAAAAAATGTTAGAACATTCATCACCAACAACTGAGCTTGAAAGTTCAAATGTTTGTTACGGAGCGTGTTCATTTTGATAAGTGTTGACCAAACACTATTCAATGTGTAGAAGGTTCTTAGTTTAAAAAAAACTGTTTGTTGTATATCAGAATTATCTTTAAAAGAAAAGTAGAGAATCGCAAGTGAAATAACAAAGCACAAATTCTAACCTAACCTTAAAAATGTTTGACAATTAATTACAAACCGAAATATTTTATGGACATACGTTCAGAGTGGTTGCATTGAATTATACAGCCGACGAATATTTTTCTAGCTATCGTTTTTAGATGGGGAAGAGCCAGGTAATAGAGTAGCATAACAATATTGTGTCTGTGTTTTATTCATATGCGCAACGATGAGTCATGCTTGACTTTATTTGATTTCAACTATATCTAACGCTTTGCTTGCTGTTCAACAACTTCGAAATTGCTGAAGGTCATTTACGATGAATAGTTACAGAAATGGAGAAAAACCAGCATCGTACCGTATCCTAGCAACCGTTATTTGCCTAACTTGGAAACGAACCACTAAACTACTAAAGTTAAAATAAAGTAGTTCTCTCTATCATGCGAAAGTCATACCACAAAGGCGGCTATTTTAAAATTAGTTCGTGTTATGAAAATAGAGGGATGCTATCGCGCCCTTAAAGTAGAGAAATCCCTAATGTGAGTCTTCTAACTGACTCGCATGGTAGGAGCATGGGAATCCTTTAAAAAATTTGCTGCAAAATTACAGTGTTGCAACGATATTTAAACCTAATGCTAAATTAAAAAACTTTGTTGAAGACATGGATGTACTGAATGACTTTGTAGTAATACAAGGCGGTTCCAATGCCTTCGGCAATTCAACGAATACTGCGCTTTTAATAAGTATTTTTAAGGATTTAATTGTTAAGCATAAGTATTGTAATTTAATTTTGATGACTATTCTTTATCGATGCGATACTGAAGTGTACAACAATGATATATTTTACTTTAATAGTTTACTTTATGACTTAATTCAGGGATATTCACATGTTAAACTACTAGATGCTAACTTTTAATCTCTGACTCTCTTTTCACAAAACACGAACTTCATATCTCTTTTAAAGAAAAACTACCGATTTGTAAAAAATTCTGTGATGTCATGACTTGCAACTCAAAACCTCTTATTAAAAGTGCTAATAATATGCCCTCAAAGGTGGAAAATTTTATGTTCATGAGGCCAAAAGTATCTGGCTGATAGTTCTAAAAGAATCACGTCATGTGAAGCAGTTCTTGTGTTGTGCTAAAGAGAAGTCGAGTAAGAACGAATTTAATTTTCTATATCTAAATATCCGATCATTAAGGAGTAAAAAACATGAGTTAGATTCATATATTTTTAACAAAAGTTATTCTATTGTTTGCTTAAGTGAACATTGGCTGAAGATTGATGAGGTACCATTTTTTAGTTTTGAAAATCATCAAGTTGCGTCTTGTTTTTATAGGAAACATGGTAGTCACGGAGGCGTAATAATTTATAGGCATAAAGATATTAATTATTGTTGTATGGACAGGGTAAATAAAAGGTCTGTGGAAATGCATTGTGAAGTTACTGATATTCTCTTATCGAAGTCTGGTACTATGCTTATAAATATATATCATTCCCCACTTGGCAACTTTGATATTTTTATTAATACATTAACTAAAATTTGTAATGAAATTGATTTTACAAAATTGGTTGTAATTTGCGGGAACTTTAACGTACGTTTTAACCTAAATACAAATGATGCTGTTAGAATAACAGACCTTTTATGTTCCTTTAATTTGGTTTCTGTATTTCATTCCAGTACGCATAGAAATAATCAATTGGACAATATATTTACAAATTTTTACACGAATAAACTTTATAGATCTGAATTTCAAAAAATTTCAGCTGCTTTCTCTGACCATGATGGTATTAAAATGATGCTGCCTATGTCTACCGATATATTTGTGTGCCATAAGCTTGTACAATTTTTTAGAAAAATTACTACTATTGGGATGATGCTGATGTTTGATGTATTAGAAAAGTATGATTGCAATTTTATAGGTGACCACAACATAACTGTTAATGAAAAGATGCATTTATGTATACAGGTTTTTCAAAGTAACCTCGTTAAGTGTTTTCCACTAGTAAAGAGCGGTTATTCTAAGAAAAAAAGAATAGGCTGGTTTAATGATAACATTAAATGCCTACGGGATAATTTTGAAACAGCTCATAAACGATATTTACTTCATCTTACAGATTATAATAGAATAATATGAAATAGATGTAGATCAACCTATCGCAAAGTAATTAAAGAAGCAAAGCAAGAGTAAAGGCTAATGACGAATTTATAAAAAAGTCCAAGAATCCAGCTAAAGATATGTGGAAATTGATAAAACGGTTTGTTCTAGTCGAGAAGCAGAATAAAGAATCAAATTTGACATGTGATGATTTCAATGTGTATTTTGCTAATATCGCCAGTAATATTATATCTAGCTTATCTCACACAACGGCAACTGTTGATAGTCTAACTATGAATACTGTATTACCCACTGATTTAAAATTTTCTTTTCATTTGGAATCTGTTTTGGCAGCTAGAGATACAAAAAATACCTTAAAGAACACAAATTCTAAGGATTTGTATGAATTGAATTCTATAATCATAAAATCATTAGCTAACACTTACATTATACCATTCACAAAACTTATTAACCTTTGTATTCAATCTAGTACTTTTCCAGATTCATGCAAAGTTGCGAAAGTAATTATTCTCTTTAAAGAAGGAGATATAAATGAGTTAAATAACTATCGTCCTATATCCATACTGCCTGTTTTTGCAAAAATTTTCGAAAAAGTTCTAGTTAAACAAATTTCTTTGTATTTTGAAGATAACTTATTTAATGCAGGGTAATTTGGTTTTAGAGCGCATAAATCTACCACTTGTGATATTGTATCATTATTGCAGTAGATATCAGGCTGTCCTAAAAAAAAGGAATTCGTCCTATTAACACTCGTTGATTTTTCCAAAGCTTTTGATTGCATACCACATCCCATACTAATTAAAAAGCTGGCTTTATATAAATTTGATAATAACAGCTCTCAACTTATTGATTCATCTTTGACAAACAGGCAGCAGTTAGTCTCAATTAGAAACAATCAGTCTTCTCTAACCATATTAAATTATGGAGTTCCTGATGGTTCGATTTTTGGACCACTTCTATTCTTAATCTATGTTAGTGATCTCCCTGATAATATTTTCTCCAAACCTTTGGTGTATGCTGATGATACAACATTTATTAAGAGTTTACCGGATGTTAAAAATATCATCAATTTAGCCAAACAAACCCTCAGCTCAGCTGATGTTAGGTTTACAACTAATCAATTATTATTGAATTCTCGGAAAACACAGCATATATTGATCTCGTTAAGAGACTTTGAATTTGAAAATGCAGAATCAGTGAATCTTCTGGGAGTATGTACGGATGAAGATCTCAAATGGGATTGCCATGTTGATAAATTGTCTAAAAAATTTAATTCGGTCATATATCCTTTGCGTAATTTGAAGGAGTCAGTCTCACTAGGCACAACAATGATAGCATACTTTGCCATATTCCAATCGCAGTCGTCTTATGCTCTGTTAGCTTGGAGCCATTCGGCTTTTGCCAAAAGAATTTTTTCAATTCAACGTCGTGCAGTGAAAGTAATTGCAAATTTATCGTATACTGAAGATTGCCGGCATTACATTAAATCCTTAAAAATTATGACTTTGCCTTCAATGTATATTTATTAATGTGTTTTGTATATTCACAATAACACTGATCAGTATTTATCTCATAGTGAATTTCATAGTTATAATACCCGCAATAAATCTAAATTTTGTTTGCCGTAGCAAAGACATCAAAATCGAAATTTAGTATTAACTAACTACAATCTGCTACCATGTTCACTAAAGCAATTGCCTTTTAAATCTTACAAAGCTAAACTGAAGATGTTTTTTATTTGCAACGCATTCTGCTCCTTAGATGAGTTCCTGCAAGTAAACTAAGAAATTTTTGATGAATTATAGTTGATTTGTTATTGACATGTTAATACGTTTCAACTTCTGTCTGTCGATGTACTGTAAAATGTATGTTTCTATTGTTAATTTATAGGTGACTTCTGACGATTGTAAAAATTGTAAAATTTAACACATGAATAAAATTATCTATCTATCTATCTATCTATAATGATTTTGGGATCAGGCTGTTACAAGGATATCACTGACGAATATTTATTAATTTAACTTCTCATAAATTTTGATTACGATTAATATTGTAAAGGGTTACATGCCAATAAAGTAGAAGTTGATGGAGTATAAACAAATTCTTCAGTGATCAGATAGAAAGATCTACCAATATGGCGTTTTGCAATATCGAGTAACGAAGTAACGTTTATTCATTTTCACTAAACACACTGGTAGTTACCTTAAATAAATTTCTTGTTGCGATCCATCAAAAAAGGGCTACCAGTCACATGATTCCGTCGCAGATCTTCGTAATATGTGAAATATAGTATGCACCTTATGGTTACGTCTCTTTCATTATTTTCGACTGTTATAAAAAATTAGCTGCAAAATCACAATTTTTTTAGAACAATTATTTTATTATTTTAAAAAATATTTTAACTCCAAATTTTATGTTTATTTGAAGTTAACAACAAATATATCATTCATTGTGTAGGTTAACTCAGAATAGGATACTACGCGTCTAACCAGTTCCAGGAATGAAGACTAATGATAATAATATTATTTAAAATGTGCCATTTCTTTTTATTTTATAATGTCGTTGATCTCGTTTCGACGTGCCACATTCTTAACACTTTTTACTAATTGGTTGCTTAAAATATGTGACACTTTTTTTTCAAAAAGAGAAAGAAAAGTTTACTTTTTGTATCCAAAACATATGTTGCCGTGGAAACTATGAACATAAAATTTCAAATTCAAACCAGTGCATATGTTTTTGCCAGTACTTAAAATTTCATACATAAACGTACATTTTTTTATTTGACATTTAATGTTCATCGCGTTTGTATGGCCTCTTAATTTTTTGATAAAATATGAGGATGTATTGAGTAACTAATAGATAAAATTTGTTAAGAATAAAATATTCAATAACTTCTATTTGATACATTTTTCTCCAAAACTTATATTGGAGATATATTCTGCAATTAAAAACTTAACACGATAAATTGCGAAATGGGACATACGATATAAAATAATTAGTTAGAGTTTTATATACATACTATTTTGACTAAATCCAAAAATTTTCAGCAATTTTAAAGCATTATGAAATGTCAATTCTAATCAATTCATTTCTATTTCTTCTTTCCTAAATTTCTTATTCTGCGAACTTCTAAGGTTATGTATGTGTTTGTCTTTGTGGTCTGTGTCCTACATTTTACTCGTAAAGTTTGCATGAAATCAACCTACATTCCCCTTTTTCTTTTTTTTGTATTACTACTTCGAGTATTTAATGCGTGAATTTATATTGTTGAAAAACCGTTCTTAACTGTAGTATTATTTCTACATCAAAGCAAACTGTTCCAGTACTGTATAGATATGTACATTGTATAGATGTGTATTATAATAACAGAAGTATAAGAGTGAATAATAAATGTTAGTGATTATGGGCGAAGCGGTGCACCAATTCAATCAAAGGGAAACGAATAATAAGTGATCAAAAGCTAATGGCATACAATTTTTATGTGTAACATGTCGAAGTAATTGGTAAAACCGCAACTGTAAAGCAGACTGCTATAAAACTTGGCATGGGTCAAAGCACTGTATGCATAGTAATGGATAACTCCATATGATTGTGTAGTCTAAGAAAATCCCTACACAATGCCGGATAAGGATAGATATTATGAATTGGCTTCTAGATAAAGAAATTAAAATTGAAGATCGTTATCTAAAGCTTCAGTAACTGGAATTGGTTAAATTGTACTGTATTTTGCATCTCACCACATATGTTACTGTTGAATTGGTGAAAAATAACGGATGAATAAAACAACAATCACCCCCCTACGATTGCAGTTTAAATCCTATAGAATTGATATGGGTTAACGTTAGAAAATATGTTGCTGCACATAACAGTACATTCAAATTATATGTTGTAAAAGCTCTGTTTCAAGATATCATTACAAGAGTAACTTCTGCTGTGTGGAAAAGTTGTGTCGATCATGGTATCGGAAAGGAAAAAAAACACAGTTTTGAAATGTGACATTGCAGATGTGGTTGAAAAATTAGTGATAGGTGTAAATTCGAATTCAGGTAGTGAAACAAGTGATAATGATATGGTTCCGTTATAAGTTGCTTATACAGTAACAGTAATGCCTACATCCTTTTCGGTATTTTACTATAAAGTTTAATCACATGCATCATGATTCTATACATAGACATGGTCTTATGCCATTTAATTATTTACTATAAATATAGAAAATTTCATAAAAGTGCGTAATATTGTATTGTTAAAAAAAGTATTTTATGTATAACTACTATTAAAATTTATTTATAAATAGTAGTTTTGTTTTTGGTTATGTCGAATGTCCAATAAATAAGGTTAAGTAACTATTTTGAATTTCCCACTCATATTGTATAAGTTATATGCTGTAAAACAGTATAAAAATAGGGAATTCATCCAATATGGATGGTTTACAAGTCCCCCTTACTACAACTAAGTTTTGCACATGATCAGAGTCGGTGGTATTGCAGCATTATTATTTTTAAGTATTAAATATTTCAGGATTGATCTTCATCTTTACCATCTTGTTAAATGAACTTATGGTTATAATTTCAATTTTAGGATATCCGTTTAATGTTTTAGGTGCAATATAAGAAAAAGCAGATTTGTACATGACAGTATTATGTTGAGGTATATTTATTTTCAACTGATTTCGCGTATTTTTATTATGTTTATCCTTCCTACATTTAAGTCTATGATAAAGGTATTTTGGTGTTTGAGATTTGTATATTTTGAACAAAAAGTGTTGTAGATGGTTCTCGGTACGACCAGCTCTCTACTTTATTCTTTCATAGAATGGATTATAGTATTCTGAGAAAGGTTGGTAATTTAGACACCTGATGGTCAGCATCTTTACAAAGGATTTGATCTGTCTCCCGAATGTTACTCAACATAACTTACTTTTGAATTTCTAGGTTTCCCATAAACAGAGAAAGATGGAATTGGTATTAAGTAACCACCGCTGCGGTGAAAAGGGAGGTTTTATTTCTTTATTTGCCGCAACCTAACCTTTTCGTGTAAGATATTATTGTGTTCAATTTCGATGAATTTTAGAATTTACAGAACTTTGATTTGGTTGGGCCTTTGAAAGTTTTAAGACATTTAAGAGTGTTATGATTTGAATTTCATAGTCTAGTATTTCTGACACACATCTGATACACAATTTGTTGACGCGTAGGAACGTCGCCGTATGCACACAGCGACCAATTCTAGGCCTGTAAAAATTTCTTTGTTTGTGTAGATAGTTGATTGCTCTATCTTTATTTAGTAATGCAGAAGTTTCATATATGTTCATCTCATTAGCTGTTTTTGTGCATTTTTGTGCGTATCTTAAAAGAAAACGTTTAATTATATTCAGTGTGTGATTTTTATAAACAAAACTCATTATTGAAGTACATGCCTATACAAAGTGTGGTGATTGGTTAGATACTTATAATAATAAATTTCTTCCATATTTCAAAAATCTGATATTTACAATATATAAAATTTAATGTATTATAGGTTAGGAACGTTATAATTAGTTGTACCGTGTTTGTACTGCTTATACTAACTTTTGATTAAACGATTATGCTGATTCTGAAAATTCCCCGCCGAGCGAACTAAATTACTCATTTAAGATTATTAATTGCTCAAAAGCGATTGCATAATTAATATATAATTTAATAGTAGATAAAAATTTTTTGTATGGGACATATGATTTTAACGATTATTATTTTGATACGATAATTTTCATCAAAGTACGATAATTTTTACTCTTTAGGCTTTATCAACAATATTAGTCGTAGTATTCATCAGAGTCAGTAATTATGAACTACTACAAACATTTTTCGGGAGCTGAGAAGCCAAAAGAAACTGAAAAACGTGAAAGAGCAAAGCTACCCAAGCTGACTTCTTTTAACTATCGTGCTGAAAAGAATACTATTGAATTATCAGACAGACTGAATCTTAACCTGAAAATGACGATAAAGATAACTCATGCACTTTCGAAATCATGACTCCACCGTTATCGACACACTCAACGTCAACACCCAGCACATTCAAGTCAGTTACGACGAGTGTTGCGGAAGAAAAGGGCAAGAGGAAGAAGTAATTTTATCGACGTATGTTTCTATTGCACAACAACAGTGTTAAACCTCAGTACAGAAGGATGTAATTTCAGCAGTATTCTCTGCGATTCTGATAAAAGATTTATTGCGAAACACAGGGCATGTCAACCAGAGAATGTGCAATTTCCCAAAAATGCTGAAGGTCGATCGTTCAGTTTGATGTACTGCTCCCAAAAATCTAAGTCAGGAATCGTGTATAGAAGAAATTGGCTGTGTTACTCACCAACATTAGATGTGGTTTACTGCAAACTTTGCTGGGTTTATTGGAGATGGAGTAACGGACAATTAAATTGGACAAATGGCTTTAATTGTTGATGTCATATTTCTCGAAGTATCACGTTTCACGAATCTTCCAACAATCATCTACTTGATTGCAAGATATATAACAAATAAAGGCGATAAAACCTTCGACATGGACTTGGGTTAAAGTGTTGCAACGAGTTATTAACGTTAGATTAACTTTGGCTGAAAATAATGTATCGTTTAGAGGTGACAGCAAATCGCTATATGATGGTGAACATAATTGTGGCAATTTTCTAAATATTATCAAGTTATTGTCAATTTATAATCCTGTTTTGAAAAAGCCGTTGTCAAAGAAAAAACTCTGTAAAGTATTTGTCACCAACCATTCAGAACGAAATTATCGGCCCCTTACCTACAGAGATGAAAACTGAATTGAACAGCCAAATCAATGAATCTCCATTTTTTTCATTAATAATGGATACAGCTCAGACTGTTGCGAAAATTGATCAGGTAGGTTTTGTAGTAAGATTTGTCAATCTAAACAAGACATCGAACATGCAAATATTATACGTTATGTTGTTATAAAAGAAGTTTTTCTTGGTTTCGAAGAATGTGTAAGGCAATCGGTTGAAGATTAATTTGAACGTTGAAAAACTGCGCGCTCAAAATTATGATGATGCAGCTAACATGAGCGGAGTTTACAATGGTGGGTAGGCAAAGTGTTGGAGAAACAGCCTAATGCGTTGTATGTACACTGTAATGCACATAATCTCAATCTTGTAATCAATGACTGTAAAAATTTCGAAAGAATTGCAAAATTTGTTACCACATTATGCAAAAGTCGGTATGCATTTTTTTCACATAGTATAAAATGATCAGCAACCCTAACGGAAATGTTCGAATCAAAGGAACACACCTTAAAACGTTTGTGTTCTACGCGGTGGTCGTATCGTTATGATTCTCTTCATAGCCTAAGGTTTTACTATCGGAAATTTTACAAGTTTTGACAAAACTAACCTTGACAAGTTCGAAAGCAACCGAAAGAAATGAAGCACTTGGATTAAACAAAAAACACAACAATTTTGAAATAGTTGTAATGATAGTAATGGAATATAAAATCTTGAGCATCACAAAAGTTGTATCCAGTGCACTGTAGAACAAAAATCAAGATATTCGAAAATCATCGAAACTTTTAAAAAGTGCTAAAGGACGTATTGCAGAATTCAGGGGAAAATTTGAGGAAGTTGTAATTGAAGCAGCTGATTTAGCTCGCGATTGGGGAATTGATCCAGGTTTCAAAAACCACAGAAACCGTAAAGTCAAAATCTAATTCGGTGAGTTGTCATGTGATGAACGACTACTCAACGCCCAAGACAACTTCCATGTGTCGGTGTTTAATCTAAAGTTAGACGCTTTTATATCAACTTAAAAATCGATTTGAAGGCTAAATAGCGTAGTTCAAAGATTTTAAGCACTTTCTCCTTCGGTCTTGAGAGATCACTTTGATGCTGATTTGGCACTCCTATCTGAGAATCTGATCAAGTTGTATTCCGATGATATATATGATTCGCTTTCGCAAGAAATTGTATCATGGAGACGCATTTATAGATATCAGATCAATACAGACATTTCGATTAATGACTTGGCGAAATTAGTTATTTGCGATCAAATGATCTCGAGTTCGTTTAAAGAAATCTGCTGTGCTTTCATCTTATTTTTAACGATTATTATAACGGTAGCCAGTACGGCGAGATCATTCTCAATCTTAAAATTGATTAAAAATTATTTGAGAAATAAAATAATGCAGCACAGATTCTCTTGCTTGGCAATCTTATCAATAGAAAATGAAACAGCCAGAACTTTGAATCTCAATAAAATAATTTCATTATTTGCCAATCCAAAGGCAAGAAAAGAAGATTCTTCTTGGTATAAATAGATTAGCATTAATTTTGTTGTGTTATTACGTTTGTTACCATGATTGTTACTACTTACCATTGTACTTGTACTAATCAACCATACATTTTTGTGTTATTTTAAAGTGCACTTTTTTTGTAAAATGGTAAAGGATGTCCACTGTAGTCTTGTACCAGGGCCCGGTTTTGAAATGGTACGTCCCTGAGTATATGTGTTCATCATCATTAGGTCTAAACTTAAATATATCATCATTAGATCTTCAGTCCTGTAACTGGTTGGACGG
Source organism: Platerodrilus igneus (assembly GCA_036346225.1). Taxonomy (NCBI): domain Eukaryota; kingdom Metazoa; phylum Arthropoda; class Insecta; order Coleoptera; family Lycidae; genus Platerodrilus; species Platerodrilus igneus. The sequence goes on from JARFIW010001251.1 coordinate 530,063, forward strand.
GTACCCACATTGTTTTCTATTTTGAACTAACCTACACATTTCTTTCAAATTTGCATAGTCTTCATTTATCACTATCTGCGTGCGATAGTCTGATTTAGGTCTATCTCTACCTCGTTTTTCCTATCTCTGCTTGTAATATATCCCGTACTATTCCCCAGAAATGCCTTAGAACGTATTCTGCCCTTATATTTCTCCGATTTTTTTGTTTTCACAGATATTTTTATTCTCATACTATTTCTGTAACCTATTTGTTATTAACTTTGTCTGTTCATGGTATCATCCTCATATACCTGAAGCACATTCCAAAAGGCTTCTATCTCTTTCTGTCTGCCTTTCCTACAGCCCCTGTTTCATAGATGTACTGTGCCGTGCTCTACATATATGCTTTCAACAATTTTATTCTTGTTTCTATGTTTGTTGTCTTTGAACATAACCGCTGTCTTTTCTTGTTAGATGCAGTTCGGTTTCCTATTGTTTTACAGTTATATACCCTATTTCCCTGATATTCAGTGGTATGTGAAGGTGGTGAAGCAGTCTGTGGCTGCCAAGTTCCCGCAGCACTTGAACATTTGCCGAATGAATAGTTTTTCCAATATATCCTTTGGCACAATCAGCATTAGTTGAAAATATTTCACAGCCAACACCTGTAGTTGTTTATAATTATCATCATATTTAAGTGCACCTATTTTTTTTGCCATTTGCTTTTTCGTCTTGAAATTAATTGGATGCGTACCTCCACTTACTTATATTCTGAGCTAGCCTACACAGTTCCCTGAAATTCCCAATATAAAGCCCGGTTCCCCTTCTATTATTATCTAATTATATGCCCTATTTCAACGAGATTCAGTGGTATGTGAAGGGGGTTAAGCAGCCTGTGGCTGCCAACATCCCCCAACACTTAGACATTTGCCGAATTAATAGTTTTCCAGTAAATCTTTTCGCACAGTTAACATTATTCGAGAATATTGCGCAACCAATACCTGTAGTTGCTTATAATAATCATCATGTTTAAGTACAGTTACTTTTTTTCATCATTAGGTTTTCCGTCGTCAAACTGGCTGGACGCTTACCTCCATTGATTTCTATTCTGAGCTAGCTTACACATTTTTCTAATATTTCCACAGCCTACATCTTTCACTATCTGTGTGCAATAGTCTAACCTAGGTTTACCTCTACCTTTCTTTTTTCCTATCTCTGCTTCTAATATATTCCGCATTATTTCCTCATGCCGTAGTATGTGGCCTATCATCCTATCTTTCCTATTTTTACTGTTTTCCATATATTTCTTTCTTCCCTTACCATTTCTAGTACCTCTTTTTTCTTAACTTTGTCTGTCCATAATATTTTCCTTAAACGTCAATAGCACCACATTTCAAAAGCTTCTACCTTTTTCCGGTTCAGGCTTCACAGCCATACAGTGCTGCGCTTCACACATATGTTTTAAGCAATCTTTTTCTTGTTTCTATGTTTGTTGTCTTTGAACACAGTAGTGGCTTTTTCTTGTTAAATGTTAGCACGACCTTGTGCTAATCTTTGTTTTATATCTTTTGTGCTTTTCCCATCTTCCGTTATTTTGCTTCCTTGGTAGCAGAAATCCTTAACTTCTTGTAAGTTCTTGTTACCTATTTGCATTCTGGTTTTTGATTTATTTTTTCCTCTTTTGCATACTAGTACTTTAGTTTCATTTTTGTTAACTTTCATACCGTATTTCTCTGTTAGAACCGTTTCCATTTGATTAAGAGAAGCTTCTAACTTTTCCTTGCTAGATGCTAATACCGCTATATCATTTGCAAATCTAAGCATATCAATCTTTTTTCCCTGCATACTAATTTCAAATGTCTTCCTGCATTTGACAGTATTCATTGCCTCTTCAATGTACAAGTTAAAAATTAATGAGGATAGGGCACATTCCTATCTCGCCCCTTTCCTAATATTTACTTCTCTTACGTTCCTGCTCTAATACTATTACCTTACATGTGTTTTTTTCTAATGCTCCATCCGAGGGTACTGTATTGGCCAGGAAGCGAGTTTTTTTACTTGGAAAATTTGGAATTTTGCCGAACCCTTGCTGTACCAAGCAAGGTAGGGATCTTTAACGTGCGTGACAACACACACACGGGACCTCCATTTTACCGCTCATCCGAACGAGAGTGTATTTTAGTGAAAAATGCTCGCCTAACATTCTTCAAGCGGACCGTGTCGGGATCTAATTCTATTACCGCTGTTTGCTCTTTGTACTATCCGTCAATTCCTAAAACTCATATGTGCTTTTTTTTACAAAAGGACTGATAGACGTTTGTTGATGATGCTTTCCATTTTCAATTTTTGAAGTGCAGATTGTCAAGATTTATTTTCTGAATCGAAATATTAAGTTTTTTATGAGTTAAAAGCTCATCACAGCAAGTTACCTACCATCTGCTGTAAAAGCGCGGGTTGGGGTGAGGTAGCGTAGGGCGGGACAAAATGTCGAAATGCAGATTTCATTAGAAAAGAATATGAAGTATAGTACTCCGCCTACTTGGTTTATGAAGTACCAGGGAGCACATATATACGGCAGTGCTGTGGAACTTATTAGTCCAGTTATAAACCTCACAGATATTTTAATTATACATGTTCTCTAACATTTATAATCAGTGAAAACCTTTGAAATTCCGATATCTAATGTAAAAAAATTATTAGGGAACAAGAAATTATAAGATTTAACATTCCTACATTTGCATCGCAGTTATTTTATAATTTCTAATATGCAATTGACAAAGCTGTTACATTAATTAGTTGGTCAATAAATGGAAAAAAACAGAATAATTGTTTAAACGTATCTTTATTAGAAAATGATTAGGTAAAGTTTCAAGTGGGTTTTGATTACAGTTTCTGAAAAGCTACAAATATTGGTTTCTTTTCTTATCACACATTTGCTTCCTTTATCATTTTCTAACGTCGAAATAATAAACAAAGTGACCGCAACGGCCAAGTATGTTTTATTTCAGGGATTTTTTTACAATTAAAAATAGATATAAATATAAAATACAAATTTTTAGTATGTTTACATTGCTATTACATATTTAAAATTCTAGTGAATCGGACACAGTAAACATTCCTCTAGTAGAATAAAAATGCATGTCTTGCATTTTTAAGTAGTCCTATATAGTATATTATTTCAAAATTTTTTAAAAAATATAGAAGACTATCCCAATGCAGTCTTTCATTATCATTTGCCTCAAAACTGGGGAATACCAATTACCTACTTCACTAAATAGGAAACCCAATAAAAATTTATATAAATCCAAGGTTTATGAAGAACAACTCATTTCTATAATTGCTGAGACGCTAAATAATTTTCATAATGAAAGTTATAAATAGATTTGCGAGCAATTACGACTATAGTCGAAAACTCTCATAAGGATAGTTTGATCTCAATAGATGTTTGTTGTGTTTTGTTTTATATAGCATGTATTCGAACTATTTCTGTTTTACAATAGTGTGTGACATGGAAGTTCTAAATTTTTCCACAGCAGCACATTGCAGGTGCATTTTTCTAAAAAATACTAATATTTGATTTATTCCATAAATAAAGTGAATTGTAGTGTGCAATTTTGATGAAAATTCATAAAAATTATTCACACATTTGGGAAAGTTACTGGTTTTGTTTAAATCGCTCTATTATCAGAAAAAAAAATTGTTTTTCAGTTAAAAAAAACTTAAATGACTTTCCTACATAGACAATTATTTTATAAGTAACTTTTATTAAAACCGTTTTTAATTTGGGTGCCTAATAGGAAAGAAATTCGGATATTTAGAAATTTCAAGATGGCCGCTACTGTAATGAGCTCTTAAGTAGTGTTCATTTCTTTTTTCAAAGTAATTAAAACTGTATTACAAAACAAACACATCTTTTTATCTTTCTAACATTTGAAATATTTAATAGATTGTGTTACCACCAGTAGTCACTGAGAAATTCATTTATAGCATTCTTTATGTAATTCTATTAATTTTTAAATTGTCTAATCTATATAATTAAATACTAATTTACACAAGATCTACCTTTTTTCAATACATTGAGGCCGCATGCTCCCCGCCTATGGATAAGTGTACGTAATAGTTTTCTAGAATATTTGCACTTCCATCAAGAACGCTGTTGAAATATGTAACAATTTTTCAAAAACATTATTAAAGTTTCTAATTGAATATAAAAAACATCCGAGAGTAAACGCTCCTGACCTAAACCGGAATACAAGAAAGAAGAAAATGTATTGAAGGACAGAAAAACGTTTGTCGTTACCAGTTCATAAATTTTACTCGTGGTAAGAACATAAAATCCATCGTAAAAATTATGGCAAACGTATAATTTGCTTAAACAGAAAGTGGCATATATGTATGTGTGCTCTATACAAATATGACGATTGTTAACTGATGGACTTTTTTCCTCAAAGGTAAAAACTATTAGTTTCATGTTAATTTTGATAAATTTAATTTACGCTTAATTGTGTAACAAAATACTTTAACGTTTAAATTATAGACACAGTCAAGGTTGTTTATAATATAAATTTAAATGTACTGCTTATAATGTCAAAGGAAGTTAGAATTGATTACAAGGACAAGTGTGTAATTTAACTGTACCAGAAACAAACAGCTTTAATAAAAATCGATAATGAGGTAACAAAAAGAAGGATTAAGGGTGTAAAATAGGGATATATTCTATCACCAATGGAATTTAACTTGTATATAAAGTAAGCAATAATTAAAATAAAAGAAATAGAAAAATAGGTGTCTTAAGAAAATATCATTCAGATACAGCGCCATGCGGGTAGGTGGGAATATTTGCAGAAACAGATGGAAACTAGAAATGGAACTAAAGGTGCATTGTACAAATCAGAGTTAAACCCGAGTTAAACCTAACCCTAGGTTAAAATTCGATATACGTTGTATAAAGGTCACTACTAGGTTGGCGTCGGTTTAAGTCCGGTTTAACTAAACATGCAATTTGGGTTGGTTTAACCCCGGATTAAGCATTCATAACCTCACTTCATGGACAGATATTCGGTTCCTGCATTTTGTCCATATGCTTGTCGAATACATTTATTAAATAATGGTTTTAAGAAATGCTGAAAGATTGGAGAAACTTACTGATGATGACAAATTTCTTGAATTTGTAAATAGTGTTTTAAGGGCTCCACGTATTATACGTGAGAGGGTGAATTATTATCAAAATTAGAATGATGGTGAATTCAAACAGAAATTTCGTTTATCTAAAAACGTAGTACAATATATAATTACCAAAATTGAAAGAGAAATAGCTTTAAAAACTAACAGGTAAAATACGTATCAGAATCAAATATTCCACTAATATTTGGTATTTTCACGCATTATTTTTTATTCTATTGTTGTCAACATCCGTCTTTGTACTTTCAATTGCAGAAGCAAATTGGTTTACTGTTTCTAGTAGAAGGATATTTTCTTTTTCTGAAAATTTTTTAGCGCGTTTTCGTTTTTCACTTGAACACGACATTTTACCATAAAAGGATGGAAAAATGTATTATTCTATTACAGCAACAAAATGAGAAGATCCGAAAATTTGAACACTTTTCCACAGGATACGATTGAAAAATTCCTATTTGACATTCTTTAAACGACAACAAACAGATTATCGTGTTACAATAAGTATACGTGAATTTAAACTTGCAAAAGTGTACATTTCACTACTACCAACACACAAAAATGTCGAACTAAACTATCTGAAAATATTTCGTTCTGGTACAATGGAAAACGTTTTTAAACCAAAGTTAACTAATCCTGAAGTTAATTTACATTGATACATACTTATTTATGGTTCCGGGTTGGGACAGTGTCATTTTATAAACTAAGGTCGACGTTTCGTCCACTTTTGTTTAAGGTTTCATCAGGACAAAAAAGAAAATGAAATACAAAATAATAATAATAAAAATAAGAATGATAAAATATTAATTAGACAAGTGTAAAAAGTATGAAGAGTTACTTCTGAACTAGCAGACTCACCAGCTCATTTAAGCCAAAAGGTGTCCTGTAGCAAAGTAACTGGTGAAAGTAGCGAAAGTGGTGGTTTATATAGGGCGAGAACTTGATGCTTGAGTGATCATGAATAGAGAGGAGTATGTAACGGATCGGTGAACGTTACGGTTTTGCTTTTGTAAACATAGACTCGTTTTGCAAATGCGAGAAAGGTAGTAGCCATCGTCTTTGTTTAAATTGTTAGAATTTTAATAAATTTAAACTAAGACGATGGCTAGTACCTTTCTCCCTTGGAAAACGAGCCTATGTTTACAAAAGCAGAACCGTAACGTTCAGTGATCCGTTACACACTCCTCTCTATGCATGATCACTTAAGCATTAAGGTTCTCGCCTTATATAAACCACCATTTTCGCTACTTTCACCAGTTACTTTGCCACAAGACAGCTTTTGGCTTAAATGAGCTGGTGAGTCTGCTAGTTGAGAAGTAACTCTTCATACTTCTTTTACTTTTTACACTTGTCTAATTAATATTTTATTATTCTTATTTTATATTTATATTTCATTTTCTTTTTTGTCCTGATGAAGCCCCTTACAAAAGTGGCGAAACGTCGACCTTAGTTTATAAAATGACACGGTCCCAACTCGAAACCATAAATATTTATAATGACTCCCGCCGTGAAAGCCTCCGACAATACGTTGACACAACCCACCCTAAATAAAATAAAAGTAATATTAGTGAGAGTTAGGCATGGATATCAATAATATCAAAACAAAAATGACAGTAAATCTAGTGTCAAAGTAAAGGGGTATTGCTGCTAGGAAATTAAATTACAAATGAAAATGACAATAGTGATAATAGGGATTTTAAACTATAATAGCCAAAGGAAGAAAAAACTAAAATGCGTTTGATGGCAATTTGCAAATTGTCAGCAAAGAAAATTAACATTCTAATATTGATCAATTTTTGTTTTATGGTAGTACTTTTTAATAGTCACCTTCAGCATTTATTACTGAGTTTGGCTAGAAAACGTTTTCGGCAGTATTTACATTATACAGGGTTATTACAAATGAAATAGACAGTTTGGATAGGTTATAGAACGTTTATTTTTGAAAAGTTAAGATTATTACTTATATGATTATAAAGAAGAAATGATTAAGTTTTTATTTAAAATTTTTACAAATGTTCAATGTGTGCACCTTTGGTAACACGACAGATATCAACACGGTAGTCGAATTCTTGCCACACGCTATTAAGCATGTAACGGTCAACTGTAGCAAGAGCATTTGTGATACGTTGTTTAAGTTCGTCGATATCAACAGGAAGCGGTGGTATGAAAACTTTGTCTTTTACATAACCCCATAAGAAATAGTCGCAGGGTGGCCTCGGCTTAAGCACAAGGTTTTCCTCACTTGCACGGACGATCCATCGTCTAGGAAGATGTTCATCCAGATATTTTCTGACCTGTAAGTGCCAGTGAGGCGGAGCTCCATCTTGTACAAAAACGAAGTTATCACTATCTTCCTGTAGTTGAGGCATTAACCATTCGTGTAACATGTCCAGATAAATTACTCCGGTTATTGACACTTCGTGAAAGAAGAACGGGGCCCGTAAACCTTTTCACGAGATAAAGCGCAAAACACGTTAACTTTAGGGTAATCGCGTATATGTTGTAAAGTCGCTCTTGGGTTTTCTGTGCCCCATATCCTTACATTATGTCTATTAACTTTTCCACTAATGTGAAAGGTATATTCGTCACTGAAAATTAGGTGATTAAAGAATGTGTCATCATTTTCGAGACATTGTTGCATCTCCAGACAAAAATTGTTACGTACGACTTTATCACCGGCATTTAAACTTTGTACTAACTGCAATTTATACGGTTTCATTTTCAAACGTTTCCGCAGAATTTTCCACACAGTAGGTTGAGGAAATTGCAATTCTAAACTTGCTGATGTAGTCGATTGTCTTGGACTTCGTAAATAAACATCACGAACACTATCGATTTGTTCTTTTGTAACAGGAGGTCTTCCAGTACTCTTTCTTTTACAGACATCCACTATTTTCGAAACGTTTATACCAGTCATAGATTGATTGCCTTGTTGGTGGTGTTTTACGGTATTTTGTTCTGAAATGACGCTGCACAACAGTAACAGACTTTGTTTTGGCTAATTCAAGAACACAATAAGCTTTCTCCACTTTAGTAGCGGCCATTTTGCTAGACTGGTCGTTGTTTTAACAGCAGTACCAACCTAACAGTTGTACCAACATAAACTTTAAAAAATTCCCTATAAACCTATCTCGCTTACTATATATTCAAATACACCAGTCTGATTTTTTAAAGGCTATCCAAACTGTCTATTTCATTTGTAATAACCCTGTATAACAAAAAAAAGCTTTTGAGATGCAATACTCGATACTAAAAAGTAAGATAGCTCTAGATATTAATAAAAGGTTATAAAAGTATGTTTGGAAAATTGCCCTTTAAGACCGTGAAATATACTGCGTGTACAGAAACGCTCTTCACAGAAGAAAACCGCAAATTCTAGAGCTAATTTCATGTCGATCTGACGTAACTCTTGTTATCTAAACATGGTTGCTAAGGGAGTTAGAACTTTTTAAAGATAGCGCCGTAGGATCGGTTTAATTCAAATATCTTCAAAACGATTTCGTTTTAAGTGATAACGTTTTGTACATTTATTTTGTAGAATATGCCCAATCGTATGACATGGAAACAATTTTTTAATTGCAGTCATAAGCGGTTTGCTTGGGAGGGGAATCGGGCATTTTATTCAGAACTTTTTGTCTTTCAATTTTGCTATTTGACATAGCATTTAACAAATTTTGTTTTTATTAGAAAAAATAATTTTATTATATAAACTCGCTATGACACACCATTTTCAAACAGAATCGAATTGGCATTTTTATGTGTCAATGCATACGTTTTTATTCATTAACAAATTTATTTCTACATTATCAAAGATGGCTATGGAAAACAAACATCATACCAACTGTATAAATATCAAACTGTTCTCAGGTCATAAACAGTTTCCAACTAATGATTTGACTTTTCTAAAGTAATATATATATATATATATATATATATATATATATATATATCTTCTTAATATGGACTGTTTAATATATAATGATCTTGATGAAAATGGTAATTGTACTTGGGATATAGTAGTCCAAAAATAAACTAAATAGTGTTTTGCATATATTCAATTAATTATCTGACGTTTCGGCAAGGGTTGTTGCTTTTTTTTAAAGATACTACAAAATTATACAGTATTGAATGGACATAAAAATTATAACATAGGTACTTACTTAATTACTAATGCATAATTATTAAAAAAGTTTCTTCACACATGTGGATTAGTGTTGGTTAATACATAAACAAAATGATAAAAATAAATTTTAAATTAAATGTCTTATTGACATATTTGTTAAGTTTGACACATAAACTGAAAGGAATTCTTGATTTTAAATTTTATATGGGTGCATGTAAATCTTAACTGTAATTGAACTATTGCTTTTTTTGTGTAATTCTATATAAATTTGAGTATATTGGATGTAGATTTTGAGTGTCTTGTCTAAAGTTCATCGAATTAATCTCATTTTGTATGTAATAAGCTTCCAAAAAAAGTCTCATTTTGTAATTGTTTTCAGAATCCAAAATTTCAATATCTTTATAATTTGGAACATTTATATAGAATTACACAAAAAAAGCAATAGTTCAATTACAGTTAAGATTTACATGCACCCATATAAAATTTAAAATCAAGAATTCCTTTCAGTCTATGTGTCAAACTTAACAAATATGTCAATAAGACATTTAATTTAAAATTTATTTTTATCATTTTGTTTATGTATTAACCAACACTAATCCACATGTGTAAGAAACTTTCTAATAATTATGCATTAGTAATTAAGTAACCTATGTTATAATTTTTATGTCCATTCAATACTGTATAATTTTGTAGTATTTTTGAAAAAGGCAACAACCCTTGCCGAAACGTCAGATAATTAATTGAATATATGCAAAACACTATTTAGTTTATTTTTGGACTACTATATCCCAAGTACAATTACCATTTTCATCAAGATCATTATATATATATATATATATATATATATATATACATATATATCATATAATTTACCCCTTTTTCTCCTGTTTTGAATGATAAAACGAAGTCGTATAATAAGAAAGAAAAAATCATAAACACTTCACAGCTTAATCTGTTTTACTGTATGACAAAAATGAGTCCCTGAATCAAATAACAATAAATGTTAAATTGTTTATCTCTAAAGATTAAAGCTCCCTTTTCTTACTTTAAAGCCAGCAAAATGACGTTGTACTCTACTGAAAATTTCTCTGAACGTTCAAGATTTTTCCACTTTTTACGAAATTTTTCAGGTATGAAAATTAATTTTTGATGACTCTTTACATAAAATATTTAGGTATAAAATATGATCAATGTTCAAAAAAATATAAAGAGAAAATAATGCCATATGCTAGATAGTTCTGACCTGTAGTTTTCCTTGTGCGTTTTTCTGCTGCGTGCTGTGGATCAGTACCCCAATATCACATTCAGTTGAGATGCTCCATTCAATTTATTTAGTCTCCAAGTTTTACCCCGTTTAATCAATAATCTAGTATTTTCATAATCTCCCTTGGATTTTCTTAATGTCATTTAGATTTACGTGTTTTCCTTTAAATTTTTGTAATGTTTGGTAATGTCTTCGTAATCTTACTTAGAATTTCGTACTGTCACTTAGAGCCCTAAATTATAAATATTTAACCTTAAATTAATTAATAAACTTCTACTCACGTTTTCCAGCAAACGGCGAAACTTGTCTCTTATATTTTTACTATAATTTATTTTAAAATTTTATAACACTACATTTTACAAAATTTTGATCATTTAATTTGAATATTTACTCGACGCATAAATTCTTGAGTATGAGTGATGCAGCTTGTGCTTGGTTCAAACTAAGACTGTCTGCTTATCAAATTCGCGTGTTATATAGTCTACGCCCCATCTAAAGATTCATTGGTTATCTGAACTGTTGTTCAAAGTTTACGACCAACTATCGGGTGTTTTGGATATTTTGGGCTTTTACAGGTATATCTTTAATAATAACTTGTCGGAACAACTTCTTGATCACGTAGGTACCAGTGAATTTCTAATTTGTATTTATTTTATACCGTCTGTTTTGATGTTGTTACAAGAATTTCTAATACGCCTTGGCACGTAATTTCACTTATGGCTTTTGTTTGTCTAGATAATACTTTGAGATTTGTATTAACTCCATGCAGAAAATCGCGTAGACAAAGTGACGTAAATTAACATATTTCTGTTTACATTTTGCGTTTCCGAAACGTATTTATTTCTAAGGATGCGTTTCTTATCAGGACACTATGCTATCTGCTTTTACTATCGCATGTTTAATGTGAGTTGTATTAAGCTTTTTTAGCTTTTTACTACATTTAACGCGTATTGATTTGCAATTTATGAATACTTTTGGTTTAAGACAAGTTCGATTGCGTGTAGAGTTATTTCCTTTGTTGTATGTGTGTTTATTGTTAAATGATATGCTTCCCGGCATTAATTAAATTCAACTGTGATCCTTATACAGGGTGTTGAATGGTTACTTTTGCATAATTTGCAAATTTCGTATTTTTTATGCTAAATAAATGTGGTTTTCTAACTCCTAGTACTATTTACTTGTATTGTGTAACCATTATGACTCAAAATATCCTTAAATAACTCCCTTATCATAGCAATATATATATATTGTTATGATAATAGGGTTATTTAAGGGTATAGGTTACAAGAGAGGTATACTTCATGTAAACAACACAAAAATCAAGAAAACTAACTATTTAAACCATAAAAAGTGCACAATTCGTTCATTATGCAAAAAGCAAATACCAGGCACCATGTATAAAATCGACAATTAACTACAATTAATAAAAGGAAGCTCATTCTTTAATAATTTAACCACATTTAGTAAAATTAGATAACTCTGGACGCAACCCAATTCATTTTAGAAAGATTAATACACTCATAAACTTTAAACAAATGCAAATTAGGCGTATCTAAAGCAACACAAACGCGAAATAAACTCCACGCATTAACGCAAGAAAATAACCAATGCATGCATATAATAAACAAGCCTTTCAAAGCAAGCATATTCTAAGGCGAAGTAGTTTACTTTCAAACAATCTACTAATGGGATGGTTCCAGAATTTATTATATTTACGTTAACAAGCAATGTGAATAAATGTACGCCAATTAGTTAAACGCAATATTACCGAAAAAACTATAAAACCAGATAAGATAGCAAGTTTTAATGGCTATATATTACAGAAACTCGTAAGAGAGAGAGAGATAACTAATCATTAGCTTTATTCAATAATAAAAGATAGAAAAATTTTATGGTCGCAATAAATTTTAAACTGCGAGCCATTAATAACGGTTAATTGTTACATCATGAGGATGACTCATCTCCAAGAATGTGATAGAAATTCGAGAACGATGACGTATTGAGAATGTTTTTATATAAAAGATGGAAGACAATGAAAACGATTCATTCAGGATTTAGCTTTGAATATTTAAACATAAAGTTTGTCGATTTTTGATCATTGAAAGATAGTTACTGAATAGCTTTTATGGACTGCAAAGACGATAAATTTATTGCTTCAATATAAATAATAAGTTATCTTGATACAAGGTCACCGGCTATTTTAATCTATTAAAAATACTTTTAAAAACTGATACATCGACCTAAGAACATTAAAAATGGGACCAGGAATTTTTTGATGCAGTTATTTTTAATGGAAATGATCTTTATATAGCGATCGAGATAAGAATAACAGCAAGTATTTGATAATCCAAAACGCAAGTATACTTTTATTTTAAACCAAAAGAGACAATTCGTGCATTATTAAGTAGATTAAGCTAATGAAAGTTTTTATTTTGCATAGAAAATTATTTGTAAATGGATAGTTTTTATTTTAGCAATTTTGAGGTCAGATCGCTGATTGACTTCACTGAGACGGAGTAATAGAAGAATATTAAAATTAGTCATAAAAATTTTAAAAAATATTTGTGGCTTTCATATGAAATGTTTTGGGGTTTTCTAATTACCAACAAAGACTAGATGACGATTGTATTAACATGTAAGTACTCAAGAAATGTTGTTTCTTCTTAAACTTAAGCTGTACATTGCGTTTATAAGCTTTCTCTATATCTGTACATGTAAGTAGATTTCTTAGGCGACATGTGTAGAAGAGAGATGTCTTGAATGTATCGAGAATTGTTCATAAAATTATACCTACAATGTTGAGATTTTTTTTGTTTCATTTCATTTTCGTAAAGTCCACAGCATATTAATCCCTGAGCTAGCAAGAGAAAACTGGCACATTATGGTAAAAATTCACATCATATCATTTTATCTTTTCAATTAATAGTCATTGCATTTTTATTAGACAGGAATAGACCGTGACTGAAAAGGTACTCATTCTTCCAGTCTATGGTTTACAAAACACCCTCTATATACCAAGGTTTTATTGTTTACATTTTTTGGCCAATATTCATAACTCCTTTTTCATAATCCGCAATAAAAAAAAAACACCAAATAGAAGCTCTAAATTTTAAACTTGAATCGATTTCAACAAAAAAAATGGTATCGGGAGGTTTTAAGTTCTCTGATTTTAAACCTGATGTGAAAAATTGGAAAACAAAATTGAAAATGGCGGAAACAAGTGGTGGCCGAACTTTAAAACTGAAAATAATATCAACAATGGCGAACCCAATATGGCGGCAAAATATTTAAACTTAAACGAATTTAAGGAAAATAGTGTAGAAGGAGGAAAGGGCCATATTCACAAGTAAATACACAGTGGGCCCAAGCCTGCCAAAACCGAGACCCACACCATTAGATAGTTCTCGACAAGTGAAACAAAAGTGCTGCTGCGCACATCTTCAGATTTCGTGTTCCAGGAGCACTTTCGGGTCTTTGAAATTCACACTTGCCATATTATGAGTACCAATCTTATGGTATTTTTTTTGAAAATAATAAGAATTTGATAATTATATTGCGGAATAAGATATGGAATGCAGGCCTGATCATTTTGCGTCAACTTGTTTGGGAATATCTCCTTACGGCGGCGGTGGGGGTGTCCCGGGAGTGTGCGCGACACCAACTTGACGAACTTTTTTTTATCAAAGGACTCATATAAGCTCGTCTTCTGATTGTACTATTAAGGCGTCTGGCATCAAATTTTCTATCGAATGGCGCGTTGTGGGTCGTATATGTCAGGCCTTCAACTGTGTTTCATCAGATTCTAATAAGTGACGTTTTTGGTGATTTTTGTTATGGGGGTTTGCGCGCTGTCTGGGGCTGGTTAAACCAGATTTGATACACTCCATTCAACAGGGTTTATTATTTCGAGAAAAATATATATCTCAGGGTACCGTGATTACGAGTAGTAACTAATAATTCTCCATGTAGTTTTCAAATGTTGTATCCTTTCAATCGGGTCAAATGACTTTAATTTTGACATCCAACTCTCATTTCATTCGCCCTATTGCAAAATGATTCTTATTCGTCTCTCAAGTATACGTGTAACTATTGTATTTTCGTAGCAATGTGCATACAAAGAACAAGCACGAACAAACCGATAAAAACCTGCTTAAATATCTCGACATGCTTATCTCCTTTAACACTACTTATGTCCTTTCTATATGCTCATTAGGGCGATAACGCGCAAGGCCGCAATGCGCTTTGGGATATGATGCGATAAGAAATGGAAATATATATTCTTCTGCCACCTCGTCGTCCTCCATTTCGGGAGACCGAGCTAAAGGTATGCCTAATTCGCAGCGTTAGCAGCAAGCAGTTTATTGAAAGGCCTTTATTATTACTATTACGACTAGGAATAACAAGGTAACCTTAACAATCAATTAAAAGACTTGAAAGACAATTGAAAGACAAACCTATCAAAATGATGAAAAACATCTGAAGTAGATGGAATAATTAGATGAAGATCCCTTATCAAATAGTGTAATAAAATGCCGATTACAACGCGTATAACCAAAATCACAAGAAATGTCGCTTATTGGATTCCGATGAAAACAGTTGATGGCATGACATATACGGCCCACAATACGCCACAAGATAGTGAGTTTAATACAGGTGCCTTAGTAGAAAAATCAGAAGACGATTTTATATCGAGTCCTTTGATAAAATAAAGTTCGTCAAGTTGGTGTCACGCACACTCCTGGGACACCGCCGCCGTAAGGAGAAATCTCCAAACAAGTTAACGCAAACTGATCAGGCCTGCATTCCAAATCTTATTGCGCAATATACTTATCGAATTCTTATTATTTTCAAAAAAAATGCCATAAGACTGGTACTCATTATATGGCAAGTGTGAATTTCAAAGACCCGAAAGTGCTCCTGGAACACGAAATCTGAAGATGTGCGCAGCAGCACTTTTGTTTCACTCGTCGAGATCTATCTAATGACATGGGTCTCGGTTTTGGCAGGCTTGGGCCCACTTTGTATTTATTTGTGAATATGGCCCTTTAAGTCCTCTGATTTTGAGCCTCATGCCAAAAAGGTGAGGGATCCGTAATGCCGAATAGCAGTCGCCAGTCCAGTTTACAAGTGCGACCTAAAGGGTCGACTTAAAACCATCCAAATTCAATAGATTCGAATTTTTAGGCACACGCCAAACTTATTAATAGCAAATCCAGCTATCTGTTCCTACTCTATAAATTTACAATGTCGTCCAACCTAGTCTAAGTATTTTATTTTAACATTAGCCTAAATTTGTCTGACGTTCCCTATCGTTCTCTATCCGACTTATTCTAATTTTAATCTTCTTTTCTATATATACTACGACCAAAAATAGATAAAATGCCAAACAAAACAAACCAAGCAACAAAACAATAAAATATATAAGTAGAGCAAAACATATAAGCATATAACAGTGCATAGAATATCAAAAGGCATCCCGTAAGTTACCAGGTACACTCGCATAAGCAATTTGTCGGCAAGCGCTATCACACTAAAACGTGGCCGTTCAAAATTAACTGCAAAATTTACTTATCAATTGAAATCGATGCTTATGTGAGTACAAGCACAACAATATATATATTACTCATATTTAGACCAGGGTAGAAAATTAATGCATTACATCAAATAGATTTAATCACCGTGTATAAGGAAGTTTATTAGATAATACGCTTTATTAAAAACCCGTGGAGAATAAAAATTCATTCGTTTTATTAAAAATAAGAGATTAAAATTATTTACAAGACGCTTCATATAAAAATAAGCAGTTTTAAAATGCTCAACGTGTAATTTACTTATTCCAAAGTAAAGAATCAAATGGAAATTACGTGCAAGATTTATATGAATTGATTCAAGTTTGGGCAACGAGTATTAAACGAAACGTACAGATAATAATTGAATATTTAATTAGGATTTACTAAAATTAAAGAGTATTAATTTTAATTGAAGTTAATTGAACCGTTAGTAACAGATAATATCTATAGAAACTTGTAAAACCCAAGATTATAATACCAGAAAATAAAGCTCGAGAATTAATATTATTTTGAACACCTGCGTAGTTTAAATATCACATACGGCGTAAATTTTGTAGATAATTAATAGTTTCAAAGAATCTTGGAGAAACCGGGGCTTAATATTCACGAGAATGTGCGATACGGGGTTACTAAACCCAGATAACAGTTCACATGGACTAAAATATAATCGATAATAAAGAATATCAATTTGCACCAATACGAACAGGTTAGAAAAGGAAAGAGAAAATGCGTCAAGCAAAGACACATATAGTAAAAGGCGGGATTTAAGCAACGTCACGAGGGTCACAATTGGTTGAAAATAGGATGCAAATATCAGAGGTAGAAACAACAATTTCTGTACAAAATTAATTAGTTTTTCTCGGACAGGTTTGCGTGCCGTGTGAATTTCTGAGATTTAAATGGGGCAAGTGAAAATTCGTAAAAATCGACGCGCGAGCGACAGACTGGGAACATAGAATAAGGAATTCTTTAGAATTACCGTTTTGAGGACAAAAGCGACGTGCCGGCTTTTGCTATATATACCGAGATGAATATAAACAAGCCCTCTTAGACTTTTGACGATTCGATGCGTTAAAAGCTCTTACATCCGCGACTTGATTGAAGATGTTAAACAGTGCATTTTAGTTTGATAAAATAAATTAAAATTTTGCTCGTATATTTTAGTGATTCAAAATAGTTTGTTATTTACGTGCTAACATGAATGTACTTCAGTGCACTTAGATACAAGGTAATAAAATTTAGTTTCACTGTACCAATTAGCAAAATTTACAACGACAAATGTATACACAAAAGTAGGCAGTTTTGGCGTATATTGGTGAAAGAAGTATGAAGTTATTTGCTATTTTTCGGGGTGTTAATAATTAAATGGTTCAAATACGTGTCTGGATCCACGAAACAAGGGTCAGATATACATAGATGAGTTCCGGAAAAGCCCAGAAACAACTGGTGATGGAGAAAATTTTAAAAGCGTTGAGAATTAGAAGCCGTAAATATAATCCTGTTGGAATGGTGTGATTAACTAAAGGGACGATGTACTTTGAAGCTACGAGGACAGTAACCTTCAGGTAAATTATACTATTTTGTTTGACATTTTGTGTGTGTTGAATAATTTTATAATTGATTTACTTTAAATGGACATTAGTGAAATTGTACTAACCATAAAATTTTAATTTTAAGATGAAATTTGCTTGTTGAAGTAGAAAGGAGTATTTAGTTTTGATGTTCGGTAATATGATGAAAATTTGGGTATGTCTTTGAGCTCAATTAGACGAACCTGGTTAATTAACGTAAAGGGTGGTAGATGCTCCTTTATACTCAGACTCCGGTCTGCTTATATTGTTATATTAATTAGTAGGCATCCAACAAGGACTTTAATTTTGGATGCACATTAAAATGATAATAAAATTAATCTTGAAATTCTTTTTAAAACTGAAATTTATGCTGAGTTTTAATTTTGAAATTTTAATGTATTCGGAATATTGATGTAAATAGAGTTAACGTTGATGTTTTTGGTAGGAATGTGTTGTTTTTTTTTTATGAATGAGGAGGTTTATAACATTAGGTGAGCAGCCGAGGCGAAAAGAGGATCACAGCCGTTTATGACGCCCAATCTGTGGGACTACAATTTTTTTGTTGAAAGGACCCAGTTCCCGCATTCAAAGGAGTATATCACAGCAAATTTTGGCGACCACAACGTGAGGGCTCGAGCTCCAAATAAAATTTTTGTTATTTTATTCCAGGAAACTGGCGATCTGAGAAAGAGAGTTTCTGTTTGTGTATAAATTTAAGAGTATTTTTAGAGTGTGTGTGAGTGATTAGAACGTATGCAGAGAAAAGAGTGGTTAAGGAGTCAAGGAGTGGAAATTGGAAGTGACGATAGTGCATTGTGTGAGAAAATTTCGAAAATGGAAGAAGCTGGAGGCAGTAGAGATCAGTCGAGGACGGAATCAGGAGAAACAGGAAATGAGTTAATGATGAGAATGTTAGAGGAAATGCGATTAGCTAGGGAAGAATCGAATAGAGCGATGGAGGAGTCTAACAGAAAATTAGAACTGCTAAGCGATGAATCGAATAGAGCGAGAGGACTCAAATCGAAAATTTGACCGAATGAGTGAAGAATCGAACAGGAAGTTAGAGGAGATTAGTCAGAAAATAGATAAGACGAATCAAGAAGTTTCAGAATTTAAAATAGTCTTACCGTAAAGATGGGGAAGTTGAAAATAGGGTTGATAAAAATGAGCGTGATATTACAGGTCTTCGACAGGAAATGGGACATTTAAGGTCCGAAGTACGCATTTTTGTGAAGAAGAGATTAATATAAAATGACTGAAGTAACGGACTCATGTAGGGATCAGTTAGGCAGGGTAGAACGCGAAGTTAGTAGTATCAAATACAACATGTCAAATTTAACGGGGATGGTCCCAGATTTTCTACAGGTGGAGTATCATTGGACCAACACATGAAGTTTTATGGCGATAACAGGGTAAATCCACAAATTTTTATTAATAGTGTAAGAAATCTAGTGGGAAATTTATTTGACGAACAGACTAAACTAAATACGATAAAGGCTTTATTAAAGGACAATGCGGAGGCATGGTACAATTTAGTAGGACAGGACATAGACACGTATCAGGACTTTGAAAACAAATTTTTACAACATTACTGGAGTGATCACAAACAGGATCAGATTAGGGACGACTTGATTACAGGAAAATTTAAGGGAGAGTTTGCAGGTTCTAGGGAGCAATATGCCATCCGCAAATACAGTGTGGCCAAACAACTGAATCCACCATTGACGGACAGACAGATAATCAAGTACCTATCACGACATTTTGAACTGGAAATTAGACAACACGTGGCCTTACAAAACATCACAGAACGGGAGACATTTTAGAGTATTTGCAGAGATATGACGATGTATGTGTTGGACGGACAAGAGAGATACGAGAACGAAACGTTAACACAGTTAGGTTTGACAACAGGACACCGAATTATCCGAGACGGCCTGACTACAACAGAAATTTTCGACCGAATTGGGAACGACGAGGACAGGAATACAGGAGCAATAGTGCGACTAGGGGACCGACGCCAAGACCTAGTTACACGCGACAGAACAGTTTACCGGAGGTAAACAGGACTGTGACCAGCACGCCGAATAGAGACAGGGACACGGATATTAACATGAGGAGGACGTACGCACAGGTTGTAGAAGGACAACCAGGACCAAGCACGGAAAACAGGATGGGACAGGATTTTAGAACGCGACAGACCACTAGATTTCTGTGTAAATGTATATGAACATCCACGTGAATTTTTCAAAATTGAGGAGGAAGTAGAGCCAGAAACTGTAGAAAAATTATGTTTGCCAATTATTAATTTAGAAATTTTTGAAAATAATGTAGAAGTATTACTTGATACAGGGGCAGAGGCGAGTTTAATATCGTAGGAATTCGTCAGCAAAATTAGGGATAAGGTTTGTGATAGAATTATGCCTATAAAACGTAGCCATTTAGTAGCTCCAAATAAAAGAAGTTTGCTGTAGTAAATAGTGTTGTGGTGCTTAGGATAGATATAGGAGGTTTAAGCTGTGAACAGGAGTTTGTAATTGTACCTGGACTGAAGTTTCAGAGCATTTTAGGTGTTGACTGTATGATGCAGTTAGGGTTTTGATAGATATGGAAAGGAAGGTAATAAGGATTAAGGATAGGGTAGTGCCATGGAAGGGCAGTTATGAAGTCACAGAGGATGACACGGGGTTTAGTATTAATGTAGTAGAGGTAGAGGATGATGAAGGTAAACAGATCAACACAATAAGATGTCCAGAGGATAGGAGAGTAGAGGTTCAAGCTTTATTACAAAAACATGCAGAATTAGTGGGGTAGAAGCAAGCACAGCGTTAGGCTATGAGCACAAATTGAAGTGGATAATTCAGAACCGTTCAACGCAAAGGTTTATCCAATTCCAGCAGCATATCGGGAGCAGGTGAAGGCAGAATTAAATAAAATGTTGGAAGATGGCATAATAGAGGTATCAAACACTCATTTCATAAATCCGTTGGTGGTAGTTAAGAAAAGGATGATAGCATTCGTTTATGTTTAGATGCACGAAAAATTAATCAACGGACCAAACCGCAATTCCATTGTCCACCATCCATGGACACACTTTTGACGAGATTAAGTGGCAAGTTTATTTTAGTAAATTAGATTTAAGAAATTCATTCTGGCTGATTCCATTACACAAAGATTCTAGAACGTACACAGGATTTTCCGTAGAGGAAAATCTATAATTTTAAGGTAGTACCGTATGGTTTGTCAACGTCAAGTGCAGCATTAATTAAGGCAATGCAAGCAATTTTAGGAGCATATGAGCAATTCTGCATACACTATGTGGATGATATTTTAATTTTTAGTGAAACTGAGGAACAACATTACTCTCATTTAGAACGGATATTATTAGAGCTTAAATTAGCAGGATTGAGGCTGAATATAGAAAAATGTGAATTTTTTTCAAAAACCGTTAAATTTCTGGGGTATGTGGTGAACACTCAAGGTATGTGTATCAATAAAGATAGATTGTCCGAACTTTTGACATATCCGAGACCTAATAACATTAGGAAATTAAGAGCTTTTGGGGTCCTTAACTTTTATAAAAGTTTGTACCGGGATTTGCTGAAAAGCGAGTCCATTGTTTAAACTTCTGAAGAAGGGAGTACGATGGAGTTGGACGGAAAGTCAAGAGGCAGCATATTTAACACTGTTGGAACAATTTCACGACCAACTAATTTTGAGGCATCCCAGATTTGATGTAGGTTTCGTACTGAGGACGGATGCATCGGATAGTGCATTAGCAGCAGAGTTGTACCAAGTACAAGAGGGGGAAGAGGTGCCCATATCTTTTGTTTCACGCACACTGAAGCCGCATGAAGTAAATTACACGATTAGTGAAAAGGAGATGGCTGCAGTGGTGTTTGGTGTTACGAAGTTAAAATTTTTTGATAGGAAGACATTTTGTAATCGAAACGGATCATTCGGCGTTGTGTGCCTTGATGAATACGAGATTTTCTAACAATCGAGTATATCGATGGGGTTGTTACTACAGGAGTTTGACTTTGAGATTAGATATATTAAGGAGAAAATAATTTTATAGCAGACGCGTTTAGTAGAAACAGGGACATGGATAACAAAAGACCGTGTGACATCATGATTGCCATGAACAGTCTACTACAAAATGATTCAGTATATGGAGAAGAGGAGATCTTGAGGAACCAGAGGCAGAGTGAGGAGCTACAGATTGTTAGAACGAAGTTAGAAAACGAACCGGGATTTAAAACTTCCATATGATAAACGGCTTTTTGTGTAAAAAAATTCAAGAATTGGAAGTGTATGTAGTGGATAGGGTACAAGCAAAATTAATTATCAAAGATCTGCACTTAAGATATGGTCACATAGGAATCCGAAAGACATGGTTAATTTTAGGAAACGTTTTTTCAACTAAAGACTTAGGGTTAGTAAAGTCAGTCATCAACACTTGTCACTTATGTACTTTAGGAAAGTACAAAAATAGTACGAGTCAGGATGTGGTACAAAGTATACACGTACAAAATCCCCTGGACTTAGTTGCTATTGATTATTTGAGTAATCTAGTCCGAAGTACAAAAGGACACAAACATGTGCTGATTGTGACTGATGTGTTTTCGAAATTTACCAAATTATATCCCACTCGGGATTGTAACACAGTCGGAACAAACAAGAAATTGGAACAATTTTGTAGGAAGTAGGAACTTTTAAACGAGTATTAGCAGACAATGCTACTTATTTTAATAATCAAAGATTTAGATATTATTGGGAGAGGCAAAACATTAAAGTGGTGTTTTGTAGCATAAGGCATCCTCAAGCGAATCCAGCTGAGCGATATATTCAAGAGACGGTTAAGTTTTTGCGTTTAGCTTCACATAGGAATCATCGTTTATGGGAGGACAATTTGTCCAAGGTTGAATCTTTTATCAATGAAACCCTAGTACCGTGACAGAAACCAGTCCCATCATGCTGATCAAGCAACAGTATCCCGAAAGACCATGGCAAATTGTGCCTAGGGACGATGAATTTCAACAACTTTTGGTAGATGTGAGGGAGAGGTTAAGGAAGAGAGCTGAAAAATATACAAGGAAGATGAACGCAAGAATTAGAAAGAGGGTAAAATTTAAAGTGGGAGACCAGGTAGTAGTAAAAAGCTTGAGAGTAGGGAAGAGAGATAGGATGACATGTGCTAAACTACACTTGCCATATGAGGGACCTTTTGAGATAGGTGAAGTAGTAGGGGAGTGCACATATTTATTAAGGGAAGTAGGTACGGGAAATGAGAGGGGACGGTTTCACGTCAACCTACTATTTCCTTATACCGGAGAACCAGCAACAACTTTAAACAAATAGGTGAACTTTAGTATAGATATAGAACAAGGGATAGAATAGGTGTATATAGAAAAGTAGAAGTAAGTGTTTATAGAAAATAAAGCTAGGTATAGGATAAATATGGGAGATAATTAGGAATAGGTTTAGGATGAGAATAAAGAGTAAATGTAGGAAGAAAATAAGATAGGTTAAGTGTAGATATTTCATATAAGATTAGTGGAGAGTTAGGAATAAAGTTAGAAATAGGATAGGTATATAGGATTAGGTAGGATGAAGTAAAGTATAGTGAAGATTAGTTAAAAGTTAGGAATAGGATAGGTATATAGGATGTATATAGGATTAGATGAATGAGTAGGATGAAGTTAGGGATAATTTCAGTTTATAGAATGAGGTGAGAGTTAGGAATAGGATAGGGATATAGGATAGGTGTAAATATTTTTTTTTCGATTGGAGACAAAGTAGGTAAGTTAGATAGATAAGGGTAGAGAGAGATAGGCAGTTTGTTTGTAATTTTTTTTGTCTAAATGTTTTATATTTGAAGTCAAATAAGTGGGATTATTTGTATTCAAATAGGGGGAAAATACTCATATTTAGACCAGGGTAGAAAATTAATGGATTACATCAAATAATTTTAATCACCGTGTATAAGAAAGTTTATTAGATAATACGCTTTATTAAAACCCGTGGAGAATAAAATTCATTCGTTTTATTAAAAATAAGAGATTAAAATTATTTACAAGACGCTTCATATAAAAATAAGCAGTTTTAAAATGCTCAACGTGTAATTTAATTATTCCAAAGTAAAGAATCAAATGGAAATTACGTGCAAGATTTATATGAATTGATTCAAGTTTGGGCAACGAGTATTAAACGAAAAGTACAGATAATAATTGAATATTTAATTAGGATTCACTAAAAATTAAAGAGTATTAATTTTAATTGATTTAATTGAACCGTTAGTAACAGATAATATCTATAGAAACTTGTAAAACCCAAGATTATAATACCAGAAAATAAAGCTCGAGAATTAATATTATTTTGAACACCTGCGTAGTTTAAATATCACATACGGCGTAAATTTTGTAGATAATTAATAGTTTCAAAGAATCTTGGAGAAACCGGGGCTTAATATTCACGAGAATGTGCGATACGGGGTTATTAAACCCAGATAACAGTCCACATGGACTAAAATATAATCGATAATAAAGAATATCAATTTGCACCAATACGAACAGGTTAGAAAAGGAAAGAGAAATGCGTCAAGCAAAGGCACATATAGTAAAGGCGGGATTTAAGCAACGTCACGAGGGTCACAATTGGTTGAAAATAGGATGCAAATATCAGAGGTAGAAACAACAATTTCTGTACAAAATTAATTAGTTTTTCTCGGACAGGTTTGCGTGCCGTGTGAATTTCTGAGATTTAAATGGGGCGAGTGAAAATTCGTAAAAATCGACGCGCGAGCGACAGACTGGGAACATAGAATAAGGAATTCTTTAGAATTACCGTTTTGAGGACAAAAGCGACGTGCCGGCTTTTTGCTATATATACCGAGATGAATATAAACAAGCCCTCTTAGACTTTTGACGATTCGATGCGTTAAAAGCTCTTACATCCGCGACTTGATTGAAGATGTTAAACAGTGCATTTTAGTTTGATAAAATAAATTAAAATTTTGCTCGTATATTTTAGTGATTCAAAATAGTTTGTTATTTACGTGCTAACATGAATGTACTTCAGTGCACTTAGATACAAGGTAATAAAATTTAGTTTCACTGTACCAATTAGCAAAATTTACAACGACAAATGTATACACAAAAGTAGGCAGTTTTGGCGTATATTGGTGAAAGAAGTATGAAGTTATTTGCTATTTTTCGGGGTGTTAATAATTAAATGGTTCAAATACGTGTCTGGATCCACGAAACAAGGGTCAGATATACATAGATGAGTTCCGGAAAAGCCCAGAAACAACTGGTGATGGAGAAAATTTTAAAAGCGTTGAGAATTAGAAGCCGTAAATATAATCCTGTTGGAATGGTGTGATTAACTAAAGGGACGATGTACTTTGAAGCTACGAGGACAGTAACCTTCAGGTAAATTATACTATTTTGTTTGACATTTTGTGTGTGTTGAATAACTTTATAATTGATTTACTTTAAATGGACATTAGTGAAATTGTACTAACCATAAAATTTTAATTTTAAGATGAAATTTGCTTGTTGAAGTAGAAAGGAGTATTTAGTTTTGATGTTCGGTAATATGATGAAAATTTGGGTATGTCTTTGAGCTCAATTAGACGAACCTGGTTAATTAACGTAAAGGGGTGGTAGATGCTCCTTTATACTCAGACTCCGGTCTGCTTATATTGTTATATTAATTAGTAGGCATCCAACAAGGACTTTAATTTTGGATGCACATTAAAATGATAATAAAATTAATCTTGAAATTCTTTTAAAACTGAAATTTATGCTGAGTTTTAATTTTGAAATTTTAATGTATTCGGAATATTGATGTAAATAGAGTTAACGTTGATGTTTTTGGTAGGAATGTGTTGTTTTTTTTTATGAATGAGGAGGTTTATAACATTAGGTGAGCAGCCGAGGCGAAAAGAGGATCACAGCCGTTTATGACGCCCAATCTGTGGGACTACAATTTTTTTGTTGAAAAGACCCAGTTCCCGCATTCAAAGGAGTATATTACAGCAAATTTTGGCGACCACAACGTGAGGGCTCGAGCTCCAAATAAAATTTTGTTATTTTATTCCAGGAAACTGGCGATCTGAGAAAGAGAGTTTCTGTTTGTGTATAAATTTAAGAGTATTTTAGAGTGTGTGTGAGTGATTAGAACGTATGCAGAGAAAAGAGTGGTTAAGGAGTCAAGGAGTGGAAATTGGAAGTGACGATAGTGCATTGTGTGAGAAAAATTCTAAAATGGAAGAAGCTGGAGGCAGTAGAGATCAGTCGAGGACGGAATCAGGAGAAACAGGAAATGAGTTAATGATGAGAATGTTAGAGGAAATGCGATTAGCTAGGAAGAATCGAATAGAGCGATGGAGGAGTCTAACAGAAAATTAGAACTGCTAAGCGATGAATCGAATAGAGCGAGAGAGGACTCAAATCGAAAATTTGACCGAATGAGTGAAGAATCGAACAGGAAGTTAGAGGAGATTAGTCAGAAAATAGATAAGACGAATCAAGAAGTTTCAGAATTTAAAAATAGTCTTACCGTAAAGATGGGGGAAGTTGAAAATAGGGTTGATAAAATGAGCGTGATATTACAGGTCTTCGACAGGAAATGGGACATTTAAGGTCCGAAGTACGCATTTTTTGTGAAGAAGAGATTAATATAAAAATGACTGAAGTAACGGACTCATGTAGGGATCAGTTAGGCAGGGTAGAACGCGAAGTTAGTAGTATCAAATACAACATGTCAAATTTAACGGGGGATGGTCCCAGATTTTCTACAGGTGGAGTATCATTGGACCAACACATGAAGTTTTATGGCGATAACAGGGTAAATCCACAAATTTTATTAATAGTGTAAGAAATCTAGTGGGAAATTTATTTGACGAACAGACTAAACTAAATACGATAAAGGCTTTATTAAAGGACAATGCGGAGGCATGGTACAATTTAGTAGGACAGGACATAGACACGTATCAGGACTTTGAAAACAAATTTTACAACATTACTGGAGTGATCACAAACAGGATCAGATTAGGGACGACTTGATTACAGGAAAATTTAAGGGAGAGTTTGCAGGTTCTAGGGAGCAATATGCCATCCGCAAATACAGTGTGGCCAAACAACTGAATCCACCATTGACGGACAGACAGATAATCAAGTACCTATCACGACATTTTGAACTGGAAATTAGACAACACGTGGCCTTACAAAACATCACAGAACGGGAGACATTTTAGAGTATTTGCAGAGATATGACGATGTATGTGTTGGACGGACAAGAGATACGAGAACGAAACGTTAACACAGTTAGGTTTGACAACAGGACACCGAATTATCCGAGACGGCCTGACTACAACAGAAATTTTCGACCGAATTGGGAACGACGAGGACAGGAATACAGGAGCAATAGTGCGACTAGGGGACCGACGCCAAGACCTAGTTACACGCGACAGAACAGTTTACCGGAGGTAAACAGGACTGTGACCAGCACGCCGAATAGAGACAGGGACACGGATATTAACATGAGGAGGACGTACGCACAGGTTGTAGAAGGACAACCAGGACCAAGCACGGAAAACAGGATGGGACAGGATTTTTAGAACGCGACAGACCACTAGATTTCTGTGTAAATGTATATGAACATCCACGTGAATTTTTCAAAATTGAGGAGGAAGTAGAGCCAGAAACTGTAGAAAATTATGTTTGCCAATTATTAATTTAGAAATTTTGAAAATAATGTAGAAGTATTACTTGATACAGGGGCAGAGGCGAGTTTAATATCGGAGGAATTCGTCAGCAAAATTAGGGATAAGGTTTGTGATAGAATTATGCCTATAAAACGTAGCCATTTAGTAGCTCCAAATAAAAAGAAGTTTGCTGTAGTAAATAGTGTTGTGGTGCTTAGGATAGATATAGGAGGTTTAAGCTGTGAACAGGAGTTTGTAATTGTACCTGGACTGAAGTTTCAGAGCATTTTAGGTGTTGACTGTATGATGCAGTTAGGAGTTTTGATAGATATGGAAAGGAAGGTAATAAGGATTAAGGATAGGGTAGTGCCATGGAAGGGCAGTTATGAAGTCACAGAGGATGACACGGGGTTTAGTATTAATGTAGTAGAGGTAGAGGATGATGAAGGTAAACAGATCAACACAATAAGATGTCCAGAGGATAGGAGAGTAGAGGTTCAAGCTTTATTACAAAAACATGCAGAATTAGTGGGGGTAGAAGCAAGCACAGCGTTAGGCTATGAGCACAAATTGGAAGTGGATAATTCAGAACCGTTCAACGCAAAGGTTTATCCAATTCCAGCAGCATATCGGGAGCAGGTGAAGGCAGAATTAAATAAAATGTTGGAAGATGGCATAATAGAGGTATCAAACACTCATTTCATAAATCCGTTGGTGGTAGTTAAGAAAAAGGATGATAGCATTCGTTTATGTTTAGATGCACGAAAAATTAATCAACGGACCAAACCGCAATTCCATTGTCCACCATCCATGGACACACTTTTGACGAGATTAAGTGGCAAGTTTATTTTTAGTAAATTAGATTTAAGAAATTCATTCTGGCTGATTCCATTACACAAAGATTCTAGAACGTACACAGGATTTTCCGTAGAGGGAAAAATCTATAATTTTAAGGTAGTACCGTATGGTTTGTCAACGTCAAGTGCAGCATTAATTAAGGCAATGCAAGCAATTTTAGGAGCATATGAGCAATTCTGCATACACTATGTGGATGATATTTTAATTTTTAGTGAAACTGAGGAACAACATTACTCTCATTTAGAACGGATATTATTAGAGCTTAAATTAGCAGGATTGAGGCTGAATATAGAAAAATGTGAATTTTTTTCAAAAACCGTTAAATTTCTGGGGTATGTGGTGAACACTCAAGGTATGTGTATCAATAAAGATAGATTGTCCGAACTTTTGACATATCCGAGACCTAATAACATTAGGAAATTAAGAGCTTTTTTGGGGGTCCTTAACTTTTATAAAAAGTTTGTACCGGGATTTGCTGAAAAAGCGAGTCCATTGTTTAAACTTCTGAAGAAGGGAGTACGATGGAGTTGGACGGAAAGTCAAGAGGCAGCATATTTAACACTGTTGGAACAATTTCACGACCAACTAATTTTGAGGCATCCCAGATTTGATGTAGGTTTCGTACTGAGGACGGATGCATCGGATAGTGCATTAGCAGCAGAGTTGTACCAAGTACAAGAGGGGGAAGAGGTGCCCATATCTTTTGTTTCACGCACACTGAAGCCGCATGAAGTAAATTACACGATTAGTGAAAAGGAGATGGCTGCAGTGGTGTTTGGTGTTACGAAGTTAAAATTTTTTGATAGGAAGACATTTTGTAATCGAAACGGATCATTCGGCGTTGTGTGCGTTGATGAATACGAGATTTTCTAACAATCGAGTATATCGATGGGGTTGTTACTACAGGAGTTTGACTTTGAGATTAGATATATTAAGGGAGAAAATAATTTTATAGCAGACGCGTTTAGTAGAAACAGGGACATGGATAACAAAAGACCGTGTGACATCATGATTGCCATGAACAGTCTACTACAAAATGATTCAGTATATGGAGAAGAGGAGATCTTGAGGAACCAGAGGCAGAGTGAGGAGCTACAGATTGTTAGAACGAAGTTAGAAAACGAACCGGGATTTAAAACTTCCATATGATAAACGGCTTTTGTGTAAAAATTCAAGAATTGGAAGTGTATGTAGTGGATAGGGTACAAGCAAAATTAATTATCAAAGATCTGCACTTAAGATATGGTCACATAGGAATCCGAAAGACATGGTTAATTTTAGGAAACGTTTTTTCAACTAAAGACTTAGGGTTAGTAAAGTCAGTCATCAACACTTGTCACTTATGTACTTTAGGAAAGTACAAAAATAGTACGAGTCAGGATGTGGTACAAAGTATACACGTACAAAATCTTCTGGACTTAGTTGCTATTGATTATTTGAGTAATCTAGTCCGAAGTACAAAAGGACACAAACATGTGCTGATTGTGACTGATGTGTTTTCGAAATTTACCAAATTATATCCCACTCGGGATTGTAACACAGTCGGAACAAACAAGAAATTGGAACAATTTTGTAGGGAAGTAGGAACTTTTAAACGAGTATTAGCAGACAATGCTACTTATTTTAATAATCAAAGATTTAGATATTATTGGGAGAGGCAAAACATTAAAGTGGTGTTTTGTAGCATAAGGCATCCTCAAGCGAATCCAGCTGAGCGATATATTCAAGAGACGGTTAAGTTTTTGCGTTTAGCTTCACATAGGAATCATCGTTTATGGGAGGACAATTTGTCCAAGGTTGAATCTTTTATCAATGAAACCCCTAGTACCGTGACAGAAACCAGTCCCATCATGCTGATCAAGCAACAGTATCCCGAAAGACCATGGCAAATTGTGCCTAGGGACGATGAATTTCAACAACTTTTGGTAGATGTGAGGGAGAGGTTAAGGAAGAGAGCTGAAAAATATACAAGGAAGATGAACGCAAGAATTAGAAAGAGGGTAAAATTTAAAGTGGGAGACCAGGTAGTAGTAAAAAGCTTGAGAGTAGGGAAGAGAGATAGGATGACATGTGCTAAACTACACTTGCCATATGAGGGACCTTTTGAGATAGGTGAAGTAGTAGGGAGTGCACATATTTATTAAGGGAAGTAGGTACGGGAAATGAGAGGGGACGGTTTCACGTCAACCTACTATTCCCTTATACCGGAGAACCAGCAACAACTTTAAACAAATAGGTGAACTTTAGTATAGATATAGAACAAGGGATAGAATAGGTGTATATAGAAAAGTAGAAGTAAGTGTTTATAGAAAATAAAGCTAGGTATAGGATAAATATGGGAGATAATTAGGAATAGGTTTAGGATGAGAATAAAGAGTAAATGTAGGAAGAAAATAAGATAGGTTAAGTGTAGATATTTCATATAAGATTAGTGGAGAGTTAGGAATAAAGTTAGAAATAGGATAGGTATATAGGATTAGGTAGGATGAAGTAAAGTATAGTGAAGATTAGTTAAAAGTTAGGAATAGGATAGGTATATAGGATGTATATAGGATTAGATGGATGAGTAGGATGAAGTTAGGGATAATTTCAGTTTATAGAATGAGGTGAGAGTTAGGAATAGGATAGGGATATAGGATAGGTGTAAATATTTTTTTTTCGATTGGAGACAAAGTAGGTAAGTTAGATAGATAAGGGTAGAGAGAGATAGGCAGTTTGTTTGTAATTTTTTTTGTCTAAATGTTTTATATTTGAAGTCAAATAAGTGGGATTATTTGTATTCAAATAGGGGGAAAATACTCATATTTAGACCAGGGTAGAAAATTAATGGATCACATCAAATAATTTTAATCACCGTGTATAAGGAAGTTTATTAGATAATACGCTTTATTAAAAACCCGTGGAGAATAAAATTCATTCGTTTTATTAAAAATAAGAGATTAAAATTATTTACAAGACGCTTCATATAAAATAAGCAGTTTTAAAATGCTCAACGTGTAATTTAATTATTCCAAAGTAAAGAATCAAATGGAAATTACGTGCAAGATTTATATGAATTGATTCAAGTTTGGGCAACGAGTATTAAACGAAACGTACAGATAATAATTGAATATTTAATTAGGATTCACTAAAAATTAAAGAGTATTAATTTTAATTGAAGTTAATTGAACCGTTAGTAACAGATAATATCTATAGAAACTTGTAAAACCCAAGATTATAATACCAGAAAATAAAGCTCCGAGAATTAATATTATTTTGAACACCTGCGTAGTTTAAATATCACATACGGCGTAAATTTTGTAGATAATTAATAGTTTTAAAGAATCTTGGAGAAACCGGGGCTTAATATTCACGAGAATGTGCGATACGGGGTTATTAAACCCAGATAACAGTCCACATGGACTAAAATATAATCGATAATAAAGAATATCAATTTGCACCAATACGAACAGGTTAGAAAAGGAAAGAGAAAATGCGTCAAGCAAAGACACATATAGTAAAAGGCGGGATTTAAGCAACGTCACGAGGGTCACAATTGGTTGAAAATAGGATGCAAATATCAGAGGTAGAAACAACAATTTCTGTACAAAATTAATTAGTTTTTCTCGGACAGGTTTGCGTGCCGTGTGAATTTCTGAGATTTAAATGGGGCGAGTGAAAATTCGTAAAAATCGACGCGCGAGCGACAGACTGGGAACATAGAATAAGGAATTCTTTAGAATTACCCGTTTTGAGGACAAAAGCGACGTGCCGGCTTTTTGCTATATATACCGAGATGAATATAAACAAGCCCTCTTAGACTTTTGACGATTCGATGCGTTAAAAGCTCTTACATCCGCGACTTGATTGAAGATGTTAAACAGTGCATTTTAGTTTGATAAAATAAATTAAAATTTTGCTCGTATATTTTAGTGATTCAAAATAGTTTGTTATTTACGTGCTAACATGAATGTACTTCAGTGCACTTAGATACAAGGTAATAAAATTTAGTTTCACTGTACCAATTAGCAAAATTTACAACGACAAATGTATACACAAAAGTAGGAAGTTTTGGCGTATATTGGTGAAAGAAGTATGAAGTTATTTGCTATTTTTCGGGGTGTTAATAATTAAATGGTTCAAATACGTGTCTGGATCCACGAAACACGGGTCAGATATACATAGATGAGTTCCGGAAAAGCCCAGAAACTACTGGTGATGGAGAAAATTTTAAAAGCGTTGAGAATTAGAAGCCGTAAATATAATCCTGTTGGAATGGTGTGATTAACTAAAGGGACGATGTACTTTGAAGCTACGAGGACAGTAACCTTCAGGTAAATTATACTATTTTGTTTGACATTTTGTGTGTGTTGAATAACTTTATAATTGATTTACTTTAAATGGACATTAGTGAAATTGTACTAACCATAAAATTTTAATTTTAAGATGAAATTTGCTTGTTGAAGTAGAAAGGAGTATTTAGTTTTGATGTTCGGTAATATGATGAAAATTTGGGTATGTCTTTGAGCTCAATTAGACGAACCTGGTTAATTAACGTAAAGGGTGGTAGATGCTCCTTTATACTCAGACTCCGGTCTGCTTATATTGTTATATTAATTAGTAGGCATCCAACAAGGACTTTAATTTTGGATGCACATTAAAATGATAATAAAATTAATCTTGAAATTCTTTTAAAACTGAAATTTATGCTGAGTTTTAATTTTGAAATTTTAATGTATTCGGAATATTGATGTAAATAGAGTTAACGTTGATGTTTTTGGTAGGAATGTGTTGTTTTTTTTATGAATGAGGAGGTTTATAACATTAGGTGAGCAGCCGAGGCGAAAAGAGGATCACAGCCGTTTATGACGCCCAATCTGTGGGACTACAATTTTTTTGTTGAAAGGACCCAGTTCCCGCATTCAAAGGAGTATATCACAGCAATATATATATATATATATATATATATATATATATATTTATTTTCATATGCATTTATTAGATTCCTGAAGAAGATAATAAATTTATCGAAAGCTCGAATGATTAAAAGCGTGTTTAATTAATTTGACAAGTTTGACTGCTTCCCCGTTATCTATAGTAAAAGAATATTTCAAACAGAAATTCACATCAATATATATATATATATATATATATATATATATATATATTGATGTGAATTTCTTTTAAAAGAGCGCGTTAATTCGTGCCCCAGCGTTGGGTCGACATATTGCTGTGAGGTTTTCTGGAAACCATCGAGCCCCAGCGATAAATTGTTGTGAGGTTTATCTCGGCTGCTCCTCTCTTGACTCCTAAATCCTATAAACCTCTTAAAACTAACACAGACACTTACCTGGTACCGCCGAATCTAAAAACTCCCGCTCACTACCTCTATGCTATAACCTATAACAAATTCTCACCCAACAATCATACTCTCAAAATAACGCAATTTACAAAATACATCATACTTTCTTTATTTGCTTGAAATAAATATTACATTTTCTAAATACGTTTTATTTTGTACACTCTTGTTATTAGTAATGTCCACAATTTCATTTTCAAAAGCAATTCGATTCGATAACCTTATTAAACAAATATCTTATTAAAGTAAGAGGTTAACCCCTTTGTCTTAACATGAGCTCATAGTAAAACTCTTTAA
Organism: Platerodrilus igneus; assembly: GCA_036346225.1. Classification (NCBI taxonomy): domain Eukaryota; kingdom Metazoa; phylum Arthropoda; class Insecta; order Coleoptera; family Lycidae; genus Platerodrilus; species Platerodrilus igneus. Next base: position 563,947 of record JARFIW010001251.1, read on the forward strand.
ACGTTAGTGCAAATTTCCGCACTACCAAAAATAATAAAAAAAGTCCCCTATACTTTTTTACAATATAGCCTGGTTATCTGTAAATTAATTAGCCTTGACTACTTAAAGTCCCATAAATTTTCAGTTCATTAAATACGTCAAATTAGAAACACTTCAAACCACACCAAAAAAATTTAAAAGAACCATAGAAAATATTCACCACAAAATGTTTTTATACAATTGGTTACCTGGTAACTATATTCCAACAGGTAGTCGCCAACCAGCCCTTGAAGATGATACCGTCCAGCGTGGCACTAGTCCATGAAACAGCTCCACGGTTGAATCACTATCACTCTGTGTATGCTGCTACCCCAAAATCTCTTCTTTTAAGAATAAACCATAAGCATCCAACTTTCAGAATATACATTTCATCTTCCCATTTATAATAAAATAATCAAATATCGATGCCTTCACTATTAAATACTTCCAAATTTTAATAATTTTCGTACATTCCAAAACTACAATCGTAATCGTTTTTACTTACATACTTCATCTACTCTTCACTTAGAATTCTTTATTCGATTTTAACTGACTTGACTTGTCATCACACTACACTAATTTATGTGCAATTATACATAAATTCACTAAATACTTTCGCTAAAAGTAAACTCGATGATGGACAAAGGAATGAAGAAAATTAGAAGAGCGCCACCCCCGTTGAAGGTGGTTTATATAGGCATCCTACACCTCCCCTGTTTTCAAGTTCGCATCTAAATTTTTAACGTACAACAATATTCTATGTAAAAGCACCAACCGTTTACTCCTTTCATAAAATTACTTGCATAATCGCCTCTATATTCTTGTGAAAGCTCCAACAGCGTTTAGTTTCCTCTGAATTACGAACAACAAACACATTAAATTACTTGGTAAACCTTTAAAAACAGCCAACGGTCCCTGATATTCAGCGAAAACTAGCCTCAACCGAAATTGATTCCAATTATGTTCACGCCTTCAAACTAAAACAAACATCTTTCATCTCCCTTTTTCATATAGTCCTTTTTCACACATATGCTTCCACCAGCTGGATATTTGCCCTACCTAATACAAAATTGTTGCGCGTATACCTGTATCGTTCAATCATCTAGTCTAATTTCTCTCCCTTGCCTTCAATCGATACGTGTCTGCTTATAATATTCTTGGAAATTATTGATTTTGTTGCCCTCTCCAAAATAAGTTTGTTTGTTGTCTCCTTCCTATACTACATATATAATTAAATCCCAAAATATACTGTTTTTCACTTGTATTCATGCGTTTCTGCTTCGTCCTTGTTCCTCCATGACAGCTGGTTTTTAGCTTCCCTTTTATACTACCTCTATAATTAAATCGATATCTTACACAAACATACTGCTTCTTCGTCATACTTATATGTTCTATGTTCTGTACTTGTTGTATATTAACTATACTAACTTCCAGCAGTCTTTTTCCTTCTTGGAAAATATTAATTTTTATAGGCTTGTTTATCGTAACATATTATCTTAAAATCTTTCCTCTTTTTAATTTGTACACTATGCTTTGAAACGTTTTGGTTTACCCTTTAAAATAATAATCCTACGTTAACGAATATGGAAAGCTTTTATATTTTCGTATACTAGCTTAAATGAAATTAAAAGTGATATTTTTACCTCGTTGCTTTTAATCCTTATTGTCCTATCCTACAATAACTATTATGCTACGTCCTTTCTAAATAAATACAACTAAATTAAATTAACCCTAAATTATCATAAGTTGACTAAGCTCTATTTTAATTATTTAAAACACCTTAATTATCTAAAATGCCTAATTGACTTTCTCGTAAGTTATTACTATACATCTAAGCTTGACTTATGATTATATATCTACAATTAGCTACAAATTACACGATATTATTTCCCTATTTCAAATTAAGAGAGCAACTAACCCTTAGTTCTTCTCTTCATTCAAATATCGGCACTTAATTTGTATGAACATTAGCCTATCGAACACTATTCTATAATTATTATATACATCTACTCTATTTGTTCCTATCTACATCTACACGGCTTTATTTACATCTAACTTTTATTTGAATCTCACCCTCTTTTTAATTCTTATTAAGATTCTCCTTATCTGCTTAGCTACTGTTCAAAATTGGGTTAGAACTCCACTCTTAATTTCATTGTTATGTATTTTAAATAGTCAAGGTTTTGTTTGCGATAAACCAGGCGGTGTTATCTAGCACTGGTTTTGTACACTTGTTTCGAAGCATTCGGCCCGTGCGGTCATGTATTAAAACAATATACATTTTTTGGTGAATGTGTGTGCTACTGCGCTTCTACATAATCCGTCAGCGGAGATTTGTTCTGGTTTGAATGCTGTTAACCACTTCCGTAGAAGCCAACAGTATGAACATTAAGGTAAGTGCATGATCATTGTTTGATTTACCGCTAAGAGTATTTTATCGCAACACTACCCTCAAGTCACAGTCCACTTGCTCTAAGGAAATAATCTGGGGTTTCACGCTTAGTGTAAATTGTCCCATTGTTTCTCCAACATAAACATTTGTGGTCACTTCTGAGAACGGATCCATATGTTAATTTTGTGTAGAGATAAAATACTATTATATTCAATTTCACTAATTGTATTAATACATGTGCATAATTCTAATCAAAGCTCAAAGTTTGTTCTTGAACTTGAAAAATATAATAGTTCACCTTATCGCCAATTGTGATTGTTGCCAGGTTAATTCTTCGAAATTATAAATTACGACTCGCGTTATTGTTATTGTAAACAATAAATAATTTAGCGATAATTTCATTCAACTCTGGTTATCAGCTTTAATATGGAACCCGATCAGCAAAGTATTGCTGAATTTAAGAGATTACACAATCGGAAAGAAAGATTATTTAGGCGATTACAGGACTGTTTTGATTTGATCAAAGATTTACCTGCTAAATTAGATCAATTTAAAAATCGTGTTGGCTATTTAATGCCAGTTAGAGATGAATTTCTACAAACTTTAGATGCATTGTCGGATTTATCGAATGTACATGCAAACTTTACAACAGATACAGTATCATTAGAATCTAGTTTTGACGGGTTATACTTCGAGATTTTAAGCGTTGCTGGTCGATACACCACAACCACGAACGTTAGTTCTAATGGTAATACAACATCGAACAGCGATTCGAATGTTCGCCTACCTGAATTAAAATTGTATAAGTTCGAAGGTAATCCCGAAAAATTTGACGCATTTAGATCTTTGTACGACACCTTGATTCACACAAACAATACGTTGAGTGACATCGAAAAGTTTACATACTTGCTATCCTACCTGGAAAATTCCGCTTTAAAGTTAGCACAAAGCGTGCGGTTTTCACCAGAAAATTATTCGGTAGTGTACGACCTGCTGGTACAACGCTACACAAATAAACGCTTAATTGCTCATCATTATCTATCTAAAATCTTTACACTGTCTCAACTAAAGACAGATTCTTTTCAAGCTCTTAATGATTTGTGCGAAACACTGCAAGCTAATGTTACAGCATTAACCGATATGAAACTTCCCGATTTAGCCGATTATATATTTTTACATTTTTCTCTTGGATTGTTAGATTCCAAAACAAAACAAGAATTTGAAAAAGAGCATTACCTAGAACACGAATATCCTACGTTTAAAAATTTTATAAAGTTTTTACGTAATAAATGCTCCATTGCAGCGTTAGTTGGTAGTACCTCTGCTTCAAAGAGCATACCAACGTCATGTGCCGCAAACAAATCTGGAGATCGCTACAATAATGCTGGTAACAAACGCATTTCTATGACTTCGCAAGAAATCGTGTCTACAGGTCCTACTGTACACACAGTGGCTTCCGTTTCTTGTCCGGCATGCAATCAAGCGCATAAATTTAATAGATGCCCGAAACTATTAGCATTGTCACCAAAAGATAGACATGAATTATTCAAGAATAACCGTAGATGTTTTGCTTGTTTAAATCCGCATCCGCTTTCTTCTTGTCAATCCAAATTTCGATGTCTACATTGCGGTAGTAAAAAGCACAATTCTTTATTACATTTCGATAATCCTAGTCCTGTACAGAGCCCCTCTAATACTACGCTTTTATGTACAGACGCCGATGTACAGATTGTTGCCAATACCAATGTAATAGAAAAAGTTTCTATGCCAGTAAATTTTGTACATTCTTGCGCTGTCGAAAACGGACCAGTTGCGCTCTTAGCCACAGCATAAGTACAAGTACTCTCGACTGATGGTAGTTGGCAACGCTGTCGCCTAATCTTAGATACAGGATCGCATTCGAATTTTATCACTATCGATTTAGCTGATAGGTTAGGCCTCAAACGAAGAAAGTGCCCATTTGAAATACGTGGTGTAGGACAGTCGCATTTAACAAAAGTTCAGGGTCTAGTCGATTGTAAAATTGGCTCCTTATACGACAGCAATTTTTATTTAAATTGTGAAGCTGTAGTTGTACCAAAGATTACCACGAATCTCCCTACAGTTACGTTACCCATACAGTTAAAACAACAATTTTCCTCTCTTAAGTTAGCTGATCCCGATTTCCAGGTATCCGCACCAGTTGATATTTTATTAGGGGTGTCAGCTGTTTTAGATATCACGCCAAGTGAGCCTTCATACTTGAAAGGCAAACCCGCGGCATTTCTTACTTCTTTTGGATGGGTCATCATGGGTGAAGTACCTAAAATGATACATTTGCCTACGAACGTCGTTTTATTGACTAATATGGTAGAAACGCAATCTCTAAATGAAACTTTACGTTTATTTTGTGAATCCGAAGAAATATTTTCTCCACCTTTGCCCTCCCCGGAGGAGAATGCTTGTGAAGAGCATTTCAAATCTAGTACTACGCGTACGGCCACAGGTCAATATATGGTCAGATTACCGTTCAAAGACAATGTTTCCCAAGCTCTAGGTTCGACTAGAGAACATGCAATCAATAGGTTCTTAAAGCTTGAAGCGCGTTTCAAACGCGATGAAAATTTTCATAAATTGTATGCGGAAAACATTAGTGATTATTTATCACAGAAGCACCTTAAACCTGCGGTTGACGTATCCCAGTATGTGATGACTCATCACGGGGTTTTAAAGAATCTCGCATCATATACCCAGATTCGTGTAGTTTTCAACCCGACTGATAAAGACTGTAATAATAAATGCCTTAATGATATTCTAATGCCGGGTCCGAAACTACAAACGGATATAGGTCTTGTTATCACAAGATTCAGAATTCCACAAGTGGCCCTTACGTGTGACATTCGTCAAATGTTCAGATCAATTTTAGTACACCCTGATGATCGGAAATTCTTGCACATATTTTGGAGGTTTAATCCAAATGAATCTTTAACAGAGCTAGAACACACACGCGTTATTTTCGGTGCATGTTGCAGTCCTTACCTTGCCCTTCGTGTTCTAAAACAATTATTGATTGACGAAGGTTCTAAATTTCCACGAGCTTCGTACGCTCTCAGTTCTTCTATATATGTAGATGACATTTTGACAGGAGCAGATTCCATCGAAGATGCTCTACTTCTTAAAGCTGAACTCATTGATTTGTTAAAACTGGGTGGATTTGAACTGGGCAAATGGGCCAGTTCACATGCCAACGTAATGGGTAATTCTTCAGATACGATACAATTACCTAATTTAAGTCCTGATTCTATTAATAAAGTTTTAGGGCTTTGTTGGGATCTAAGATTAGATGTACTTAAATGCAAAGTTCGAAATGCCTCTGATACAACATCGAAAAGAGGCATTCTTTCCCGTATTGCGCGAACCTTTGACATTAATGGATACATCAGTCCATTTACTTTTATACTTAAAACTCTTATTCAACAATTGTGGTTACTAAAGGTAGGATGGGATGACGAACTCCCTGCCGTAGTGTTACAGAAGTGGAATCAAATTCAAGCCGAATTACCACTTCTCGAAAACGTGTCTATTCCGCGCTGTGTATGGAAAGTAGGTGAAGTAAAAGGTCTCATGGTAGGTTTTGCTGACGCTAGCGAGCTTGGCATGGCTGCAGTTATTTATTTACGATTAGAGGTTGATGGCCAAATTTTCATAAATTTAATAATTTCAAAAACTCGCGTGGCTCCACTAAAAACGTGGACGATACCACGTCTCGAATTAGGGGCGGCATGTCTTCTATCAAAACTTATGAAGTCTACTTCCCCAGCATTTGATTCGTTACACCTTCAGGAACCTATTTGTTTTAGTGATTCAGTAAACACCCTGTCGTGGATTCGCACCCCTCCGCATCGATTAAAAATATTCTTTGCCAACAGGGTTGTTCAAATCCACGAAAACCAACCCACAGCTCGTTGGAGGCATGTACCTAGCGCTGATAACCCCGCTGACCCGGCAAGTCGCGGGTTAATGCCATCGGAACTGCTTTGTTGTGATTTGTGGTGGAAAGGGCCCGACTTCATATATCGGAACATTTCTGAATGGCCAGGTAGTACATTTGAATACTCGCCTGCACAAGGGTTAGACGTTTCTACCCCTATGACACCTCAAGCCTTGTTGTCCGCAATTGATGTTCAACCATTTACGGACATTTTGCTACGACATTCAAGTTTTGTTAAAGTACAAAGAATTTTTGCCTATATACTTAGATTCAAATTCAATTGCCTTGCGCGCATTCATGATGCTCCAAACGATCAGCTGCGTACTGGCAACTTAACGTCATTTGAATATAATGACGCTTTGTTATTTATTATAAGAATTTCTCAGTACGAGCACAATCGAAACGAAATTTTGTTATTAGAAAAGGGTCAACCTTGCACAAAAAATTATCGTCATTTGTCCCCTTTTCTCTCCCCTGTTGGTTTAATCATGGTGGGGGGACGTTTGCGCCAATCGAAACTCCCAATTGCTACTAAATATCCCTACCTAATTCCGCGGGACAGCAGATTAGCCATCTTGATATGCGATCAGTATCACATATACTCGGGCCATGGTGGAAATCGCTTGGTACATTCTCTCGTAAATAGGAGATTTTGGATTCCTTCAATTCGACACTTAATTCGAAATCGTATATTTCGTTGCCTTACATGTTACCGATATAAGGCAGAACCTATCCAACCACCTATGGCGGATCTTCCAGCTTACCGACTCGAACCGGGAAAATGTTTCACACACACGGGGATTGACTTTGGCGGACCCTTTATGGTAAAAGTACCTAATCTGCGCACAGCTAGGTATGAGAAGGCATATATTGCTTTGTTTATATGCATGGTCTCGCGTGCCATTCATATCGAACTCGTCACCTCGTTAACTTCACAAGCATGTCTGGCCGCACTAGACAGATTTATTTCTAGACGCGGACTTCCGGCTAAATTTTATTCCGATCAAGGACGGAACTTCCGCGGAGCTGCTAGAGAAATTTCTGAAATTTCAAAAATTTTTGACTCGTCTAAGCCCGAGATTGCACATTATTTAGCTATTCGGGGCATTGAATGGCCCTTTAATCCTCCCTACGCACCCCATTTCGGTGGATTGTGGGAGGCAGGAATCAAAAGTGTTAAATTCCATTTAAAGAGAATAATTGGTAACAACCAATTTACTGCAGAAGAATTTAACACAATCGTTATTAGAATTGAGGGCATTTTAAACTCTCACCCGTTTTGCTCCTTACTAGCTTCGCCCGATGATGGAATTGATGCATTGACACCGGCACATTTCCTGACAGGTGGTCCTATTCTGGCACGACCCGAAGTAGATTTGACAAACATTCCTACTAACAGACTCACTCGTTGGCGGCTTTGTCAACAGTTAATCCAGGGGTTCTGAAAGCGTTGGTCAAATGAATAGGCCCAAATGGACTAACCCGGCTAAACAGTTGGAGGAAGGCGATCTGGTGTTGTACTTGACCCCAGGTACACTCCCTGCGTGTTGGCCTTTAGCAAGGGTAACAAAGCTGATACCTGGAAGTGACGGCATAGTACGTGTTGTTCGGTTGAAGACACCCTCAGGTGAAACGGTACGACCAATAAATAAGGTGGTACCGCTTCCACCTCCTTAAAATTAATATGACGTGATCAACAATCACATTAATTGATCATTCTTTAGAGTTTCTTTTATTTTCTCGTTTTATCTCTACACAACTACACCAATAGAGCTTATTTGCATTTTTTTTTAATTTCTCCCCTTTTTTTCTTTTTTCTCTTCTTCACCTTTTTTAGCTATCAAAATTTAATTATTTTGGGTGGGGGGTATGTTCAAAATTGGGTTAGAACTCCACTCTTAATTTCAATGTTATGTATTTTAAATAGTCAAGGTTTTGTTTGCGATAAACCAGGCGGTGTTATCTAGCACTGGTTTTGTACACTTGTTTCGAAGCATTCGGCCCGTGCGGTCATGTATTAAAACAATATACATTTTTTGGTGAATGTGTGTGCTACTGCGCTTCTACATAATCCGTCAGCGGAGATTTGTTCTGGTTTGAATGCTGTTAACCACTTCCGTAGAAGCCAACAGTATGAACATTAAGGTAAGTGCATGATCATTGTTTGATTTACCGCTAAGAGTATTTTATCGCAACACTACCCTCAAGTCACAGTCCACTTGCTCTAAGGAAATAATCTGGGGTTTCACGCTTTGTAAATTGTCCCATTGTTTCTCCAACAGCTACTTTAAACTTACTCTTTTCCTCTATCATCATCATACTAGACTTCATTATTTCCCGTAATAATAAGTTCCCCCTACCTTTCTTCATATCTACCTCAGACAAACCACAAGGTACTATATCCGAATATTCAAATTTTCTTACTTCACGTAACCCTATGTACCTTCTAGAATCTCCATGTACTTGTTTCAACCAGAACGAGTTTTTTAAAGTTGACCTTATATACCCTAACTTATCCCTGAACCTTTTTAAAATTATGCCATTCCTGAACATTTCCGTGACTTTCCTTTTCCCAAATTCTTGTATGTTGCGTGTATTGAATAATTCTTCATCTTAACAACTTCCAACCTATTTAATTTTACCACCTGTACGTAACCTAATGCGATGTTCTCCTGTACTCCTAATATCTCTGAATGTTTTCTTAATAAAGTTCGCACTCCTTCCATTTTCCCATCTGAACATTTAAAAGTATTAACTATATTATTCTCCTCTTCATCTATCTCTAAAACATTTACGTTCAACTCAGTGTCATCCTCAGTGACTTATAACTACTCATCTAAGGCAACTCTACGTCCCTTATCTTCACCAAACTCTTATCACAATTAATTACAATACCCATCTTCTTCATGCAATCTATACCTAGAATACTTTTAAATTTGAGTCCACGAACTATGATAAACTCCTGCTCACAGCTTAACAATCCAATTTCTACCCTAAATATGACAATACTATTTACTACAGCAAATCTTTTCTTATTAGGAACTATTAAATGACTCCTTTTTATCGGCCTAACTTTATTTTGAATTTCAGCTTGGATCTCCTTAACGAATTCCTCCGATACCAAACTCGCCTCCGCTCCTGAATCGAGTAACGATCCTACACATCTATTTAAAATTTTTATTTCGACGAAAGAGGGACTTTGTTTATAAACATTTTCTCTTCTATTATCAAACCTGTTACGGTATTCTGCGCAAACACGAAAGAAAACAGTAAGAGTAAGTAAAGGAATCGTTTGCGCCGAATACCGCAACAAAACGGGGACAGAATGGTAGAATTTGGGCTAGCTCAAAAACGTCGTAGAGAGACGTGGGTGAAATGGAAAAAAACACATTGGAAACTTCTGTAAAACTATATTGTTAACATCGAATCTTGAAAGACTATTTACAAAACAATCAAACAAATAAGTTGCGTAATCGTGATTGTAAACAAAGCGTCATAACATAAGCATATAAAAATGGCTAAGCAAAATATATAACATGTGATAGTCTAAATACTTACAATGGTTCACCTTAAATACATATAAAAAAAAATTAAGCATAAACTGTACAGTAAATCTAGAAAAAGAAATATACCTAAATTATATGTACATGCTGCTTTGTGAAGTGCACCTCCTCAAGAAATAGTATAACCTTAAAATTAGACACCCTAACTTAAATTAATCAAATATTAGTCTACTTTTAAAGTGATGTGTAAGTTCTTTTAGTTAAGGTTTATACAGAAAGACCAAAAGAAACAGTGAAACGGACTCTAACACAAACTTTGAGTATTTAAATTTTTCATTTAAAGAATGATTATTACATCGTCGCTTGTGCATTGTGAAGTGTTGGTAACGTAGTGTTGGTAATTTAATGGATATTCATGAGTAGCGGCAAATAAAATGTGTATACTCCACAGCAGCATCAAAAAGAATTGTGAAAATAGAAAATTGTACCTTGAACTAGTTGGCTTTGTTTCATGTTGTGGATGGAAAAATGAGGCTGCATTTCTTTATTGACTGCATGCTGGAACCACCAACTTCACTTATACTGTCACAGAAGGCATTTTTAATAGCGCGACTTTACAACATGTATCTTCGGTAAGAAGGTGTGGTATTCAATCTTTAATGATGGTGTCTTTCAAAGCACGGTCTCTATTTTATAAGGCCCGAATCATGTATGGGGGTAGGGTATTTGGCTTTCAAAGATATCGCCGAAGAACCAAGTGTGCAGAATTCCCAGACAACAGCTGCCGAAATACAAACTGTAACAGCTTGTCAACAAGAAGATAACGCAATTATCAAAAGATTTTTAGACAAAGGAGAACAATTTTGTTACTTTGTAACATCTTAACAGCTGCAGAATACCAGATAACAAGTCCAATGTAAGCAGATGTAAGCAGGTGGTGAGTGGTCTTATCTTTTAGAAGAAAGCTGCGCCTTTACATGCAGCTTTTAATTAAAATGTAATCACTGCAGGTGCTAGAATTTATTACAACTACTTTGTAACGTAAAGTTTCCTAAGCAGCTGTTTGATTTTATAAGGCAAACTTTTGTATAGAGTAATTACTATAGAAATTTTATAAAATAACACTAATTTAAATGGCGGGAAATCGAGCTTGTTGAGGAATTTTAGGGCGTTTTAAAAATAAACGCAGAAAAAATTGTTTGCAGGGTTTTGAACGTAACAAATTGTACCGAATTTATATTCCTGTCCGTACTCTCCCGAGGTCTTCCCGATGCTACGTCATCATACCTCTGCAGATACTCCAAAAATGTCTCCCTATCAACTATATTCTGTAAAGCAACGTGTTGCTTGATCTCCATCTCAAAATGTCTCGACAAGTATTTTATAATTTGACGATCTGTCAATGGTGGACTTAATTGTTTAGCGATACTGTATTTCCTAATTGCTTATAGTTCACGGGATCCTCCAAATTCCCTTTTATACTTCCCTGTGATTAGATCATCTCTAACCTGATCCTGCCTATGATCACTCCAATAATGTTTAAGGAATTTCTTCTCGAAGTCTAAGTATGAATTTATATCTGGCCCTACTAAATTATACCAGGTCTCTGCGTTATACTTCAATAAGGCCTTTACCACATTTAACTTAGCCTGTTCATCGTACAAATTACACACTAATGTTTTTATATTTTTATAGAGAATTGTGGGTTTCCCCTATTGTCTCCATAAAACTTCATCTGTTGCTCTACTGAAATATTACTAGCAAAAATCCTTGGGCTCTCCACCGCTAAAGCACTTATATTCTGTTTAATTCCTGTAACCTCTCTCTCAAACCTGCCTATCTGATCTCTGCACGACTTACTCACTTCCGTTATTTTACCGTTTATCTCTTTTTCACAAAAAATCCCGACTTCCGTTTTTAATTGTCCAATTAATTTACGAAAATATCTATTTTTTCCGGATTCGTTTATATCTTGGTGGGATTTATTTGTAGAATTTGGGTTTCAATGATTTCTCGTGGCGCCTTATCACGTCATTTTCCCCAAATTAAAATATAAACTTTAAAATCTGGGTTATTTTTCCGCATATGTAAATAATTTTACTATTTTTATTTCTAACTACTTGCTATCTACAACTATTTCTATAAGTTTTATAATACACACGCATAATCTTTTTCATACTATGGCTTTTCTCCTTTTAACAATCCACTTATTTCTATGTTGTAATAACTAAACTTTCCTTAACTCTATTCTAATATCATTTTTACTCCAACATTCCTATCCTTCATTTCTAACTTTCTTCATATTTACACAAGGTTTTATTAAATTTCATCTCATATAGAATTCTCTTCACTATCATACATAACTCATCGTATTATAGCACATTCCTCTCTAAACTATCACAATCTTAAAAAAATATGGGATGTAAAATTTTCCTGAAGTTGTCCAGGCAACTACTGAAATATACTACTTACGTCGAAAAAATTTTTGTCTAGGATTTCCCAATCTAGCGTACTTACATTATTCTCCAATTACACATCCTTCAATTACTTTGCATTAAATGCATAAACTTCAGTCTTCAATGGTTCAATATTAATAACTTCTAACTTATTTTCACAATCTGTAGCAATTCTTAACACTCTATCTTTCAATTCATACAATTCTTCTTTTAATAACGATTCTATTTCATTCCTAATTTCACCTAATTTCACAATGGATACCTCATCTACATTATCTTCTCATTCTCCCTTAAAATAATTCACTTATACTTTTAAATCCTTCATCTTCTTTCATTTCAATAATTTCATCTTTCTCCTACGCTTCCAATTTCTTTCCACATTCGCATATTTAAATGAATGTTTTGACAAATCAAACTCTACTGCTCCATATTTGTACATACGCTATTTCACATAACGATTTGATTCTCTAAACGCAATTATTCCAAACGAATTATTAAACTCTACTTTCCAAATTATTTCATCATTATTTAATATTTTTCTATCTTTATTCATTTCATTATGAAAAGCTGCATTCACAGAAAGTTCCTTTATATCCTTTTCAGCATCTGCAATTATACTATTTTCATCAGTTTCATCTATTATTTCCATCCCTTCTAACTCTTCTAACTTCACCAGGGCACTTAATACTTTTCAAATTGATTCAAATTCATATAATCTCCTTGTACCTCTATATGGACTTCTTCGTCTCATTTATTCCTCTCATCTCCCATAATAATCACCTTATTCTCGGTATCTATTATACCTTTCATCTTACTTATAAGATCCATTCCCAGAATTGCATCTACTCTTAATCCTGGCACTATTAAAAACTCTTTCTCAACCTCCATCTTTCCCAACTTAACTTTCAGAGTTATGATACTTTTAACGACTCCAAACCTCTTATTATTCGGCGATACTTAATTATTTCTTTTAATAGGGATAACTTTCTGTATTAGCTTCTCTTAATTATCTTTAATAAAACATTCACTTACTAACGTTGGTTCAACTTCTGTATCTACCAGTAATTTTATCTCTTTACCTTCTACTTGCAATTTTATTATAGGTAGTAAATCATTCTTTTTTTTATTAACTTTTCATTATTTTCTAACTTAAGTTTTATAAATTCACACGCATGTTCATATTTATTAATTTCTATATTTTCGTCGTTCGAATTGTTTGCATCTATAAATCTTGCCTACTTGATATTCCAGGCTGATTAACTATTTCTGCATATATCTTCTATTTTCTTTGTTACTATTCATTCTTTGTACGTTTGTCCTATTTTCCTTTCCTTGGATAACGGTTCTATTCTCAATGGTACGGGATTCAGTCTCCCTTCCCCGTCTCTCCTAATGTCATTTCCTCTACTCCAATTATTTCTTTGTCAATTGTCCCATTCAAATGGTCTGCCTTGATATCTCTCTTGTCCATTATTCTTCTGGCATCTAAATGTATTCATGGGCTGGCTCCTGGGCCTGGTCTCCATCCTCTTGAATGACCCATATCATTATAACGTTGAAAATATTCTAAAAACACATCTCTATCAACAATATTTTGTAGGGCTATGCATTGCCTTACTTCCGTTTCGAAGTGACCTGCTAAATATTTTATAATCTGCTTGTCCTCTAAAGGAGGATCCGGTTGTTTGGCAATGCTAAATTTCTTGATCGCATACAACTCCGTTGTCATTCCTAAATCGCTAGTATATTTGCCCATTAATAAATTATCTCTAACTTTAAATTGCTGGTTGTTTCCCCAGACATATTTTAAAAATTTAACCTCGAAGTCCTTAAAAGAACTTAACTCACTTTCAATTAGTCCAAACCAAATTTCTACACGTCCTTTTAACACGAACCTCTTGGTTTGCTCATCCCAGCTACCTTATATTAGAGTTTTTAAGTTATTTAAAAATATTTTAGGGTTAAGTTTATAATTATAATAAAATTTTAAGTGTTGTTGTAACGGAACACTGGTTGTACTCCATCTCATCGAATATTTTAACTTTATCTTCTAAATTTTCAAATTTATTCCCTATGTCTGTTTTAAGATTTCCCAAATTATTTCTAAATGTTTTAAAACCAGCTTGGCAGCTTCTTTCTATTTCGTTTAATTTTTTATCTGAAATCTTAATTTTCCCAGTTTCGCTTTCATTTGCTTCTTGATTCGTTTTTATTTGCATAATTTCTTCTTTAACATAATCCATATCCTCTAAAATTTGTACTACGTTTCCTTTAATTTCAAATTTCATTTCTTCAATAGTTTTGTTAGTTTCCTTTCAACCTAAAGCTATTCCTTCACTTATTTCTTTAATTTTCCTTTTATTCTTCTCACTTTCTAATCTTAAACTTTCTCCCAATTTTGCAATGTTCTTTCCAAATTCTGCTCGTAACTGCTGAGTATTTTTATCCAATTTGTCACTTATTTCTTTCATACCTTTTCTCATTCTTTTAATTCATTTTTTTCATATTCTCTTTTTGTTCCTGCATACTTAATTCATTCCTTTTACTCATTGCTTTTTGTTCCTACATACTTTGATTTAGACTTAATGAAAGAGCCATTATTTTTGATTTCTGAGTGTCTCCTACACCCTAGGCCTCTGGGTTCTCCTTTTTTGCTTTTTTTACATAGACGCTTCCCTGAGAACCAATTTCCATTCTTTCAGCTCTCAAGCTTTCACGAACTTCTTTCATTCTGCTACACATACTGAAAACTAAATCAAATATTACAAAAAGGGAAAAAACTCCAAAAACAAATCTTACGAGACAAGAAACTCTAATTTACAGACGAATTAATCGGGCCGCAGATTGGGTCGCTGCTAAAAGAGTGCTGTGACAACTCCTCGCTTTGATGTGCCGCTAAAAGGGTGCTATGATACAGATACAGCAAATTGTAAAATCTGAAATTGTTTACTTACTTTTCATTCTTAATTTACTTTGACTGGCTACCTCAATGGAATTAACGAAGTTTTTAAAATAAAATCAAACAGCAATATTATAAAGCATTTATACAGTCTAAAATATTTTCTCTTGTACAAAAGTATATAGAACATTTACAGCAGGGTTTATTTCAAACATCAAATTATTTATTTACTTAATTATCAAAATGTTGCTCACTTTATCTAGTTTTAAATTTTACAGAGTTCAAATTTCTTCTCTTATGGATAGTTTACCTGACTTTGATTCCCACGCTTGAAAGGTTTGTTTGGCCAAAGAAATCCTCGACAGATAGTTTATAAATAAAAAAGGTCAGAGTGTTTCGAACTCTGATCACAAACTTTTCTGGTAAAAATTCTTACAAAAATTAATTGATTAAAGCTTATTCTATCTTAAACTAAATGATAAATACTCAGATATCAGTTACAAACATTGTTTTAAAAAGTAATACTTGCAAAAATCCAAGAAGCGCTTGCTTCTCCAATTCGTAATTAAATATCTTATGCTTTTATTTTAAATTGACGTCCAAATCAGCTTACAAAATTTTCAAATTATTTACATCTTTATTTAGAAACCAATGTGCACTCTCGGCTAAATTATTTAAGTTAATTTTTAAATAGCTTTTTATCTTGAAGAATTTTTCATGTTCATTACATTTAATAATTTCTATATTTATATGCAGGTTACGTTTTAAAAAAATCACTTCTTTATTCATTGTAACATCGTAACTATTAAATTACGGTATGCTAATTGCATACTTCAAAATATCATCGTTGCAAAGCAACATGCTCCCGATCGAATTTATGAATAAATCTTTTTAATCAAAGTTCTGGTTTATATACATAAATTATCTCTTTTCTAGAATGTACTAGTGTTACGTGATTCCTGATGCAAGTTTCTGGAAATTCCTTGCTGCATTACCTCATTAACGCGATCCACTTATTAGTGACGTGCGCGGTCCGTCCTACTCTAACACATATAGGGTTATTGTGGCGTCGCTTACTAATGCGAAAGATAATCAATAATTCTTATTTAATTTATTGATTTTTTAATGTTTCGGCCGCTTCTTAGAATAAACGTTTATTTATTGAGTGCCTACGAAATTGCGTATTCTCCCGTAACTTCTTTTTTAATCTCGTCTTTTCCAGAAAATTATTTATTTAAACCGGATTTATGTAATACAAAAATCAATTTATATGATCAGCTTAAACCTTTATAATACAAATCAGTTGCCTTTTTATAAAAAATATTTGCTTTTCAGGTAAAATGTGTTTTAATACACATTAAGATTAAAGTGTTATTTTTTTTAACAAGATTGATATGATTCCTACGCAAAATGCGCAAAGCTAACACAATCCTATGCTATTTGCAGTAAATAAAGAGCATTTTTATATGCATCAAAAATGTATTGATAATTATTAAGTAAAAATAAATGGCTTTGTATTTATTTTAGAGTTATCAATTTGCATTTGCATTTAATGCGTTTTGAGGTATCTTAAAAAGAATTCCTTTTACATATACGGCTTACATTATTTGCTCTGTATTTACAATACGCTTATATCATACAGGGTGATTAGTTATATACGCGCAATTGCATTTTTGCTTGGCACGTCAATGAATAAAAGTACGCTTGCCATTGAAGCCCAAATTTCACAAATAAATCCCACATAATTCGGAAAAACAGAAATGTCAGCAAAATTCATGGTTTTGCCCTGCATAATACAAGCGTACCTTTATTCATTGATGTACAATGCAAAAACGCAAATTGCGCGTGTATAAATAATCACCCTGTATAATATAAGCATATTCTAATTAAATAGCAGGTAATGTAATTTGTATATGTAAATTGTAAGATACCGTAAATCGCATTTAAATTCGAACGTAAAAAAATCTATCGTTTTAAGATAAATACAAAGTCATTAATTTTTAATTATCAATACATTTTTGATAAAAATGCATTTGAATTGCTGTAAATAGCATAAAGGAGTACACCTTTACGCATTTAGTTTGAGAAACTACAATCAACGTGTATTTAAAAATCTTGAAATTAATAAATAATTTTGTGTGCTGAAACGAAAGCAAATATTTCATAAAACGGAACCTTTTTTGCATTAAAAACCAATTAAAGTTTAAATTAATTGCCCCGTGGATATTGCAATTTATTCTAAATAAATAATTCTTTAGAATATAAAGAGATGAGTCATCCGTATTTCAAAAAAGTCAAATTTGTATAACTCATTAATAGGTAAACATTTTATTCCTAGAAGCAGCTTAAACATTGAAAATAAACCGTAAAATTCCTGGAATAACCGATAAATAATCGATTGTCTTTTGCATTAGTATGCGACGCCGCAATAATAGTATATGTGGGACAAGAACAGATAGAACGCGTCACCGATAATTGGAACCAAATGACAAGGTGATAAAGCCAAAATCACAGACGCTAATGAGATTTTCGGAGAAACCTTACATCATCATGTTCCACATTTTTCTAGAAAGCTTCTGGAAACAGATAAATTAGTATATAAAGGAAGCGTTTATTCATTAGGAGTTATTCATGGATTAGATTTCATTCTTGCGAGCACAAAATGTTATTTTAACCGCAAGCTGTTGCTATAGTATTTGAGTATGTAGTAAACATCTGAAATTTAACCAAGTTGCAAGGTTGTAATGAATAAAAAAGCGATGTTTTAAACGTAACTTATAAAGAAAAATGGAATTTATTGATTACGATGAAGAGGCAAAATTTCTCAATATAAAGCTATTTTAATAAAATAATCAAAGGAAAATTTAACCAAAAATGTACTTTTGTAATTACTGTGTGAAATGAGAATTTTTTATGGAAAATCTTGCAAGCTGATTAGGAGATCAATTTAAATTAAGATTTTTTAATTAAGAGGAGCGTTTCTGTGGATTCTGCAAGTATCATTTTTAGATTTATTTTTAATGATATTAGAGTATTTGGATCTAATTTACGATAGTCCTAATATTTTTTTTTTGTGCGAGGGATTTTTTTACCAGGATTTTGTGTTCAGAGTTCGAAATACTCTGACCTTTTAATAGATTATATATCAAGGATTTTTTCTGGCCAAAACAAATCTTACTAGCGTAGAAGTAATTTATAACTAAGTAAACGATCCTCAAAAGAATAAGTTTAATTCTGTAAATTTAAAATAAGGTAAGATACAATATTTTTTTGTCAAGTACTTCTTAGAAATTATTTTATGTTGGAAAGAAACGATGTTATAAATGCTTTTGTATGAGAAAAAATAATTTATATTGTATAAATGCTTGTGATTTTGCTGCGTTTTATTTCATTTTGAAAACTCTGTAAAGTCCGTTGAGCTGGCCAGTCAAATTAAAAACGAAAGTAAGTGAACAATTTCAAGTTTACAAACCACAAGTATTTGTTTCACAATACCCTTTTAGTAACGCCCCAAAGCGAAACCTTATCACAGCACTATTAGCGGCACCATAACGTGTGGCATTATTACAGCACTCTTTTAGCAACGCCCCAGAGTGAGATCTTATCACAGCACTCTTTTAGCGGCACCACAGCGTGCGGTATTGTCGCAGCAATACATATTTACGTGCTTTTTTGGTTATTATCTTCTTTGAATTTGTTTCCTTTTTGATTTTTTTGTAAAACAAGTTATATCGTATATAAATTTATGTCAAGTCTAAATTACCTCCTACCCCAAATGTCAAGCAACCCCTTTGGTTTAAACCCGGATTTTGGCGGCCAGTCTTGCGCAAACTTTATCAAGACTACCCAGAAAACCTTCTGGTTAGCCATTCCCTGGACTTCTTCCAAGTTCTTGGGCTATGCTATCCCTCGACAGCAAGTTTCCGTCCGCACACTCTCTGTTAGCAATCTCGGTCGGGCAGTCAAACTGCACGTGCTCAGCGCTTTATGCGCCTTTGCCGCATTCGCAGCGGTCATTCTCGTTTAATCCAAATCTCGCAGGTAGGCCTTCAGAGCCCCGTGTTCGGTTACTAGCTGCATCATCTTATGATCGAACTTCACCTCCATCTTATCTCCAGCTTCCATGCTCGGTATAAATTTATGTGTCAACCCTCCCGTTACAGCGTTGTTCCACATCTCTTCCCGCTGTCAGATTGACCTTTCTCGCAGTTTTTTCTTAATTAGCGACCTTAGTACCGAAGAATACGATGTAAAAAACTCCCCTAATACGACCTCTTTGGCTAACTCATCTGCTCTGTCGTTTTCTCGTTGCCGCCATGCGACCTAACCCGATTAAACTTCAAATCCCGAAATTCAGGTGCCGTATGTGCTATCCTACAGACGACTCCTTGACAATCTATTGAGGTGTTCATATTTGCTAGAGCAGTCAGAATAGATTTGCTATCGCCAATGATAGAGTACCCACTTGTGCCCGAGTCGTTGATAGCATACTCTATAGCTTCTTTTATAGCTACCAACTCGCACTGTAACAGTATGCTTTAATCCACAAATTTTGTTTGGAATCGGAACACTTCCTCTTCTCCTTATACACAGCGAACGCCGCTCCTGCCTGCCCATCCTTTATTCGCGAGCCATCCGTATAAATCATGACCCCCTCCGCGTTTTCATCGCCTTCGACAAACTTGATCCCCTTGACATTGGACGGATGGCCTAATTCAGAAATAATGGTTTTTCTCTCAACCTCCTTAGTTCCAAGACCAAGATTTTCGACGACTTCCCGTTTTTCTATATTTATAAATCTCCTATCTCTAATCTACCTGGCGACTAATTCGATTGGCTATTTCTGGAGACTGCAGAAACTGATTTAGCTATGATAATTGACCTGCTCCGAGGAGATGCCGCCAGCTAAAAAGTGGGAGAGATCGGAGCCAAAATACGAGAATTTTGAAAACTATTTCTGAAGAATTTTGACAGTTAGAAAATCCTAACGCAGATCAGCGTTCATGCTACAAGTAAAAGCAGTCCGACATGGAGTTGTCTGTATCAAAATTAAGGCTATACAAACCAACAGCGTGTAACTAAACATAAACCGAGACCTGGAGATGTAGTCAGAATGGATGCTTACTCTCTCCTACTACGACGGAATACATTTCAGTGTCATCCGCCAACCATGGTCAGTGAGATCATCATTATAGTAAATCGAATCGAAAAGTACCTTAAGCCAATGGAGGTAGTGTTTGGGATATGTTTGTATAGTTGTACATCTTCTATGTGAATCTGCTGCACGTGTATTCGTTGTAGTATTAAAACTCTTAGGACCAACTTAACAATAAAACTGAAAACTTGTTTCTTGCTAAGATAGAAATGTAAGAATGCTTCAACGTGGAATACATTTATTGTAACTGAATATAATTGAAAATTTAAGTAAAATACATTAGAATGAATGGCTATGAGCTGTCACAAGGTAACCCCTCAGACATCTTAAACGCGAATAAATTCTGGAAACGAAGCACGCAACAAAATATCAGCGCATTTTGCCACAAAAGTAGTTCTCGGCACAAACGCGAAGCAACTTGACATCGTAGTAAATGCTATAAATCCCCAACATGCCCCCGGCGTTGAAAGCTCTAACTTTCAATAAACCAACAATTGATTAATTACATCAGCTTAAAAATACAATAGAAATGGTACGAACAAGTACAGTACAATAATAAAGTATGGAACATTAAAATATATTTACATGTCGTCAATAAGTATCGGACAGATCCTGGAAAATGATCGACGAACTAGACCAGTAGCAGTTTTAATCGACGCAACACGATTAACACCGTCGGCACCAGTATGAACATTTACAATGCGCCCAAGACGCCACTGTAACACTGGGAAATGGTCCTCCTTTATTAGCACCAATGTGCCTTTTGAAGTTCGGAGTCATTGGAACGCCATTTTTGTCGTTGTTGGAATTCGGATACATACTCTTTGCTCTTTGTTGCTAAAGGAGTTGAACTGGTTGGAAGGTAGTAAATCTGGACTCTTTAGGGTGAGTTAAGAAAGGATCAGGAGCAAAAGTCATGGATCAACCAATAAGGAAGTGTCCTGAAGTTAAAGGGAGAAGATCGTTGGGATCAGAAGAAATAGGAGACAAGTGTCTCGAATTTAGTATAGCCTCCACCTGTGCCAACATGGTGGAAAACTCCTCATAAGTAAGTAGGGCATAGCCGAAGACTCTACGTAAGTGGTGTTTGCACGATTTTACACCCGCCTCCCATAGTCCCCCGAAATGAGGAGAAATGAAATGCCAAGTTATGCCCATGTCAGTTACCTTATCTGGAATAATGGTTCGTTGAGAAAGAAGGAAATTGCCTAATTCAAGAAGTTCTGAATTGGCTCCTATGAAATTTGAACCATTATCAGAGTAAACGGTAGTAGGTTTACCCCTACGAGCAATGAATTTGCGGAAAACCATTAGAACGAATCACTGGAAAGATCAGGTACTAATTGTAGGTGGATAGCCTTGGTGGCGAAGCAAATGAAAAGAGAGATATATGAGTTGGAAGTTTTAGCAGCCCGGCCTTTGCGGTCCTTAATATGAAATGAACCAGCGTAGTCAATGCCGACTACATGAAATGGTGGTGATGGCTTGGCTCGATCTGCTGGGAGATTTTCCATAATGGGTTTAATTAATTTAGAAGAAAATCGAAAGCAGTGGAGACACCTATGGACAACAACCTTTGCAAGACTGCGACCAGCAATTATCCAATATCGTTCTCGCACGTGCGAAAGTAGCAGTTGAACACCGCCGTACAACAGACGAGTGTGTTCGCGTATAAGAAGAAGCTGAGCAAATTTATGTTTTGCATAAAGCATAATTGGATGTTTTTTTCTCAAAGGAGAACTGAGAATTTTGAAGACGACTTCCGACGCGTATTACATCATCAGGGTCGAGAAAAGGAGTTAAGCTTGAAACTGAGCTTGACTTTAGAATGGGAATGCCTTTCTGTAGACATTTTATTTCTTCCAGAAAGGACTCTAGTTGAAATGTTCTAACCAAGTGACTATGTGAAAAGGAAATCTCTTCACGCGTGAGAGGACCTAGGTTCCTCTCCGAGAGTAGTTTACGACAATTACGCAAAAACCGCAAACAGTATGCAATAACCCTTTCGAGTCTTGTCAAAGTAGAAAATTTGACCCATGGGGAAGGTTCGACCTGACGCTCATGATGACACTGTAAAGTACTCTTTAGATCTGGTAAATTGGAAATACGATCTACAAAAATAAGCCATGAATTCTTAGATGTATGCAACCAGAAAGGACTGCTCTACCATAGACTGACTACATTCTAATAACTGAGCAGGTGAAACTCCTCTTGAAAGCATATCGGAAGGATTTGTTTTAGTAGGTACATGCCGCCATATGGCAAGAGCAGTCAAAGCATGTATGTCTGCAACTCTATTACAAACTAAAGTTTTAAGTTGATTAGGCAGTGTTTTTAGTCACCCTAGAACGATAGTAGCATCAGACCAAAAGACAGACCGCTCAAAGTCTATGCCTAAGGCCTTTGTAACTCGAGCAGCAAGCTTGGCCAGCAACGCGGCTGCACAAAGCTCTAAACGTGGAATAGTGACAGGCTTCAGGGGCGTAACCTTAGCCTTTGCACACAGAAGCCGAACGAAAACCTGACCTTGCGGGCCAACGGAACGTAGGTAGATAGATGCCCCGTAGGCATAAACTGAAGCATCTAAGAATCCATACATCTCCACCTGCACGGGATTGCAAAAGACAACATGACGCGGAATTACGAGATTGTTTAACATAGCCCAATTTGTCGTAAAAGAATCCAATTATTTTGAATTGAAACAAGAATCGGATCATTCCATAAAATCCTTTCCATCCAAAGAGACTGCACGAAAATTTTAGCGGATATGACACAAGGACCCAGAAGGCTTAAGGGTCGAAAATCTGTGAAATGTCTGACAGCATAGCTCGTTTAGTAGGAATGCCATCTGACGGACTGGAAATTGAATATCGTAAGAAATCAGTTTGAAATGACCAGGTAAGGCCAAGTGTTTTGGTGTTTTCATGAGATCCGATCATTGGAAATCCACTTTCTAAGTTTAATACCACCTCCGGACAGAAGCGTTGGAAGCCCTTGGCAGATAGCCTTGGCATCAAAAAGCTCATCAGAACCTGTAAGAAGATCATCTACGTAGAAATCTTCCTGAATTATTCTGGAAAACTGAGGCTGTGTGTCCTTAACTAGAATACCTATCTCAGTCAGACATCCAATGGCCAGAAATGAAGCCGCCACTGTACCATAGGTATTTAAATCATAGGTAGAAATTGAGTCATAAGGAGAAGATCGCCATAGTATCCTTTGAAGAAGTCTTTGGCTTAGATTGATCAAAACCTGTCTGTACATTTTCTTAATGTCAGCAAACAAGGCGTACCTATGTTTGCGGAAACGCAATAAAATTAAAAAAAGATCTTTTTGGATAGTGGGTCCAACCATCTGAATACTGTTTAACAAATGTTTACTGAACGTTTTAGAAGAACCGTCAAATACAACGCGAAGTTTGGTTGTAAGACTTTCCTCTTTAACTACGCCGTGGTGAGGAAGATAGAAAACTTGACCTGTATAACTAAGGTCGAAAGGTGACATATGTCCAAGATTATGATATTCCTGCATAAAAAAGTATATAATTTTTTGAATTATGGATTTGACTGAAATTTCATTTCTAGAGACTTGAATCTTTTGAAAGCTGTATGCCAAGTATCTCCCAGAACAGAAGGGTTTTTCTTGAACGGAATGGAAACGATAAAACAACCATTAGTGTCCAGTTTAGTAGTTGCAGAAACTGTCTTTCACAGGAATTATCCTCCTGCGAGAGGACTTTTTCAGACGGATACTGTTCCAATTCCCAGAAACGAGCGAGTTGCTCTTGAACTAGATTAATAACCGAATGAAGACATTTTATTCGAATCAGCATGTCAAAGCCTAACGGACCAACAACGACATAACCAAATCGAGTTTTTTAAAGAGTAGGAAGATTTGGACCTAATTGAAATTGTCCAGAACATAAAATCTTAAAGAAGACGAGCGATCCAAGAAGGATGTGAATTTCACCAGGTGTGAAATAAAGGATCTGATAACTGAATGTTGTCAGGAATGTGAAGCTTGGTAATATCTACATGCCAGTTAGGTAGCTTATTGATGATACTGCCAATGACAAAGCAGGAAATTGTCAATTTGAACCACGAATGGTACGAAGAATAAAGCGTGATGTCACAACGTGAACGTATTTGCGAAGTGACCTTGCTAAGACCGGAAATCGTAACATCAACTGGTTTTGTAGGAAGCTCAACCTCTTACAAATATCCAAAGTAATGAAATTCGATTGAGAGCCTGAATCTAACAGAGCCCTAACTCGGAACAATCTGCCGTTGGAATCGAGAGTTGGTGCGCACACGGTAGGAAGCATTGGGAAATATAGTTAGAAAAGGCAGAAATTGTATGCGAAGAAGCGCCGCCCCCAGAAGGCAAAGTGTTTGTTTGCCCTGCGAAGACCGTAGAAGTTTGCGAACGTTGAACGTTCTCATGCAAAAGCGTATGATGCTTTGACTTGCACTTCCTGCAAGTAAAGTGAGAAGAACATTGTTAGACAAGATGTCCCTTATATAGGCAATTGAGACATAGTTTGAACTCCTTTACCTTTGAAATTCTGTTTTGTGCTGCTAACCTTAGAAATTCAGTGCAATTACTGAGTAAATGAAAACCTTGGCAGCTATAGCAACCGCGTGAATTACTAGATGTCAGAAATGTTTTGACACTAGCCTTGGATTTTTCAGGCCTCTGGAGCACAACCGTAGATTTTTCTTTTAAAATGGAAAGCAAATCTGCTTGGAACTTTAAGAAGTTTTGAAATTCAGCAAGAGTTAATAGCTCTTGAAGTAAGGATATTCGAACAGACTCCCACTCTCTAAGAGTAGTAGGGTCGAATTTGTTGACAATAACATAAATGGAAAACGTCTCAATCAGAGATTTGTCGTCTGACAGAGAGCGTAAAGCACCAACATGTTTGGATAAGAAGTCGTTTATTTGACGAAGCTTGTCAGGTGACCCCTTTGAAAGAAATTCGATGTTAAATAAAGAGTGGACATGATTATGAACAATCATGCGTGTATTATTGTTCCTTTTGCACAACGTGTCCCACGCTAGACGAAAATTGGACGAAACAAAGTCTAGAGACTATAACCTGAAGTGCCGATCCACTAAGAGAAGCCCTCAAGTAATAGAAACGATGGCTGTCGTTAATGGACGTATTTTTATTGTTTAAAAATCGAACGTGTCCTTATATTCGAGTCAGTTTTCTAGATTCCGAAAATAGCGCGGTAAATTTATCGTCGGAAGTTTAATGAAATGTGAACTGTGCGATTCTGAATGATTTGATCGCGAACTTGAAGAACGAGATGGTCCACGAAATTCGGGTATGTTGGATTTATTGACTTTTTCTAGAATCATTGATGCAACAGAAGTGATTCTAAAAAAAGATTCTTTAAAAAAAATATATTGTTCTTCATGAACCGAGTCGACTGAAATAGCAATTATTTGCTTATAAATATCTTTGAAGGACTGCAATAATGATTTTGAAATGACCAAGCGATCATTCAATTCCATGATTAATTCTCTTGTAACTGACTCAGGATTAGAGTCGAAAGTATTTTTGAAGTCATTTACATAATTAATAAAGCGTGTATGTTGGTCTTTAATAATTCCAAGTTCTCGTACGAGTAACTCCATGTTTTAATATTGTACTGAAATCTGTTAATAATTACATAAAGGTGTCTGTACAAATGTACGAAGGAATAAAGAAAATCAGTTGAAAGAATAATACCCGTTAACGGTATTTTAATTACTATTTTCAAATAACTAAAATAAATTGCATAATAATATGAGATTGCTATCAGTGTAAATACAACAACAGCATTTGAAATGCAATAAAATGTTATGCAGTAACATTAGAAAATTTTTTATTGTCATAAAATTTGTAATAATTTTTGATAACTACCTAACGTTGTTGAATGAAGTAAATTTTAATTACGAAATGTACTAGGAAACCTGTCTAAATATACCAGTACAGCAAGGCTTTATCTAAAAACGATTAGCGCAGGTAGTGGCATAAAAATCAATATTGAATTTTATGAGTAAACAGTAAAGGAATTGATGTTTTATAATACCTGAAATTTCGTCGTAAACGAGTTACAACGTCTTGTTTATTTGAAGCGTGCAACCCTCATTAGCTGCGTTGAACCTTGAATTTGTGTCTGCAGGCGTTGAATATACGTACAGCACGCAACAAAACATTAACGCATTCTGCCACAAAAGTAGTTCTTGGCACAAACGCAAACTAACTTCACATCATAGTAAATTCTATAAATCCCTAACAGGTAGCACAGCCCACGTCAGTATGCACGGGGAAACCCACTAAAAGGAAACCAGTACCATTATGCCCCTGTAAGTCATTACCATCTCAGGCGCTATCGGACTGCAAGAAACAAACCACACTATGTTGGTGTAACAAAGGGGTCCAGAGATTACTGAAGATAATGGTGATGCGTTGCCTACAGGTAGTACAACGCGCTGGTACACCGGAAGGGCTTGCTTTCCGATTCATAGAGGCTTGGTTTCAACTGATAGCCGCTTAAGTACAACTGAATCCAATATTAGCTGGTAAGGCCAACAACTAAACACACAAGAGACCATCAAGCTGACGTTTGTAATCAAAAACGTGTGGCATATTGAATAGTTTACAATGCCAAGGAATCTGATTGAGGATATCATTCTAAGTTAATCCTGATCTCTTAAAATCTACGTGATAAATAGTTGTTCAAGTCACCTAAAACCAAAGTTCCACGAATTTTTCGGTGAATTTCAAACAATAGAGAATAGGACATTTCAATCTACGTCAATAGCAACCACGCAGCATGTGATCCGCAAACAATCCACATCTTCATTCCGATGGCTATCGTACCGTTATTAACCGGCCAAAAAGTTTCGAGGAGGTGGAAAACATATTGACCATCGTAATATCGAACCAAGTTCTTGCAATTGTAGTTTTTTCATGGCGATTATTGAAAAAAAGACCGGAAGTCCGAATTCAGCGCCGATTATTGTCATCGGAATTATTGTGATAAGAGACAAGAGACCTTGGTCCTGTTTCTATATTTTTAATCCTCAGCCTCAAATTTTGGTACTAGCAAATATTCTTTAAAAAAGGGATCTAAGCGTTACTCCGCTTTCACAACACTTGACGGAGCTTGCTACCAATTCCGAGTCTTACCAGTTGGTCTAAAGAACGCACCAACAAGCTTATACAACCCACGGTGTATGAGATACTGACCTTCGCAAATTTGCCGTGAACTACTTAGGCGACCTGATTATCTATTCAGGTGGTTGCGAGAAGCTTATTCAACATCAATGACTCGTGTTCAAATGCTTGCGACAACATCAGCTTTACTTAGTTACCGTCAAAGTATGCTTTGGGCTCAACAATTTGGAGTACCTGGGACACTAGTCACCAGCAATGGCAACAACCCTCTATAATAATTGGTAGAGACAGTATAAGCGCCACCAACTCAGGTCCTTCTTAGGACTGGTTAATTAGCTATATCTAATCCCAAAGTCGTGGGTCAATTCTTGATACGGGGACCGCTTGAAAAATGTTAGGCGAGCATTTTTTAAAAATACTCCTTCGTTTGAATGAGAGGTAAAATGTAGGTTCTGTGCCTGGAATGGCAAGGCTCCGACAGAATTCTAAATTTCTAAGTAGAAAAAAACTCGCTTCTTGGCCAACTCAGTACCTTTGGGTGGAGCATTGGGGAAACTCAAGTATACGGCATACGAAGCTCCAGGCACCATTAACATATTTTTCTGACCAACCATAGGTTCACATGGAACGACTGTGCTGAACAGGATTTTTTATTAATCAACTACTATCACTTCACAGTCCCGATTTCAACAAGCCGTTAAATCTACAAACCGACACCAATCGGATATACATAGCCGCCGTCCTCTACCAAGAACGTGTGGAAACGAAAAATCAACAGTTGTGCCAGCGCAAAGTTCAGCGGTATTGTAAAGAGGTATCACGCAAATGAACAGGAATGTTTAGCATGTGGCTGACCTTAATCCTGACGTGCATGTTGGCGTGACGTTATCTATGTTGATACCAACAACACTATACGCTAAATAATCTATTGCTTTTATGACAATTTTTTTAATCGTTCATGACAATAGAAATATGTTACGAGTTTATAAGAACTTTACTGTCATTGAACTTTTCTTTATTGAAATATTTTAGTACTAACTAAATAGTGTACACCGTTTTAGAAGCAACCTTTACTACTTTTTGTATTAATGTTGTACTCAAAACGTTTACGTTTGAAACATTTATCGTTAACGACGTGCCTCCAAACATTGTATCGCATTCGTGTTACGTTAGATAGAAACCGAATAAGAGAGGAAAAAATTTATTTTAAACGGACAGAATAAATACGGATATACTCTGTATATTATGATTCACGAATAGTACGATTCATAAAGTATGAAATTTTAATAATTTTTTTGTTTTATAGAGAAAATTCAGGCAATAAACGTAAACTACGAAGCCATAGTTAAATTTTTTGTGTAATACATAGTTTAATGTAAGTCAAGTCAATTAATTATTTCAAAACCGCAAAAAGGCAAACAGCTATCAATATTATGTATTACAAAGTCGTATACAAAAATGCAAGCATAAGTAATTACCAGAGCTAGTTGTATAAGCAGAAAAATAATAATGGTAATTTTTTAAAGCGTGGTCATCTTATTTTAAGAAAGCTTTTAGAATAATTAAAAGAATAAATATTTCTCTTTTAGAGAATTACCTCAAAACCTGACGAGTTGGCGCCCATTAACTTAATACAAAGAAAGGCTTTTCAAGATAGGGGTTGTTGGTAACGTATCATTGTTATTGCACCTTTTTTTACATTTTTTGTTTGTTTTTGGTTGTTTGTTTATATAGGAACACACTCCCGCACCACTGATAGGCGGTGAAGCCATAACTTGTTACGGGATCCCCGTTTCTTCTGTGTAATTCAAAATTTGCACAGCCAAAAGATTTTTTTCACCTGTAACAACAAATTCATCTATTAATTGTAATTACTTGTATTAAAAGCAAAAGCTTTTATACAAGGATATTAATAAATTAATTATGTAACCTTAATCGCAAGAAGTATAATCTGTTCTGAATTTAGTTTTATTTCACCTTCAATAACTACAGTAATTTCATGCACGTTATTGCTCAATGAATCAACTAATCGATGTTAATTATGTGTAATTAAAATTAAATTATACATTTTTGAGGAAAATTTCTGGCATTTAATTGCAAAATAAATTTTTATTAGAATAACATTATCGGTTAATAAAACAAAAGTACTTGTTACATGCAACATAATACTTAATTCTATTCTAATAAAGTTTTACAAAATATGAATAGATGCATATGTCGACAAATAAAAAATCAATCCCTAAATATGTAGTCATATAATATAACAGGAAATATGCTGTTTTCATCATATATTTATAAAATGAGGTGTAAATGTTATTGCCGATTTTAAATTAATTTCAAAATGTAAAATTTCACACATACACGCACACGCCCCCCTCACGCGCTTGCGCACACACACGCACACGCACATGCACACGCACATACACGCACACACACGCACACACAAGCACACTAATGACCGCACTAGGTTACAAAGTATTAGTAGAATAGCCATTTAAAGAATCTTAATAATAAATTAGAGGAGACTAAATTTCTCTTATAGTATTTGCGGATTAGATTTTCTAAAAGTACTCGCATAATGATTCCCACTACAATCGATTTCCCGGCCTAAAGCGGTTAATTTAGAAAATTAATATTGCATGAGTTTTGTTAGAGACAGTTACTATCTATACCGTATAATTATTTCTTATAGTTTAGAAACTGTATAATGATAACGTCAAAGGTTATTAATAAGTATTTTTACATTTGCAGATATGAAATAGTATGTAGAAATCCATTCCATATGTAAAACGAGTTGTATACATTAAGCGTTGTATTCCAATTCCTCGATTACAAATTGAAAGGTTTTTGAAACACATAGCAGTACTCTAAGGGCCTCTAAAGAGACACCATGTTTGTATGTAGCAGATCTTACAACTGTGTTAGAATTTTATCAGAAAGAGAAGGTAAAAAAGCGGTAAGTTATGTTTGAATATTCTCTAGAGGCATTTGTTTAATTCGGTCGCTTATAAAGATCAAAGGTTAGGCATACAATTAAAAGTATATCTATGCATCATTGTTCAAGGTTAGTGTTATTTTGCCACCTTTATGTATACATTCAACGCAACGTTCAAGATTTCACAACATCAATCAAAATTTGACAATTAGAAATATTTGTACTTCAAATAAATTTTGGGCCAATATTTCATTCAATTTGACTGATATCGGAGAGGGAATACGAGAAGTAGTAGTAACGGAATGGTTTGTTAAGGTCGGAGATCAAGTCTCTCAATTTGATAACCTTTGTGAAGTTCAAAGTGATAAAGCTTCGGTTACAATAACTAGTAGATATGATGGAACAATTACAAAACTTCACCATGCTGTAGATGGTGTCGCTTATGTTGGGAAACCTTTAGTAGACATAGAAACAGAATCGACGGAAGGTAATCTTTTAAAGTTAAATACATATTAAACAATTAAACATTTGCAGATTCTAAGGGTGAAGTCCAAGAACAACCACCAGAAAAAAATGGTAATAGAAACTTATCAGTCGCTTAATACTTCAATTTGATTTTAGAGTCACCTCTTGTTGTAGAAAACAGCCCTAAGGACTATAAAAAAACTTTATGCATACCGTCTGTCAGAAGAATTGCAAAGGAACACGATGTGAGTTTATCTTGTACGTTGAATTTGCAATAATTCTTAATAATTTATAGGTCAATTTATCTGAAGTAAAGGGGACCGGCAAAGATGGAAGAGTACTAAAGGAAGATATACTTAAATTTTTACAATCAGCCAAACTTCAAGATGAAACACCTTTCAGCGAACCGAAGGAAGTCATTCATTCTGATCGGATTGAAAAAATTACTGGTTTTAAGAAAGTAATGATAAAAACCATGACAGATGCTCTGGTAAGTCTTGATCACATTTCGTTAAAAACTTTATTTAACATATAAAATACACTACACAGCATGCTGTACTGATAGTCATGTCGCAACCCTTCTCCCTTGCTAAATCAAAATAAACTATTAGGCAGTGTTGTAGGTTTTTAATACAATTATGTATAAATAAAATCAATACATGTACAATACTGAAAAACGATATTAACATACTAAATAGGAAAACTGAAGCTGTTTTCCGCCATTCTTCCCCAAAAGGTTATTCAGAGCACAAATCAACAACTGGCTATAGTGATAGAAAATCTATTATATACGAAACCACAAAAAAATTGTGTTCCTATGTTGTCTAATAAGAAAATCTAAGGTCCGTTCAGGTGGGTGCTCAACCCTTGTCTAGGACTACAACCGTATCGCTCATCTGCGAGTGATTGCTCGAACATCGTCATAGCTGTCTCCACCATTATCTGTCCGGATCTCTGCCATTCCCTCGTTATTATACCTCATTACAATGTAACATCACCCTTTGTTTAAGTACATACCATAGTAATCAGACCTTTTATTGTATTTGGAATAAACAACAAACTAAAAACACATGAAGACAGGAAATGTATGGTAACGTGAATTTTAACCGCTATATATTCCTTTAATGGACTCTCAAATTATACTGCCGGTCTACCTAGTACAAAATTGCCAGAACTTATATAAAATTTTTCGGTAGTTTGAATTAAAATTTACTTTTGGACGGGAAGAGAACAGGAAAAAAACGGTGTATATTTTAAAATTTACTGCAATGTCTTCAAAATCGATTTCATTGATAATAAATTTTGTCAGTTTGGTATTTAATTATACCGACTTTTTTAAATGTAAACCAACATAAACTGATTTTAACAATGTATTTAACGATAGGTCGTGCTTAAAAAATATAGAAATGGGTTAGGCACGACTATTTTACACTTTCAAAGCTTGCACTTATTTACATATGTCTTTAAAAGCTGAAGTACACACTAAGATATCATATATATAATTAACATGCACTTTGATATTGATTATGGTGACTATTCGTACTGGTTTTACCAGTACAGTAATGGTTTTCAGGGTAGGAGTTCTACTTATTAATTAAACATAACCAGTATACAAAAAGTACTAGTTGAGGAACAAAAACGAAAATGAGAGTTAATGTAATTTATTAAATTTGGCAACCCTGCTCTCGCAAGTCACCGCGCTGGTCCACCACACTGGCGTAGCGGCCAGGCCACGCCGACTCATTGGTTTCTCCGTTCTCGTGACTCGTCTCAGTTTCACTTTGGCAACAAGACAACCAATAACATAATGTAATAATGTACCATGGTGGCAAAACGACAGAAGTGTGTATTCAGTGATCAAATAAAATTAAAATATATATTTATTGTAACTTCTTCTTGCCCCACGCCTTGGGCGTTAGTGCAACTTTCAAAAAAGGATCTTTATTTTTTCTCACAAAAATCGTGCAGGAGATGTAGTTTTATCCGTATTAACACAACTGATTTTTGAAGACTTCCGCACTAGCTCTGAACTCTATCTTCAGCAGTTTGGAGAGACTATCAGGGGGGGGGGTCGTTAAATAAATACGGATGGATAGGGCGCCACTGTACTTAGGTAAGGTGTAAAAACAAGATATATCGCTAAGAAAAATACAGAAACCTCAACGAATATATTCTTTTATTGGAATACAAGATTTTATATTTTTAGATGGTACTACGTTTATCCTGAAATAAAATAAAGTAAATAAAATAATATTAGAGACAGCAGTTTGCGCCTCAAAACAAAAAAATTAATTAATCAGACAGGTTTTGTGCGTCTATGGTTCTCTTTTGTGTATTAGTGCATGGACACTCTGCTTACTAAATTTATGCACCTCTGGTTTATATATAATTTAAAGAATCCAAAGATAAGTATTGATAGAATAAACACTATTTCTTAAGTGCTTCTATGAGTGTAATTAACCTTTTCTAAGTTAATAAAGAAATCAAAGCTCTTAAATATCAACACATATATTAACTGAATATTTTTCTGATTTAATTTGACAAATATTTACTATAAGTTTTCTGAATGCTCCATTAATTTTATATATTTATATTACTAATCTTGGTCATTAAAAAAAAGCCTCTAAATCAAATAGGCACTATAAATATCATTAACACAATTATGACCTTTTTTGTCATCTTTTCAGTACTGACTAAACGACTCACATATTTACAAAATTAGTTTTATAATAAGATCTTTTAATTAGTAAACTTGAACTTTGTTAAATGGTTGTCATGTGTAAGCAAGTACTTGACTATATTATTCATAATGTAAATTTATAAAGATTTTGTTAGGTAAACAATTTTATAAAGCATAA
This sequence comes from Platerodrilus igneus, assembly GCA_036346225.1. Lineage (NCBI taxonomy): Eukaryota > Metazoa > Arthropoda > Insecta > Coleoptera > Lycidae > Platerodrilus > Platerodrilus igneus. Next base: position 597,769 of record JARFIW010001251.1, read on the forward strand.
TTTTAATCTAAAGCAAAGTTTGAAAATCTAAATTCATGATTAAATATTTTCATTAAGATGTTAGTTTCTATGGGTTCAAACTACCAAGGTTACGGTTTAAACATGACGTTCGTCGAACAGATGATTGTCTCAACAAATGAAAATTACTTACCGACCTTGAACTCATGACATGGCTGCTTACAAACCAATTAGCAAACAAGCTCGACCCACATGTGGACTTCCAACATTGAACAAACATGAAAAAGCAGTTGTCTACATTGTTATAACAACGCCTAGTAAACTAGAACCATAAAGATGAAGGATGAAATCCTTGTAAGTTTCCAATGCGTAAACGTTTTATACCCAAATAAATTAACTTCCTCTTATAACCATTAATCAGTTCTGTAGTCTTGTTTCTGAATTAAAACAAAGCTTCCATGTTAAAAATGAGGAACGTATATATCTTATTCTCAGTAAATTAACGGTTTCGTACAACCATTATTGCTTCAGTTCTTTAATGTTGCGCTAAGGAAAACCAAATAAAAATTAGTTCGAATTATTTAAAAATAGAAATTACAAACCATGATGAGCTTCCAACCCTACCGATCGATGGATTGCTTGAGAATAGATTGCAACTCGCAAGTCACCCTTTGATATCAATTTTTCCATGTTGACGTTAGAATGATAAAGGGCCGACTGGTTCGACTCGACAACAACAACGACCTCAACAAACAGGTGCGCAAAATCACGCTATTTGATATTACGTTGAAGATACTTTATGGAAATTCTGAATAGCTTGCTCGAGTTTTAGCATGGTTTTAAAATACAAACTGGAACATTTATAACTATGCACTTTATTTACTAGATAATTAGAATAAAGAAGGACAATAATTGGGGTGTTTCGAAATTATGATACCTTTTTTTAATTTTGTATTAGTTGTAGATGTACGATTCATATTGAATTATAAAAGTAAATTTAAATTTTTTGTAACACAACACATAATTTTTATGCGTTATTCCAGAAGAGGAAAACAAGCTGTTACGTTATTAGAGCAAGTAATAGCAATGATCCTAGTGAAGTATACTGTGAGAAATGTATAAGTATGTCTTCTATTGCAAATAGTGGAAAAAGCGACGTTTGAAAACCACATAAAAACATAGCAGTGACAGCTGCAATCACAAGTTCGAGTATGACATATTTTAAGAAAAAGCAATTTGAAACTGCTGAGACAAAAATAGGTGCAGCTGAAGGTTTGTAGGCATACCATTCAGTTTGCGCGGTCGTATGAATAGTCGAACTTTTAACATTCCAGAGCGTTCACGTTTACAAGGAAAGAAATGAACCGGTTGCAGGGTTAGTATATTTTAGTACAGAAATTTACTTACGTTACGTTTAGATATTCAGTTTATTTAAAGACTATTATAATTAATATCTACCATTTTGCTATGAGCTATAATTAGTTTTCTTAAGTAGTGTAGGGCCGATTTAGTAATTAGTTATACGAGTTTGCTTAATTATTCCTTTATACTTTGACTAAAAATTACTGTATTAAAAGATTATACAGAAGCGTAAATGTTATTATTCACTCTATTTGAATCATGTAAAGGAACTTTTGTTTGAATGGTAAGTCTCAATAGTTAATATTATTAACATGTTTCTGTAAACCAATATATCTTCCGCGCATATTTGCCCCATTATTGTATCTCTGACTAAGGATGTCGTGAGAATTTAAACTTTGAAACAATCTACATAGAAATTTACACAAACTTTCCCCAGTCGAATCTGATATTGTATAAAAGGCAATTAAACTTTTGTTTATTTTAACTTTTTTAGTATCGTTATTTAGTGTTACCTATCGATGCACCGTTAAAACTGTCAGTTAGTAAACTGTTAGTTAATTTTGACCTACGATATGTATTATTTAAAATGAACTTTGGTTATCAATGCGTGTCATAGGTTCAGTTTAATAACTACCAGTTAACATTAAGTTGGCTGTATTGTAATTAGATGATATTGGTTCACATTCCAACCAGAATTGAAATAATAGTGTGAAAACCTAAAAAATATGTAACGTTTTGTTATCGTTCAAAGGGGGCGGCGTCTGTAAGCAAGTAGGCTTGGCTTAGTTCATTGTTTAATAGACATAAGAAAAATCAGTATAAGTTCCAAATTTACAAAAGAATAAATGTGAAATTAAACGAGTTAATAATGAGGATGGCCTCGGATGGCTTCATGGGGGCTTTGGAGCCTGG